>JANIJI010000007.1:5000-110000 GCA_024500535.1 Leptonema lineaticorne
TGGGCGCCCGGAGGCACCACTCATCCACTCAGGATCATCAGCTATCGGTCGCCCGCGAATGAAGCAGACAGCAGTTATAGAGAACTCCCGATCGATGGTCACGGGCGCGCACGCATCGGCCTCTGCAAGTTTCCAGTCTGAACGCCTTCAACCGGGGAACATGGAGGCAGACGGGCGCCGACTAGATCCACCGATGCAGGTGCAACATTCGCGAACAACGGCGACTGCGGATGTGAGTGTTCTTCTATGTTGGGAGAGAGCAGTGCACGGAGACACCACTCTTGCTCAGGATCATCAACAATCGGTCACCCACAAATGAAGCAGACAGCAGTTATAAAAGAACTCCCGATCGATGGTCACGGGCGTCAACATCGGCCTCTACAAGTTTCCGGTTGGTACGACTTCAACCGGCAAACATGGAGGCCGACGGTCGCCATCGAGAACCACCGATGCAGGTGCAACACTTGTGAGCGACGACGACTGCGGATGTGAGCATTCTTCCGTGTTGTTGGAGGAGAAGACCACCCCGTTGTCTTCCCCTCCAGCCTGTTGGTCCGCGGGAGCTATTTTATTTCACTCCTACCCTCCAGCAACATAGTCACTGACGAGCATTCCCCTATCCGCCACCTGGGGACGCGCTCTCTAGGGGACAGGCTCCCCCGAGAGAACCTAACCTAACCTAACCTAACCTAACCTAACCTAACCTAACCTAACCTAACCTAACCTAACCTAACCTAACCTAACCTAACCTAACCTAACCTAACCTAACCTAACCTAACCTAACCTAACCTAACCTAACCTAACCTAACCTAACCTAACCTAACCTAACCTAACCTAACCTAACCTAACCTAACCTAACCTAACCTAACCTAACCTAACCTAACCTAACCTAACCTAACCTAACCTAACCTAACCTAACCTAACCTAACCTAACCTAACCTAACCTAACCTAACCTAACCTAACCTAACCTAACCTAACCTAACCTAACCTAACCTAACCTAACCTAACCTAACCTAACCTAACCTAACCTAACCTAACCTAACCTAACCTAACCTAACCTAACCTAACCTAACCTAACCTAACCTAACCTAACCTAACCTAACCTAACCTAACCTTTTTTTTTTTTTTTTTTTTTTTTTTTTTTTTCTAAGGAGGAAATTTGCCGACCAAACAAAAGTGCCCGCAGCAGACGGACACTTATAGTGTGAGATTCACGCCAGAGATTTTACAAATTACTCTGGGTGGGACTCACTAAAACCTCCTGTTTTCCCCGACCTATCCAGAACCGCCGCCAGGCATTGCTTTGTAATAGGTCGGTGTGGTTTAGGCGTGTTTTTTCAGCCTTTCGCTGGTGTAGGCATCTGCCTGCCTATACTTCGCGTTTGTGGGCATCTAGTTGCCTTCACTCTCTCTGTCTGGCCCGGTCATCCGGACATTGCTGTCCAGAACCCGGGCCGAGACGTTATTCTCTTGGCCTTCTTAGCCTCTCCGCCTCCTCCTTCATTTTCATGACGGCGGAGGCGAAGTCGAGCCAGGACGACCAGTTCTCCGTGCTCTCGAGCATACTGCTCACCATCACCTAGCTTGCAGCGTTCCTCGATCCACGCCGGGCAATGGAATGCGGTATGCTCGGCGTCGTCCAGACTGGAATCGCAATGGTGACAGGCCGTCGAGTTCTCCTTTCCGATCCTGTGAAGGTACGAAGAGAAGGACCCGTGGCCGGACAGGAGTTGGGTGAGATGGTAGCTCAGCTCGCCGTGCGATCTGCCACACCACGTCCTCAGGTCGCCGATGAGTCTGTGCGTCCATCTGCCCTTCTCCGAGTCGTCCCATCGCTTTTGCCAGTCTTCATATCTGACGGCTCTCGCGTCAGATCTGGTGGCTCCGCCGTAAACGGCCCGCCTCTCCTCGGCTAGAAGGTCGATAGGCGAGATTGCCGCAATGACGAGGACGGCATCTTCTGACACAGTTCTGTACGCAGTCGCGACCCGAAGGGCGCTTCTGCGCTGAACTTGTGCCATTATGCGCCTGGTCCTCTGCACCGACAGAGCCGCCGAACCTAACCTAACCTAACCTAACCTAACCTAACCTAACCTAACCTAACCTAACCTAACCTAACCTAACCTAACCTAACCTAACCTAACCTAACCTAACCTAACCTAACCTAACCTAACCTAACCTAACCTAACCTAACCTAACCTAACCTAACCTAACCTAACCTAACCTAACCTAACCTAACCTAACCTAACCTAACCTAACCTAACCTAACCTAACCTAACCTAACCTAACCTAACCTAACCTAACCTAACCTAACCTAACCTAACCTAACCTAACCTAACCTAACCTAACCTAACCTAACCTAACCTAACCTAACCTAACCTAACCTAACCTAACCTAACCTAACCTAACCTAACCTAACCTAACCTAACCTAACCTTTTTTTTTTTTTTTTTTTTTTTTTTTTTTTTTTTTTTTTTTTTTTTTCATAAGGAGGAAATTTGCCGACCAAACAAAAGCGCCCGAGCAGACAGACGCTTATAGTGTGGGATTCACGCCAGAGATTTTACAATTACTCTGGGTGGGACCCACTAAAACCGGACCCACTAAAACCTCCTGTCTTCCCCGACCTAGCCAGAACCACCGTCAGGCATTGCTTTGTACTAGGTCGGTGTGTTAGGCGTGTTGCCACGGCCTCTCGCAAGTTTAGGCATCTGCCTGCCTATACTCCGAATTGGTGGGCATTCTCTGCCATCTCTCGGTCGTCTGACCCGATCACCGAAGCATTGCTGTTCGAAGTCCGGGCCGAGACGCTGGGGGTGTGCTCCTGGTTAAGCGTCCGGAGGCACCACTCATCCACTCAGGATCATCAGCAATCGGTCGCCCACGAATGAAGCAGATAGCAGTTGTAGAGAACTCCCGATCGATGGTCACGGGCGCGCACGCATCGGCGTCTGCAAGTTTCCAGTCTGTACGCCTTCAACCGGGGAACATGGAGGCCGACGGGCGCCGACTAGATCCACCGATGCAGGTGCAACATTCGCGAGCAACGGCGACTGCGGATGTGAGTGTTCTTCTTTGTTGGGAGGGAGCAGTGCTCGGAGGCTCCATTCTTGCTCAGGATCATCAACAATCGGTCACCCACAAATGAAGCAGACAGCAGTTATGAAGAACTCCCGATCGATGGTCACGGGCGTCAACATCGGCCTCTACAAGTTTCCGGTTGGTACGACTTCAACCGGGGAACATGGAGGCCGACGGTCGCCATCGAAAACCACCGATGCAGGTGCAACATTTGTGAGCGACGACGACTGCGGATGTGAGCATTCTTCCGTGTTGTTGGAGGAGAAGACCACCCCGTTGTCTTCCCCTCCAGCCTGTTGGTCCGCGGGAGCTATTTTATTTCACTCCTACCCTCCAGCAACAGAGTCGCTGACGAGCATTCCCCTATCCGCCACCTGGGGACGCGCTCTCTAGGGGACAGGCTCCCCCGAGAGAACCTAACCTAACCTAACCTAACCTAACCTAACCTAACCTAACCTAACCTAACCTAACCTAACCTAACCTAACCTAACCTAACCTAACCTAACCTAACCTAACCTAACCTAACCTAACCTAACCTAACCTAACCTAACCTAACCTAACCTAACCTAACCTAACCTAACCTAACCTAACCTAACCTAACCTAACCTAACCTAACCTAACCTAACCTAACCTAACCTAACCTAACCTAACCTAACCTAACCTAACCTAACCTAACCTAACCTAACCTAACCTAACCTAACCTAACCTAACCTAACCTAACCTAACCTAACCTAACCTAACCTAACCTAACCTAACCTAACCTAACCTAACCTAACCTAACCTAACCTAACCTAACCTAACCTAACCTAACCTAACCTAACCTAACCTAACCTAACCTAACCTAACCTAACCTAACCTAACCTAACCTAACCTAACCTAACCTAACCTAACCTAACCTAACCTAACCTAACCTAACCTAACCTAACCTAACCTAACCTAACCTAACCTAACCTAACCTAACCTAACCTAACCTAACCTAACCTAACCTAACCTAACCTAACCTAACCTAACCTAACCTAACCTAACCTAACCTAACCTAACCTAACCTAACCTAACCTAACCTAACCTAACCTAACCTAACCTAACCTAACCTAACCTAACCTAACCTAACCTAACCTAACCTAACCTAACCTAACCTAACCTAACCTAACCTAACCTAACCTAACCTAACCTAACCTAACCTAACCTAACCTAACCTAACCTAACCTAACCTAACCTAACCTAACCTAACCTAACCTAACCTAACCTAACCTAACCTAACCTAACCTAACCTAACCTAACCTAACCTAACCTAACCTAACCTAACCTAACCTAACCTAACCTAACCTAACCTAACCTAACCTAACCTAACCTAACCTAACCTAACCTAACCTAACCTAACCTAACCTTTTTTTTTTTTTTTTTTTTTTTTTTTTTTTTTTTTTTTTTTTTTTTTTTTTTTTTTTTTTCCTAAGGAGGGAATTTGCCGACCAAACAAAAGCGCCCGAGCAGACAGACGCTTATAGTGTGGGATTCACGCCAGAGATTTTACAATTACTCTGGGTGGGACCCACTAAAACCTCCTGTGTTCCCCGACCTAGCCAGAACCACCGTCAGGCATTGCTTTGTACTAGGTCGGTATGTTAGGCGTGTTGCCACGGCCTATCGCAAGTCTAGGCATCTGCCTGCCTATACTCGGAGTTAAAGGGCATTTGCTGCCATCTCGGTCGTCCGGCTCGGTCACCGGAGCATTGCTGTCCGGAGTCCGAGCCGAGACGCTGGGGTGTGCTCTTGATTTGGGCGCCCGGAGGCACCACTCATCCACTCAGGATCATCAGCTATCGGTCGCCCGCGAATGAAGCAGACAGCAGTTATAGAGAACTCCCGATCGATGGTCACGGGCGCGCACGCATCGGCCTCTGCAAGTTTCCAGTCTGAACGCCTTCAACCGGGGAACATGGAGGCAGACGGGCGCCGACTAGATCCACCGATGCAGGTGCAACATTCGCGAACAACGGCGACTGCGGATGTGAGTGTTCTTCTATGTTGGGAGAGAGCAGTGCACGGAGGCACCACTCTTGCTCAGGATCATCAACAATCGGTCACCCACAAATGAAGCAGACAGCAGTTATAAAAGAACTCCCGATCGATGGTCACGGGCGTCAACATCGGCCTCTACAATTTTCCGGTTGGTACGACTTCAACCGGCAAACATGGAGGCCGACGGTCGCCATCGAGAACCACCGATGCAGGTGCAACATTTGTGAGCGACGACGACTGTGGATGTGAGCATTCTTCCGTGTTGTTGGAGGAGAAGACCACCCCGTTGTCTTCCCCTCCAGCCTGTTGGTCCGCGGGAGCTATTTTATTTCACTCCTACCCTCCAGCAACATAGTCACTGACGAGCATTCCCCTATCCGCCACCTGGGGACGCGCTCTCTAGGGGACAGGCTCCCCCGAGAGAACCTAACCTAACCTAACCTAACCTAACCTAACCTAACCTAACCTAACCTAACCTAACCTAACCTAACCTAACCTAACCTAACCTAACCTAACCTAACCTAACCTAACCTAACCTAACCTAACCTAACCTAACCTAACCTAACCTAACCTAACCTAACCTAACCTAACCTAACCTAACCTAACCTAACCTAACCTAACCTAACCTAACCTAACCTAACCTAACCTAACCTAACCTAACCTAACCTAACCTAACCTAACCTAACCTAACCTAACCTAACCTAACCTAACCTAACCTAACCTAACCTAACCTAACCTAACCTAACCTAACCTAACCTAACCTAACCTAACCTAACCTAACCTAACCTAACCTAACCTAACCTAACCTAACCTAACCTAACCTAACCTAACCTAACCTTTTTTTTTTTTTTTTTTTTTTTTTTTCTAAGGAGGAAATTTGCCGACCAAACAAAAGTGCCCGCAGCAGACGGACACTTATAGTGTGAGATTCACGCCAGAGATTTTACAAATTACTCTGGGTGGGACTCACTAAAACCTCCTGTTTTTCCCGACCTATCCAGAACCGCCGCCAGGCATTGCTTTGTAATAGGTCGGTGTGGTTTAGGCGTGTTTTTTCAGCCTTTCGCTGGTGTAGGCATCTGCCTGCCTATACTTCGCGTTTGTGGGCATCTAGTTGCCTTCACTCTCTCTGTCTGGCCCGGTCATCCGGACATTGCTGTCCAGAACCCGGGCCGAGACGTTATTCTCTTGGCCTTCTTAGCCTCTCCGCCTCCTCCTTCATTTTCATGACGGCGGAGGCGAAGTCGAGCCAGGACGACCAGTTCTCGATGTTCTCGAGCATACTGCTCACCATCACCTCCGGCGTAACCGAGTCCCGTCGCAGAGCTCGTGAAAGCTTGCAGCGTTCCTCGATCCACGCCGGGCAATGGAATGCGGTATGCTCGGCGTCGTCCAGACTGGAATCGCAATGGTGACAGGCCGTCGAGTTCTCCTTTCCGATCCTGTGAAGGTACGAAGAGAAGGACCCGTGGCCGGACAGGAGTTGGGTGAGATGGTAGCTCAGCTCGCCGTGCGATCTGCCACACCACGTCCTCAGGTCGCCGATGAGTCTGTGCGTCCATCTGCCCTTCTCCGAGTCGTCCCATCGCTTTTGCCAGTCTTCATATCTGACGGCTCTCGCGTCAGATCTGGTGGCTCCGCCGTAAACAGCCCGCCTCTCCTCGGCTAGAAGGTCGATAGGCGAGATTGCCGCAATGACGAGGACGGCATCTTCGGACACAGTTCTGTACGCAGTCGCGACCCGAAGGGCGCTTCTGCGCTGAACTTGTGCCATTATGCGCCTGGTCCTCTGCACCGACAGAACCTAACCTAACCTAACCTAACCTAACCTAACCTAACCTAACCTAACCTAACCTAACCTAACCTAACCTAACCTAACCTAACCTAACCTAACCTAACCTAACCTAACCTAACCTAACCTAACCTAACCTAACCTAACCTTTTTTTTTTTTTTTTTTTTTTTTTTTTTTTTTTTTCTAAGGAGGAAATTTGCCGACCAAACAAAAGTGCCCGCAGCAGACGGACACTTATAGTGTGAGATTCACGCCAGAGATTTTACAAATTACTCTGGGTGGGACTCACTAAAACCTCCTGTCTTCCCCGACCTAGCCAGAACCACCGTCAGGCATTGCTTTGTACTAGGTCGGTATGTTAGGCGTGTTGCCACGGCCTCTCGCAAGTTTAGGCATCTGCCTGCCTATACTCCGAATTGGTGGGCATTCTCTGCCATCTCTCGGTCGTCTGACCCGATCACCGAAGCATTGCTGTTCGAAGTCCGGGCCGAGACGCTGGGGGTGTGCTCTTGATTTGGGCGCCCGGAGGCACCACTCATCCACTCAGGATCATCAGCTATCGGTCGCCCGCGAATGAAGCAGACAGCAGTTATAGAGAACTCCCGATCGATGGTCACGGGCGCGCACGCATCGGCCTCTGCAAGTTTCCAGTCTGAACGCCTTCAACCGGGGAACATGGAGGCAGACGGGCGCCGACTAGATCCACCGATGCAGGTGCAACATTCGCGAACAACGGCGACTGCGGATGTGAGTGTTCTTCTATGTTGGGAGAGAGCAGTGCACGGAGGCACCACTCTTGCTCAGGATCATCAACATTCGGTCACCCACAAATGAAGCAGACGGCAGTTATAAAAGAACTCCCGATCGATGGTCACGGGCGTCAACATCGGCCTCTACAAGTTTCCGGTTGGTACGACTTCAACCGGCAAACATGGAGGCCGACGGTCGCCATCGAGAACCACCGATGCAGGTGCAACATTTGTGAGCGACGACGACTGCGGATGTGAGCATTCTTCCGTGTTGTTGGAGGAGAAGACCACCCCGTTGTCTTCCCCTCCAGCCTGTTGGTCCGCGGGAGCTATTTTATTTCACTCCTACCCTCCAGCAACATAGTCACTGACGAGCATTCCCCTATCCGCCACCTGGGGACGCGCTCTCTAGGGGACAGGCTCCCCCGAGAGAACCTAACCTAACCTAACCTAACCTAACCTAACCTAACCTAACCTAACCTAACCTAACCTAACCTAACCTAACCTAACCTAACCTAACCTAACCTAACCTAACCTAACCTAACCTAACCTAACCTAACCTAACCTAACCTAACCTAACCTAACCTAACCTAACCTAACCTAACCTAACCTAACCTAACCTAACCTAACCTAACCTAACCTAACCTAACCTAACCTAACCTAACCTAACCTAACCTAACCTTTTTTTTTTTTTTTTTTTTTTTTTTTTTTTTTTTTCATAAGGAGGAAATTTGCCGACCAAACAAAAGCGCCCGAGCAGACAGACGCTTATAGTGTGGGATTCACGCCAGAGATTTTACAATTACTCTGGGTGGGACCCACTAAAACCTCCTGTCTTCCCCGACCTAGCCAGAACCACCGTCAGGCATTGCTTTGTACTAGGTCGGTATGTTAGGCGTGTTGCCACGGCCTCTCGCAAGTTTAGGCATCTGCCTGCCTATACTCCGAATTGGTGGGCATTCTCTGCCATCTCTCGGTCGTCTGACCCGATCACCGAAGCATTGCTGTTCGAAGTCCGGGCCGAGACGCTGGGGGTGTGCTCCTGGTTAAGCGTCCGGAGGCACCACTCATCCACTCAGGATCATCAGCAATCGGTCGCCCACGAATGAAGCAGATAGCAGTTGTAGAGAACTCCCGATCGATGGTCACGGGCGCGCACGCATCGGCGTCTGCAAGTTTCCAGTCTGTACGCCTTCAACCGGGGAACATGGAGGCCGACGGGCGCCGACTAGATCCACCGATGCAGGTGCAACATTCGCGAGCAACGGCGACTGCGGATGTGAGTGTTCTTCTTTGTTGGGAGGGAGCAGTGCTCGGAGGCTCCATTCTTGCTCAGGATCATCAACAATCGGTCACCCACAAATGAAGCAGACAGCAGTTATGAAGAACTCCCGATCGATGGTCACGGGCGTCAACATCGGCCTCTACAAGTTTCCGGTTGGTACGGCTTCAACCGGGGAACATGGAGGCCGACGGTCGCCATCGAAAACCACCGATGCAGGTGCAACATTTGTGAGCGACGACGACTGCGGATGTGAGCATTCTTCCGTGTTGTTGGAGGAGAAGACCACCCCGTTGTCTTCCCCTCCAGCCTGTTGGTCCGCGGGAGCTATTTTATTTCACTCCTACCCTCCAGCAACAGAGTCGCTGACGAGCATTCCCCTATCCGCCACCTGGGGACGCGCTCTCTAGGGGACAGGCTCCCCCGAGAGAACCTAACCTAACCTAACCTAACCTAACCTAACCTAACCTAACCTAACCTAACCTAACCTAACCTAACCTAACCTAACCTAACCTAACCTAACCTAACCTAACCTAACCTAACCTAACCTAACCTAACCTAACCTAACCTAACCTAACCTAACCTAACCTAACCTAACCTAACCTAACCTAACCTAACCTAACCTAACCTAACCTAACCTAACCTAACCTAACCTTTTTTTTTTTTTTTTTTTTTTTTTTTTTTTTTTTTTTTTTTTTTTTTTTTTTTTTTTTTTTTTTTTTTTCTAAGGAGGGAATTTGCCGACCAAACAAAAGCGCCCGAGCAGACAGACGCTTATAGTGTGGGATTCACGCCGGAGATTTTACAATTACTCTGGGTGGGACCCACTAAAACCTCCTGTGTTCCCCGACCTAGCCAGAACCACCGTCAGGCATTGCTTTGTACTAGGTCGGTATGTTAGGCGTGTTGCCACGGCCTCTCGCAAGTTTAGGCATCTGCCTGCCTATACTCCGAATTGGTGGGCATTCTCTGCCATCTCTCGGTCGTCTGACCCGATCACCGAAGCATTGCTGTTCGAAGTCCGGGCCGAGACGCTGGGGGTGTGCTCCTGCTTCTTCAGTGTTGTTGGAGGAGAAGACCACCCCGTTGTCCTCCCCTCCAGCCTGTTGGTCCGCGGGAGCTATTTTATTTCACTCCTACCCTCCAGCAACATAGTCACTGACGAGCATTCCCCTATCCGCCACCTGGGGACGCGCTCTCTAGGGGACAGGCTCCCCCGAGAGAACCTAACCTAACCTAACCTAACCTAACCTAACCTAACCTAACCTAACCTAACCTAACCTAACCTAACCTAACCTAACCTAACCTAACCTAACCTAACCTAACCTAACCTAACCTAACCTAACCTAACCTAACCTAACCTAACCTAACCTAACCTTTTTTTTTTTTTTTTTTTTTTTTTTTCCATAAGGAGGAAATTTGCCGACCAAACAAAAGCGCCCGAGCAGACAGACGCTTATAGTGTGGGATTCACGCCAGAGATTTTACAATTACTCTGGGTGGGACCCACTAAAACCTCCTGTCTTCCCCGACCTAGCCAGAACCACCGTCAGGCATTGCTTTGTACTAGGTCGGTATGTTAGGCGTGTTGCCACGGCCTCTCGCAAGTTTAGGCATCTGCCTGCCTATACTCCGAATTGGTGGGCATTCTCTGCCATCTCTCGGTCGTCTGACCCGATCACCGAAGCATTGCTGTTCGAAGTCCGGGCCGAGACGCTGGGGGTGTGCTCTTGATTTGGGCGCCCGGAGGCACCACTCATCCACTCAGGATCATCAGCTATCGGTCGCCCGCGAATGAAGCAGACAGCAGTTATAGAGAACTCCCGATCGATGGTCACGGGCGCGCACGCATCGGCCTCTGCAAGTTTCCAGTCTGAACGCCTTCAACCGGGGAACATGGAGGCAGACGGGCGCCGACTAGATCCACCGATGCAGGTGCAACATTCGCGAACAACGGCGACTGCAGATGTGAGTGTTCTTCTATGTTGGGAGAGAGCAGTGCACGGAGGCACCACTCTTGCTCAGGATCATCAACATTCGGTCACCCACAAATGAAGCAGACGGCAGTTATAAAAGAACTCCCGATCGATGGTCACGGGCGTCAACATCGGCCTCTACAAGTTTCCGGTTGGTACGACTTCAACCGGCAAACATGGAGGCCGACGGTCGCCATCGAGAACCACCGATGCAGGTGCAACATTTGTGAGCGACGACGACTGCGGATGTGAGCATTCTTCCGTGTTGTTGGAGGAGAAGACCACCCCGTTGTCTTCCCCTCCAGCCTGTTGGTCCGCGGGAGCTATTTTATTTCACTCCTACCCTCCAGCAACATAGTCACTGACGAGCATTCCCCTATCCGCCACCTGGGGACGCGCTCTCTAGGGGACAGGCTCCCCCGAGAGAACCTAACCTAACCTAACCTAACCTAACCTAACCTAACCTAACCTAACCTAACCTAACCTAACCTAACCTAACCTAACCTAACCTAACCTAACCTAACCTAACCTAACCTAACCTAACCTAACCTAACCTAACCTAACCTAACCTAACCTAACCTAACCTTTTTTTTTTTTTTTTTTTTTCATAAGGAGGAAATTTGCCGACCAAACAAAAGCGCCCGAGCAGACGGACGCTTATAGTGTGGGATTCACGCCAGAGATTTTACAATTACTCTGGGTGGGACCCACTAAAACCTCCTGTCTTCCCCGACCTAGCCAGAACCACCGTCAGGCATTGCTTTGTACTAGGTCGGTATGTTAGGCGTGTTGCCACGGCCTCTCGCAAGTTTAGGCATCTGCCTGCCTATACTCCGAATTGGTGGGCATTCTCTGCCATCTCTCGGTCGTCTGACCCGATCACCGAAGCATTGCTGTTCGAAGTCCGGGCCGAGACGCTGGGGGTGTGCTCCTGGTTAAGCGTCCGGAGGCACCACTCATCCACTCAGGATCATCAGCAATCGGTCGCCCACGAATGAAGCAGATAGCAGTTGTAGAGAACTCCCGATCGATGGTCACGGGTGCGCACGCATCGGCGTCTGCAAGTTTCCAGTCTGTACGCCTTCAACCGGGGAACATGGAGGCCGACGGGCGCCGACTAGATCCACCGATGCAGGTGCAACATTCGCGAGCAACGGCGACTGCGGATGTGAGTGTTCTTCTTTGTTGGGAGGGAGCAGTGCTCGGAGGCTCCATTCTTGCTCAGGATCATCAACAATCGGTCACCCACAAATGAAGCAGACAGCAGTTATGAAGAACTCCCGATCGATGGTCACGGGCGTCAACATCGGCCTCTACAAGTTTCCGGTTGGTACGACTTCAACCGGGGAACATGGAGGCCGACGGTCGCCATCGAGAACCACCGATGCAGGTGCAACATTTGCGAGCGACGACGACTGCGGATGTGAGCATTCTTCCGTGTTGTTGGAGGAGAAGACCACCCCGTTGTCTTCCCCTCCAGCCTGTTGGTCCGCGGGAGCTATTTTATTTCACTCCTACCCTCCAGCAACATAGTCGCTGACGAGCATTCCCCTATCCGCCACCTGGGGACGCGCTCTCTAGGGGACAGGCTCCCCCGAGAGAACCTAACCTAACCTAACCTAACCTAACCTTTTTTTTTTTTTTTTTCATAAGGAGGAAATTTGCCGACCAAACAAAAGCGCCCGAGCAGACAGACGCTTATAGTGTGGGATTCACGCCAGAGATTTTACAATTACTCTGGGTGGGACCCACTAAAACCTCCTGTCTTCCCCGACCTAGCCAGAACCACCGTCAGGCATTGCTTTGTACTAGGTCGGTGTGTTAGGCGTGTTGCCACGGCCTCTCGCAAGTTTAGGCATCTGCCTGCCTATACTCCGAATTGGTGGGCATTCTCTGCCATCTCTCGGTCGTCTGACCCGATCACCGAAGCATTGCTGTTCGAAGTCCGGGCCGAGACGCTGGGGGTGTGCTCCTGGTTAAACGTCCGGAGGCACCACTCATCCACTCAGGATCATCAGCAATCGGTCGCCCACGAATGAAGCAGATAGCAGTTGTAGAGAACTCCCGATCGATGGTCACGGGCGCGCACGCATCGGCGTCTGCAAGTTTCCAGTCTGTACGCCTTCAACCGGGGAACATGGAGGCCGACGGGCGCCGACTAGATCCACCGATGCAGGTGCAACATTCGCGAGCAACGGCGACTGCGGATGTGAGTGTTCTTCTTTGTTGGGAGGGAGCAGTGCTCGGAGGCTCCATTCTTGCTCAGGATCATCAACAATCGGTCACCCACAAATGAAGCAGACAGCAGTTATGAAGAACTCCCGATCGATGGTCACGGGCGTCAACATCGGCCTCTACAAGTTTCCGGTTGGTACGACTTCAACCGGGGAACATGGAGGCCGACGGTCGCCATCGAAAACCACCGATGCAGGTGCAACATTTGTGAGCGACGACGACTGCGGATGTGAGCATTCTTCCGTGTTGTTGGAGGAGAAGACCACCCCGTTGTCTTCCCCTCCAGCCTGTTGGTCCGCGGGAGCTATTTTATTTCACTCCTACCCTCCAGCAACAGAGTCGCTGACGAGCATTCCCCTATCCGCCACCTGGGGACGCGCTCTCTAGGGGACAGGCTCCCCCGAGAGAACCTAACCTAACCTAACCTAACCTAACCTAACCTAACCTAACCTAACCTAACCTAACCTAACCTAACCTAACCTAACCTTTTTTTTTTTTTTTTTTTTTTTTTTTTTTTTTTTTTTTTTTTTTTTTTTTTTTTTTTTTTTTTTTTTTTTCTAAGGAGGAAATTTGCCGACCAAACAAAAGTGCCCGCAGCAGACGGACACTTATAGTGTGAGATTCACGCCAGAGATTTTACAAATTACTCTGGGTGGGACCCACTAAAACCTCCTGTTTTCCCCGACCTATCCAGAACCGCCGCCAGGCATTGCTTTGTAATAGGTCGGTGTGATTTAGGCGTGTTTTTTCAGCCTTTCGCTGGTGTAGGCATCTGCCTGCCTAGACTTCGCGTTTGTGGGCATCTAGTTGCCTTCACTCTCTCTGTCTGGCCCGGTCATCCGGACATTGCTGTCCAGAACCCGGGCCGAGACGTTATCCTATGGGTCTTCTTACCCTCTCCGCCTCCTCCTTCATTTTCATGACGGAGGAGGCGAAGTCGAGCCAGGACGACCAGTTCTCGATGTTCTCAAGCATACTGCTCACCATCACCTCCGGCGTAACCGAGTCCCGTCGCAGAGCTCGTGAAAGCTTGCAGCGTTCCTCGATCCACGCCGGGCAATGGAATGCGGTATGCTCGGCGTCGTCCAGACTGGAATCGCAATGGTGACAGGCCGTCGAGTTCTCCTTTCCGATCCTGTGAAGGTACGAAGAGAAGGACCCGTGGCCGGACAGGAGTTGGGTGAGATGGTAGCTCAGCTCCCCGTGCGATCTGCCACACCACGTCCTCAGATCGCCGATGAGTCTGTGCGTCCACCTACCCTTCTGCGAGTCGTCCCATCGCTTTTGCCAGTCTTCATATCTGATGGCTCTCGCCTCAGTCCTGGTGGTTCCGCCGTAAACGGCCCGCCTCTCCTCGGCAAGAAGGTCGATAGGCGAGATTGCCGCAATGACGAGGACGGCATCTTCGGACACAGTTCTGTACGCAGTCGCGACCCGAAGGGCGCTTCTGCGCTGAACTTGTGCCATTATGCGCCTGGTCCTCTGCACCGACAGAGCCGCCGCCCACACCGGAGCGCCGTAGAGCATAGTGGAGTGCACCACCGAATTCAGCAGCACCCTCCGCCTATACCTCGGCCCCCCGATGTTTGGCATCAGCCCCGCCAACTGCTCTGTCACTACGGCCGCCTTTGCGGATGCCTTCCGGACGTGTTCGGCGAAGGTAAGCTTACGGTCTAGGTGGACGCCCAGATACCGAAGCGAGGGTGCGAAAGTCACCCCGTGTCCCTCCACCGTCAGCGCCGGAGGCTCCATCTTCCTCCTCCTCGAGAAGAGAACGGCCTCGGTCTTGTGAGGGGCCAGTCTGAGTCCCGACTCCCGCATCCAGGAGCAGATCCGGTGCAGCGTCATTTGAGTGACGAACTGCAGCTCGGAGGTGCTCTTTCCCGTGGCGATAACGGCGACGTCGTCCGCGAAGGCAACTATTTCTGCCCCCGCGGGGAGATCCACCCTGAGGAGGCCGTCATACATGATGTTCCACAGAGCTGGCCCGAGGACCGAACCCTGCGGAACACCCGCCTCCACTGCTCTGGTGTGAGTCACTCCGAGCTGATCGACATATTCAAGATGTCGATCGCTCAGGTAACTCGCCAGTAACTTGACGATGGAGCTGGGCGCCCGGACTCCTCCGCTCAGCGCTTTGAGAATTAGATCCCATCGCGCCGAGTTGAAGGCGTTCCGAACGTCAAGCGCCACCATCACGACACTGTGGCTCGCTTTGACAGACCCCTCCCAAGCCGTCCGTATTTTTGAGACGACCCGGGAGATGATAACCTAACCTAACCTAACCTAACCTAACCTAACCTAACCTTTTTTTTTTTTTTTTTTTTTTTTTTTTCATAAGGAGGAAATTTGCCGACCAAACAAAAGCGCCCGAGCAGACAGACGCTTATAGTGTGGGATTCACGCCAGAGATTTTACAATTACTCTGGGTGGGACCCACTAAAACCTCCTGTCTTCCCCGACCTAGCCAGAACCACCGTCAGGCATTGCTTTGTACTAGGTCGGTATGTTAGGCGTGTTGCCACGGCCTCTCGCAAGTTTAGGCATCTGCCTGCCTATACTCCGAATTGGTGGGCATTCTCTGCCATCTCTCGGTCGTCTGACCCGATAACCGAAGCATTGCTGTTCGAAGTCCGGGCCGAGACGCTGGGGGTGTGCTCCTGGTTAAGCGTCCGGAGGCACCACTCATCCACTCAGGATCATCAGCAATCGGTCGCCCACGAATGAAGCAGATAGCAGTTGTAGAGAACTCCCGATCGATGGTCACGGGCGCGCGCGCATCGGCGTCTGCAAGTTTCCAGTCTGTACGCCTTCAACCGGGGAACATGGAGGCCGACGGGCGCCGACTAGATCCACCGATGCAGGTGCAACATTCGCGAGCAACGGCGACTGCGGATGTGAGTGTTCTTCTTTGTTGGGAGGGAGCAGTGCTCGGAGGCTCCATTCTTGCTCAGGATCATCAACAATCGGTCACCCACAAATGAAGCAGACAGCAGTTATGAAGAACTCCCGATCGATGGTCACGGGCGTCAACATCGGCCTCTACAAGTTTCCGGTTGGTACGACTTCAACCGGCAAACATGGAGGCCGACGGTCGCCATCGAGAACCACCGATGCAGGTGCAACACTTGTGAGCGACGACGACTGCGGATGTGAGCATTCTTCCGTGTTGTTGGAGGAGAAGACCACCCCGTTGTCTTCCCCTCCAGCCTGTTGGTCCGCGGGAGCTATTTTATTTCACTCCTACCCTCCAGCAACAGAGTCGCTGACGAGCATTCCCCTATCCGCCACCTGGGGACGCGCTCTCTAGGGGACAGGCTCCCCCGAGAGAACCTAACCTAACCTAACCTAACCTAACCTAACCTAACCTAACCTAACCTAACCTAACCTAACCTAACCTAACCTAACCTAACCTAACCTAACCTAACCTAACCTAACCTAACCTAACCTAACCTAACCTAACCTAACCTTTTTTTTTTTTTTTTTTTTTTTTTTTTTTTTTTTTTTCTAAGGAGGAAATTTGCCGACCAAACAAAAGTGCCCGCAGCAGACGGACACTTATAGTGTGAGATTCACGCCAGAGATTTTACAAATTACTCTGGGTGGGACTCACTAAAACCTCCTGTTTTTCCCGACCTATCCAGAACCGCCGCCAGGCATTGCTTTGTAATAGGTCGGTGTGGTTTAGGCGTGTTTTTTCAGCCTTTCGCTGGTGTAGGCATCTGCCTGCCTATACTTCGCGTTTGTGGGCATCTAGTTGCCTTCACTCTCTCTGTCTGGCCCGGTCATCCGGACATTGCTGTCCAGAACCCGGGCCGAGACGTTATTCTCTTGGCCTTCTTAGCCTCTCCGCCTCCTCCTTCATTTTCATGACGGCGGAGGCGAAGTCGAGCCAGGACGACCAGTTCTCCGTGCTCTCGAGCATACTGCTCACCATCACCTCCGGCGTAACCGAGGGCCGTCGCAGAGCTCGTGAGAGCTTGCAGCGTTCCTCGATCCACGCCGGGCAATGGAATGCGGTATGCTCGGCGTCGTCCAGACTGGAATCGCAATGGTGACAGGCCGTCGAGTTCTCCTTTCCGATCCTGTGAAGGTACGAAGAGAAGGACCCGTGGCCGGACAGGAGTTGGGTGAGATGGTAGCTCAGCTCGCCGTGCGATCTGCCACACCACGTCCTCAGGTCGCCGATGAGTCTGTGCGTCCATCTGCCCTTCTCCGAGTCGTCCCATCGCTTTTGCCAGTCTTCATATCTGACGGCTCTCGCGTCAGATCTGGTGGCTCCGCCGTAAACGGCCCGCCTCTCCTCGGCTAGAAGGTCGATAGGCGAGATTGCCGCAATGACGAGGACGGCATCTTCGGACACAGTTCTGTACGCAGTCGCGACCCGAAGGGCGCTTCTGCGCTGAACTTGTGCCATTATGCGCCTGGTCCTCTGCACCGACAGAGCCGCCGCCCACACCGGAGCGCCGTAGAGCATAGTGGAGTGCACCACCGAATTCAGCAGCACCCTCCGCCTATACCTCGGCCCCCCGATGTTTGGCATCAGCCCCGCCAACTGCTCTGTCACTACGGCCGCCTTTGCGGATGCCTTCCGGACGTGTTCGGCGAAGGTAAGCTTACGGTCTAGGTGGACGCCTAGATACCGAAGCGAGGGTGCAAAAGTCACCCCGTGTCCCTCCACCGTCAGCGCCGGAGACTCCATCTTCCTTCTCCTCGAGAAGAGAACGGCCTCGGTCTTGTGAGGGGCCAGTCTGAGTCCCGACTCCCGCATCCAGGAGCAGATCCGGTGCAGCGTCATTTGAGTGACGAACTGCAGCTCGGAGGTGCTCTTTCCCGTGGCGATAACGGCGACGTCGTCCGCGAAGGCAACTATTTCTGCCCCCGCGGGGAGATCCACCCTGAGGAGGCCGTCATACATGATGTTCCACAGAGCTGGCCCGAGGACCGAACCCTGCGGAACACCCGCCTCCACTGCTCTGGTGTGAGTCACTCCGAGCTGATCGACATACTCAAGATGTCGATCGCTCAGGTAACTCGCCAGTAACTTGACGATGGAGCTGGGCGCCCGGACTCCTCCGCTCAGCGCTTTGAGAATTAGATCCCATCGCGCCGAGTTGAAGGCGTTCCGGACGTCAAGCGCCACCATCACGGCCTAACCTAACCTAACCTAACCTAACCTAACCTAACCTAACCTAACCTTTTTTTTTTTTTTTTTTTTTCATAAGGAGGAAATTTGCCGACCAAACAAAAGCGCCCGAGCAGACAGACGCTTATAGTGTGGGATTCACGCCAGAGATTTTACAATTACTCTGGGTGGGACCCACTAAAACCTCCTGTCTTCCCCGACCTAGCCAGAACCACCGTCAGGCATTGCTTTGTACTAGGTCGGTATGTTAGGCGTGTTGCCACGGCCTCTCGCAAGTTTAGGCATCTGCCTGCCTATACTCCGAATTGGTGGGCATTCTCTGCCATCTCTCGGTCGTCTGACCCGATCACCGAAGCATTGCTGTTCGAAGTCCGGGCCGAGACGCTGGGGGTGTGCTCCTGCTTCTTCGGTGTTGTTGGAGGAGAAGACCACCCCGTTGTCTTCCCCTCCAGCCTGTTGGTCCGCGGGAGCTATTTTATTTCACTCCTACCCTCCAGCAACATAGTCACTGACGAGCATTCCCCTATCCGCCACCTGGGGACGCGCTCTCTAGGGGACAGGCTCCCCCGAGAGAACCTAACCTAACCTAACCTAACCTAACCTAACCTAACCTAACCTAACCTAACCTTTTTTTTTTTTTTTTTTTTTTTTTTTTTTTTTTTTTTTTTTTTTTTTTTTTTTTTTTTTTTTTTTTCCTAAGGAGGGAATTTGCCGACCAAACAAAAGCGCCCGAGCAGACAGACGCTTATAGTGTGGGATTCACGCCAGAGATTTTACAATTACTCTGGGTGGGACCCACTAAAACCTCCTGTGTTCCCCGACCTAGCCAGAACCACCGTCAGGCATTGCTTTGTACTAGGTCGGTATGTTAGGCGTGTTGCCACGGCCTATCGCAAGTCTAGGCATCTGCCTGCCTATACTCGGAGTTAAAGGGCATTTGCTGCCATCTCGGTCGTCCGGCTCGGTCACCGGAGCATTGCTGTCCGGAGTCCGAGCCGAGACGCTGGGGGTGTGCTCTTGATTTGGGCGCCCGGAGGCACCACTCATCCACTCAGGATCATCAGCTATCGGTCGCCCGCGAATGAAGCAGACAGCAGTTATAGAGAACTCCCGATCGATGGTCACGGGCGCGCACGCATCGGCCTCTGCAAGTTTCCAGTCTGAACGCCTTCAACCGGGGAACATGGAGGCAGACGGGCGCCGACTAGATCCACCGATGCAGGTGCAACATTCGCGAACAACGGCGACTGCGGATGTGAGTGTTCTTCTATGTTGGGAGAGAGCAGTGCACGGAGGCACCACTCTTGCTCAGGATCATCAACAATCGGCCACCCACAAATGAAGCAGACAGCAGTTATAAAAGAACTCCCGATCGATGGTCACGGGCGTCAACATCGGCCTCTACAAGTTTCCGGTTGGTACGACTTCAACCGGCAAACATGGAGGCCGACGGTCGCCATCGAGAACCACCGATGCAGGTGCAACACTTGTGAGCGACGACGACTGCGGATGTGAGCATTCTTCCGTGTTGTTGGAGGAGAAGACCACCCCGTTGTCTTCCCCTCCAGCCTCTTGGTCCGCGGGAGCTATTTTATTTCACTCCTACCCTCCAGCAACATAGTCACTGACGAGCATTCCCCTATCCGCCACCTGGGGACGCGCTCTCTAGGGGACAGGCTCCCCCGAGAGAACCTAACCTAACCTAACCTAACCTAACCTAACCTAACCTAACCTAACCTAACCTAACCTAACCTTTTTTTTTTTTTTTTTTTTTTTTTTTTTTTTTCATAAGGAGGAAATTTGCCGACCAAACAAAAGCGCCCGAGCAGACAGACGCTTATAGTGTGGGATTCACGCCAGAGATTTTACAATTACTCTGGGTGGGACCCACTAAAACCTCCTGTCTTCCCCGACCTAGCCAGAACCACCGTCAGGCATTGCTTTGTACTAGGTCGGTGTTAGGCGTGTTGCCACGGCCTCTCGCAAGTTTAGGCATCTGCCTGCCTATACTCCGAATTGGTGGGCATTCTCTGCCATCTCTCGGTCGTCTGACCCGATCACCGAAGCATTGCTGTTCGAAGTCCGGGCCGAGACGCTGGGGGTGTGCTCCTGGTTAAGCGTCCGGGGCACCACTCATCCACTCAGGATCATCAGCAATCGGTCGCCCACGAATGAAGCAGATAGCAGTTGTAGAGAACTCCCGATCGATGGTCACGGGCGCGCACGCATCGGCGTCTGCAAGTTTCCAGTCTGTACGCCTTCAACCGGGGAACATGGAGGCCGACGGGCGCCGACTAGATCCACCGATGCAGGTGCAACATTCGCGAGCAACGGCGACTGCGAATGTGAGTGTTCTTCTTTGTTGGGAGGGAGCAGTGCTCGGAGGCTCCATTCTTGCTCAGGATCATCAACAATCGGTCACCCACAAATGAAGCAGACAGCAGTTATGAAGAACTCCCGATCGATGGTCACGGGCGTCAACATCGGCCTCTACAAGTTTCCGGTTGGTACGACTTCAACCGGGGAACATGGAGGCCGACGGTCGCCATCGAAAACCACCGATGCAGGTGCAACATTTGTGAGCGACGACGACTGCGGATGTGAGCATTCTTCCGTGTTGTTGGAGGAGAAGACCACCCCGTTGTCTTCCCCTCCAGCCTGTTGGTCCGCGGGAGCTATTTTATTTCACTCCTACCCTCCAGCAACAGAGTCGCTGACGAGCATTCCCCTATCCGCCACCTGGGGACGCGCTCTCTAGGGGACAGGCTCCCCCGAGAGAACCTAACCTAACCTAACCTAACCTAACCTAACCTAACCTAACCTAACCTAACCTAACCTAACCTAACCTAACCTTTTTTTTTTTTTTTTTTTTTTTTTTTTTTTTTTTTTCTAAGGAGGAAATTTGCCGACCAAACAAAAGTGCCCGCAGCAGACGGACACTTATAGTGTGAGATTCACGCCAGAGATTTTACAAATTACTCTGGGTGGGACTCACTAAAACCTCCTGTCTTCCCCGACCTAGCCAGAACCACCGTCAGGCATTGCTTTGTACTAGGTCGGTATGTTAGGCGTGTTGCCACGGCCTCTCGCAAGTTTAGGCATCTGCCTGCCTATACTCCGAATTGGTGGGCATTCTCTGCCATCTCTCGGTCGTCTGACCCGATCACCGAAGCATTGCTGTTCGAAGTCCGGGCCGAGACGCTGGGGGTGTGCTCTTGATTTGGGCGCCCGGAGGCACCACTCATCCACTCAGGATCATCAGCTATCGGTCGCCCGCGAATGAAGCAGACAGCAGTTATAGAGAACTCCCGATCGATGGTCACGGGCGCGCACGCATCGGCCTCTGCAAGTTTCCAGTCTGAACGCCTTCAACCGGGGAACATGGAGGCAGACGGGCGCCGACTAGATCCACCGATGCAGGTGCAACATTCGCGAACAACGGCGACTGCGGATGTGAGTGTTCTTCTATGTTGGGAGAGAGCAGTGCACGGAGGCACCACTCTTGCTCAGGATCATCAACATTCGGTCACCCACAAATGAAGCAGACGGCAGTTATAAAAGAACTCCCGATCGATGGTCACGGGCGTCAACATCGGCCTCTACAAGTTTCCGGTTGGTACGACTTCAACCGGCAAACATGGAGGCCGACGGTCGCCATCGAGAACCACCGATGCAGGTGCAACATTTGTGAGCGACGACGACTGCGGATGTGAGCATTCTTCCGTGTTGTTGGAGGAGAAGACCACCCCGTTGTCTTCCCCTCCAGCCTGTTGGTCCGCGGGAGCTATTTTATTTCACTCCTACCCTCCAGCAACATAGTCACTGACGAGCATTCCCCTATCCGCCACCTGGGGACGCGCTCTCTAGGGGACAGGCTCCCCCGAGAGAACCTAACCTAACCTAACCTAACCTAACCTAACCTAACCTAACCTAACCTAACCTAACCTAACCTTTTTTTTTTTTTTTTTTTTTTTTCTAAGGAGGAAATTTGCCGACCAAACAAAAGTGCCCGCAGCAGACGGACACTTATAGTGTGAGATTCACGCCAGAGATTTTACAAATTACTCTGGGTGGGACCCACTAAAACCTCCTGTGTTCCCCGACCTATCCAGAACCGCCGCCAGGCATTGCTTTGTAATAGGTCGGTGTGATTTAGGCGTGTTTTTTCAGCCTTTCGCTGGTGTAGGCATCTGCCTGCCTAGACTTCGCGTTTGTGGGCATCTAATTGCCTTCACTCTCTCTGTCTGGCCCGGTCATCCGGACATTGCTGTCCAGAACCCGGGCCGAGACGTTATCCTATGGGTCTTCTTACCCTCTCCGCCTCCTCCTTCATTTTCATGACGGAGGAGGCGAAGTCGAGCCAGGACGACCAGTTCTCGATGTTCTCAAGCATACTGCTCACCATCACCTCCGGCGTAACCGAGTCCCGTCGCAGAGCTCGTGAAAGCTTGCAGCGTTCCTCGATCCACGCCGGGCAATGGAATGCGGTATGCTCGGCGTCGTCCAGACTGGAATCGCAATGGTGACAGGCCGTCGAGTTCTCCTTTCCGATCCTGTGAAGGTACGAAGAGAAGGACCCGTGGCCGGACAGGAGTTGGGTGAGATGGTAGCTCAGCTCGCCGTGCGATCTGCCACACCACGTCCTCAGATCGCCGATGAGTCTGTGCGTCCACCTACCCTTCTGCGAGTCGTCCCATCGCTTTTGCCAGTCTTCATATCTGATGGCTCTCGCCTCAGTCCTGGTGGTTCCGCCGTAAACGGCCCGCCTCTCCTCGGCAAGAAGGTCGATAGGCGAGATTGCCGCAATGACGAGGACGGCATCTTCGGACACAGTTCTGTACGCAGTCGCGACCCGAAGGGCGCTTCTGCGCTGAACTTGTGCCATTATGCGCCTGGTCCTCTGCACCGACAGAGCCGCCGCCCACACCGGAGCGCCGTAGAGCATAGTGGAGTGCACCACCGAATTCAGCAGCACCCTCCGCCTATACCTCGGCCCCCCGATGTTTGGCATCAGCCCCGCCAACTGCTCTGTCACTACGGCCGCCTTTGCGGATGCCTTCCGGACGTGTTCGGCGAAGGTAAGCTTACGGTCTAGGTGGACGCCCAGATACCGAAGCGAGGGTGCGAAAGTCACCCCGTGTCCCTCCACCGTCAGCGCCGGAGGCTCCATCTTCCTCCTCCTCGAGAAGAGAACGGCCTCGGTCTTGTGAGGGGCCAGTCTGAGTCCCGACTCCCGCATCCAGGAGCAGATCCGGTGCAGCGTCATTTGAGTGACGAACTGCAGCTCGGAGGTGCTCTTTCCCGTGGCGATAACGGCGACGTCGTCCGCGAAGGCAACTATTTCTGCCCCCGCGGGGAGATCCACCCTGAGGAGGCCGTCATACATGATGTTCCACAGAGCTGGCCCGAGGACCGAACCCTGCGGAACACCCGCCTCCACTGCTCTGGTGTGAGTCACTCCGAGCTGATCGACATACTCAAGATGTCGATCGCTCAGGTAACTCGCCAGTAACCTGACGATGGAGCTGGGCGCCCGGACTCCTCCGCTCAGCGCTTTGAGAATTAGATCCCATCGCGCCGAGTTGAAGGCGTTCCGGACGTCAAGCGCCACCATCACGACACTGTGGCTCGCTTTGACAGATCCCTCCCAAGCCGTCCGTATTTTTGAGACGACCCGGGAGATGGCGTCGATCGTGGATCTGCCGCGGCGGAAGCCATACTGGCTATCGGCCAATCCGGTCAGCGGGTGCTCGATGCAAGACTGGAGCCTGTTTAATATCAGACGCTCCAGTAACTTGCCCACCCCGCTGATCATGCAGAGCGGTCTGTACGTGGGCGGACCGGAGACCGATCCTCCGCCTTTCGGCATGAGAACCAGCCTCTGTCTCTTCCAGGACCGCCCAAACACTCCCTGTTTCAGGCACGGATTGAACGTATCCAGAAGCAGCTCCGGGTATTTCTCGGCTACGACGCGCAGCACCGCGTTCGGTACTCCGTCTGGACCGGGAGTCTTATCCCCTCCCAGGCGGGTGGCTGCCAACGCCAATTCGGCCCTTGAGAAGGGCTCAGGCTCGTCTTCCGTGCATTCGGTGTCGACACCGCCGAACGCCCCCGCCTCTCCGGCTCGCGAATCGCCTCCATGGCGAGCGCCCCCCCCGAGAGGCGCGGGGAACAGACCGTCGACGACCGTCCGCAGATTCGACGGATCGGCCAGAAACTGGTCGAGGACTCGCCCCCTGATCTTGTTACGGACCAGTTTGTAGGGGAGTCCCCATGGGTCGATGTCGATCGTCTCGCACAGCTCGCGCCAGCATCTCTCCTTCGAGGCCTTGATGGCCTTGCGAAGGGCTCTTCGAGCGTCCCGGTAGGCCTCATTCGCGCTTTCATCGTGCATTCGTGCTTGTGCAAACCTTCTATTTCGCAGACACGCGCTCCGAAGCGCGGCTATCTCTTCACTCCACCAGTACACCTGACGGCGACCACAACCAGCCGCTCTTCTGGGCATGGATGCGTCGCACGCCCTGCGGATTATCGCACTGGTGGAGGAGATGACGTTCTCTGCGTGCACAAGCTCATTCGTACCGTTTACTCTTTCGCTTCTGGAACCTACCAGATCCGCTTCGAGAGTTACGCAAAAAGCTTCGACGTCTAGTTTGCGAGTGGACCACCCGGCCACCGAGGTGGCCGGCTTTTTGATGCCACTCGCTACGTCGAAGCCGATGTATTGGTGGTCACTGTGCGAGAAAATCTCCATGACCCTCCAGTCTCTGATCTTGCCGATCGTCGTCTCATCGGCGAACGTGACGTCGACGACCGATCCGCCCGCACCCCTGCGGCAGGTCAAGCTCGAGCCTCTGTTGGCGACCCGCAGCCGGAGGTGAGCGACGGCGTCGGACAGCATCGTCCCTCTGCGGTCGGTCAGAGCCGAACCCCACTCGACCGCCTTGGCGTTGAAGTCACCCGCCAGAATGACAGGGCGGCTCGTGTCCACAAGCAACACCAGGTCGCCCAGCGCCGTCTCGAATTCCTCGAGTGGGGAGTTGGGCGAGAAGTAACAGCTGTAAAGCCTGATTCCGCCCAGCTCGACCCACACGCAGCCGTCCGATGTGCCGGCCGACGCACCGGTAACTCGGTGTCGCCGCGAAGCCACGAAGATGGCAGCCCGCGACGACCTGTCCGAGTACCAGTTGGACGCGATGTTTCTATGCTGTTCAGAAATTATCACCGCGTCCGCGTTCAGCTCGGCGGCTGTCAGGAACATGAGATCCTGAGCGACCCTGCTGTTGTTGAGGTTAATTTGAAGGATCCTCAACGGCATTACCGGAGGATCCTTCTTTGCTCCTTTTGGTATGAGGGGCACACTCGGCTGCCTCCCCTGTGCTGCGACGGTAACCCCCCGTCAGCACAAGTCGGACAATGCGCGTGACTTTTACAGTCACGCGCAACGTGGCCTCGTGTGCCGCAGTTGAGGCAGCAGGCGCTGCGGTCGGGGCCCGAACATCGGATGGATGTATGCCCGAAGCCCAGGCAACGGTAGCAGCGGGGTGTTCTTTTTAGCTCCCGCAGCCTGCATGACATTAGGCCGATTTTTAGTCTGCCCTCTGTCAGCAGGCTTTGCAACCTTGCATTGTGCGGTACTCGGAGCAGCAGGCTCCGCGTACCGGAGTGCTGTTGGCGTGCACTCACGACCTCAACAAGCCCGCCACCTTCACCCGCATATGGTAGGAGCGCCGCCCTGACGTCGTCCTCTGAGAGGCCCTCGTCTAGATCTTTGACCAGGACCTCTCTTTTGGGTGCGGTGACCCTTATGTGCGCTTTATCCCCGGCCACCATCCTGACTCTCTCCTGGATGATGGCTAGGGCCCCGGACTTTGTAGGGCGGAACACCAATTCCCCTTTGGCGTTCCGTCTCACAGTGAGTGATGGTAGAGGCGTCTCCTTCTCTAGAGTGTGCATTTTACGAAGCACCTCCGCGTAGGAGAGCGCCTCGTTCCCCTCTACCTTTGGTTCCAGGACAACACTACCCGGTGGATATCTGCGGGTCCTGGGCTTTTTTGTAGGCTGGCTCTTTTTTTGGGGGGTGTGCGGAGCCGTAGGGGGAGGAAGTGACAGTCGCTTTGGACAACAGGGAGGAAGAAAGCGGCGGGGAGTGGGGATTGGCGCAGGAAGTTTCTGGGCCGATTGCTCGGAACCCTTCTTGGTATAACGCTTCCTTCTCCTTGTTACCAACTGGAAGCGATCCGGCTCCGCAACTGCGATGGAATTTTTGGCCGCACCCAGCGGCGAAGAGACGGGTGAAACAAGATTTTTAATTTGAGAACGGGGAGGAGAGCTCCTAGATGACATTGTACGGTCCCTCGGACCGTCTCCGATGGCCTCGATTTGGGCCAGTAAAAGGGTTATTTCCCGTATGTCATCTTTTATACGGGTGTGCACATTTTTTCCCTTCTCTGTATTACAGAAGGTGGCCAGTCCGCTCGCTAGTACTTTAATCCTCTCAAAGGTTTCTCCCAGGAAACGAGAGGGAAGATGGGGCTGTGAGATTCGTCTCGGTAGAGGGGTTGGGGGGGACATCATTTTGTTAATAAGGATAATGTAAAATTAGTACAAAATAATTAATAAAGACAAATAAAGACAATGTAAAATTAAACAATACAAAAATCAAACAATTAAAAAAAAAAAAAAAAAAAAAAGTTAATAAGACAATGTAAAGTTAAACAATTAGACAATTAATAAAACAATGCAGAATTAATGTAAAGCTAAATTAAATATTAAATAAATATTAGAAAGACAATTTAAAATTAAAATTAGATAATACAGAATTAAACAATTAAACAGTTAATAAAAAACAACGAAGAATTAGTGTAAATCAGACAATATAGAATTGAGAGAAAAAATTGATAAAAAAAAATTGATAAAATTGACAAAATGAAAAAATTGAAAAAAGTTGAAAAATTGAAAAAATTGAAAAAAGATGAAAAATTGAAAAAATTGAAAAAAGTTGAAAAATTGAAAAAATTGAAAAAAGTTGAAAAATTGAAAAAATTAAAAAAAAGTTGAAAAATTGAAAAAATTGAAAAAAGTTGAAAAATTGAAAAAAGTTGAAAAATTGAAAAAATTGAAAAAAGTTGAAAAATTGAAAAAATTGAAAAAAGTTGAAAAATTGAAAAAATTGAAAAAAAGTTGAAAAATTGAAAAAATTGAAAAAAGTTGAAAAATTGAAAAAAAGTTGAAAAATTGAAAAAATTGAAAAAAGTTGAAAAATTGAAAAAATTGAAAAAAGTTGAAAAATTGAAAAAATTGAAAAAAGTTGAAAAATTGAAAAAATTAAAAAAAGTTGAAAAATTGAAAAAATTGAAAAAAGTTGAAAAATTGAAAAAAGTTGAAAAATTGAAAAAATTGAAAAAAGTTGAAAAATTGAAAAAATTGAAAAAAGTTGAAAAATTGAAAAAATTGAAAAAAGTTGAAAAATTGAAAAAATTGAAAAAATTGAAAAAAGTTGAAAAATTGAAAAAATTGAAAAAAGTTGAAAAATTGAAAAAAAAAAAAAAAAAAAAAAAAAAAAAAAAAAAAAAAAAAATTAAAATTTGAAAAAATATAAAAAAATGGGGGAGGGGGGAGGGGGGAGGGGGGAGGGGGGGAGGGGGGTCCCAGCGGGGGGTGAAGCTCTAGCAGGGGGGCTAAGGCAATTAGTAAAAAAATAGTGAAAAATTAATAATGAAATAATTAATAAATGAACATTTAGTAAAGGCCACGTAAACTTTTAATAAAGACCCTTGAGAAAAAATTATACGAAAGTGGGGGTGTATATAGAACGTGCAAGTAAGAACAAGAAAAATTGCACACGTACAAGTATGAACAAGAAAAATTGCAAGCGTACAAGTATGAACAAGAAAAATTGCAAACGTACAAGTACGAACAAGAAAAATTGCAAACGTACAAGTATGAACAGGAAAATTGCAAACGTGCAAGTATGAACAAGAAATATTGAGGGTAAGGCAGGGGGAAGGCTGAGGGGGGAGGGGGTGAATCTTCAACACTAACCTTTGGTCACCTTGCGGATGACAGTTCGCGTAACCTGAAGGGGCGCAGGCGCCTGACAGTTGATCCGTGTTAGAACGGGGGGCGCAGTCCTAGGCGTGTGTTCCGCTCGGATAAGGGTGCGTTCGCTCGCTTCTGGAGGTGCACCGCAGACAAGGGGGCGCGAGGGCGCAACCCTCGGATACTTCGCGTGTGCAAATTGGCACTATGACGTCACAACGGGACAACGCGGCGGAGCGGCACATAAACCGTGTGCTCTGCTCGACGCCTCGGTCGCGACTAACCTAACCTAACCTAACCTAACCTAACCTAACCTAACCTAACCTAACCTAACCTTTTTTTTTTTTTTTTTTTTTTTTTTTTTTTTTTTTTCTAAGGAGGAAATTTGCCGACCAAACAAAAGTGCCCGCAGCAGACGGACACTTATAGTGTGAGATTCACGCCAGAGATTTTACAAATTACTCTGGGTGGGACCCACTAAAACCTCCTGTTTTCCCCGACCTATCCAGAACCGCCGCCAGGCATTGCTTTGTAATAGGTCGGTGTGATTTAGGCGTGTTTTTTCAGCCTTTCGCTGGTGTAGGCATCTGCCTGCCTAGACTTCGCGTTTGTGGGCATCTAATTGCCTTCACTCTCTCTGTCTGGCCCGGTCATCCGGACATTGCTGTCCAGAACCCGGGCCGAGACGTTATCCTATGGGTCTTCTTACCCTCTCCGCCTCCTCCTTCATTTTCATGACGGCGGAGGCGAAGTCGAGCCAGGACGACCAGTTCTCGATGTTCTCGAGCATACTGCTCACCATCACCTCCGGCGTAACCGAGGGCCGTCGCAGAGCTCGTGAGAGCTTGCAGCGTTCCTCGATCCACGCCGGGCAATGGAATGCGGTATGCTCGGCGTCGTCCAGACTGGAATCGCAATGGTGACAGGCCGTCGAGTTCTCCTTTCCGATCCTGTGAAGGTACGAAGAGAAGGACCCGTGGCCGGACAGGAGTTGGGTGAGATGGTAGCTCAGCTCGCCGTGCGATCTGCCACACCACGTCCTCAGATCGCCGATGAGTCTGTGCGTCCACCTACCCTTCTGCGAGTCGTCCCATCGCTTTTGCCAGTCTTCATATCTGATGGCTCTCGCCTCAGTCCTGGTGGTTCCGCCGTAAACGGCCCGCCTCTCCTCGGCAAGAAGGTCGATAGGCGAGATTGCCGCAATGACGAGGACGGCATCTTCGGACACAGTTCTGTACGCAGTCGCGACCCGAAGGGCGCTTCTGCGCTGAACTTGTGCCATTATGCGCCTGGTCCTCTGCACCGACAGAGCCGCCGCCCACACCGGAGCGCCGTAGAGCATAGTGGAGTGCACCACCGAATTCAGCAGCACCCTCCGCCTATACCTCGGCCCCCCGATGTTTGGCATCAGCCCCGCCAACTGCTCTGTCACTACGGCCGCCTTTGCGGATGCCTTCCGGACGTGTTCGGCGAAGGTAAGCTTACGGTCTAGGTGGACGCCCAGATACCGAAGCGAGGGTGCGAAAGTCACCCCGTGTCCCTCCACCGTCAGCGCCGGAGGCTCCATCTTCCTTCTCCTCGAGAAGAGTACGGCCTCAGTTTTTTGAGGGGCCAGTGTGAGCCCAGACTCCCGCATCCAGGAGCAGATCCGGTGCAGCGTCATTTGAGTGACGTACTGCAGCTCGGAAGTGCTCTTTCCCGTGGCGATAACGGCGACGTCGTCCGCAAAGGCAACTATTTCTGCCCCCGCGGGGAGATCCACCCTGAGGAGGCCGTCATACATGATGTTCCACAGAGCTGGCCCGAGGACCGAACCCTGTGGAACACCCGCCTCCACTGCTCTGGTGTGAGTCACTCCGAGCTGATCGACATACTCAAGATGTCGATCGCTCAGGTAACTCGCCAGTAACTTGACGATGGAGCTGGGCGCCCGGACTCCTCCGCTCAGCGCTTTGAGAATTAAATCCCATCGCGCCGAGTTGAAGGCGTTCCGAACGTCAAGCGCCACCATCGCGACACTGTGGCTCGCTTTGACAGATCCCTCCCAAGCCGTCCGTATTTTTGAGACGACCCGGGAGATGGCGTCGATCGTGGATCTGCCGCGGCGGAAGCCATACTGGCTATCGGCCAATCCGGTCAGCGGGTGCTCGATGCAAGACTGGAGCCTGTTTAATATCAGACGCTCCAGTAACTTGCCCACCCCGCTGATCATGCAGAGCGGTCTGTACGTGGGCGGACCGGAGACCGATCCTCCGCCTTTCGGCATGAGAACCAGCCTCTGTCTCTTCCACGACCGCCCAAACACTCCCTGTTTCAGGCACGGATTGAACGTATCCAGGAGCAGCTGCGGGTATTTCTCGGCTACGACGCGCAGCACCGCGTTCGGTACCCCGTCTGGACCGGGAGTCTTATCCCCTCCCAGTCGGGTGGCTGCCAACGCCAATTCGGCCCTAGAGAAGGGCTCAGGCTCGTCTTCCGTGCAGTCGGTGTCGACACCGCCGAACGCCCCCGCCTCTCCGGCTCGCGAATCGCCTCCATGGCGAGCGACCCCGAGAGGCGCGGGGAACAGGCCGTCGACGACCGTCCGCAGATTCGACGGATCGGCCAGAAACTGGTCGAGGACTCGCCCCCTGATCTTGTTACGGACCAGTTTGTAGGGGAGTCCCCATGGGTCAATGTCGATCGTCTCGCACAGCTCGCGCCAGCATCTCTCTTTCGAGGCCTTGATGGCCTTTCGAAGGGCTCGTCGAGCGTCCCGGTAGGCCTCATTCGCGCTTTCATCATGCATTCGTGCCTGTGCAAACCTTCTATTTCGCAGACACGCGCTCCGAAGCGCGGCTATCTCTTCGCTCCACCAGTACACCTGACGGCGACCACAACCAGCCGCTCTTCTGGGCATGGATGCGTCGCACGCCCTGCGGATTATCGCACTGGTGGAGGAGATGACGTTCTCTGCGTGCACAAGCTCATTCGTACCGTTTACTCTTTCGCTTCTGAAACCCACCAGATCCGCTTCGAGAGTTACGCAAAAAGCTTCGACGTCTAGTTTGCGAGTGGACCACCCGGCCACCGAGGTGGCCGGCTTTTTGATGCCACTCGCTACGTCGAAGCCGATGTATTGGTGGTCACTGTGCGAGAAAATCTCCATGACCCTCCAGTCTCTGATCTTGCCGATCGTCGTCTCATCGGCGAACGTGACGTCGACGACCGATCCGCCCGCACCCCTGCGGCAGGTCAAGCTCGAGCCTCTGTTGGCGACCCGCAGCCGGAGATGAGCGACGGCGTCGGACAGCATCGTCCCTCTGCGATCGGTCAGAGCCGAACCCCACTCGACCGCCTTGGCGTTGAAGTCACCCGCCAAAATGACAGGGCGGCTCGTCTCTACAAACAGCACCAGGTCGCTCAGCGCCGTCTCAAATTCCTCGAGTGGGGAGTTGGGCGAGAAGTAACAGCTGTAAAGCCTGATTCCGCCCAGCTCGACCCACACGCAGCCGTCCGATGTGCCGGCCGACGCTCCGGTAACTCGATGCCGCCGCGAAGCCACGAAGATGGCAGCCCGCGACGACCTGTCCGAGTACCAGTTGGACGCGGTGTTTCTGTACTGTTCAGAAATTATCACCGCGTCCGCGTTCAGCTCGGCGGCTGTCAGGAACATGAGATCCTGAGCGATCCTGCTGTTGTTGAGATTAATTTGAAGGATCCTCAGCGACATTTCTGGAGGATCCTTCTTTGCTCCTTTTGGTATGAGGGGCACACTCGGCTGCCTCCCCTGTGCTGCGACGGTAACCCCTCGTCAGCACAAGTCGGACAATGCGCGTGACTTTTACAGTCACGCGCAACGTGGCCTCGTGTACCGCAGTTGAGGCAGCAGGCGCTGCGGTCGGGGCCGGAACATCGGATGGATGTATGCCCAAAGCCCAGGCAACGGTAGCAGCGGGGTGTTCTTTTTAGTTCCCGCAGCCTGCAGGACATCAGGCCTATTTTTAGCCTGCCCTCTTTCAGCAGGCTTTGCAACCTTGCAGTGTGCGGTATTCGGAGCAGCAAGCTCCGCGTACCGGAGCGCTGTTGGCGTGTGCTCACGACCTCAAGCCCGCCACCTTCACCCGCATACGGTAGGAGCGCCGCCCTGACGTCATCCTCTGAGAGGCCCTCGTCTAGGTCTTTAACCAGGACCTCTCTCTTGGGTGCGGTGACCCTTATGTGCGCTTTATCCCCGGCCACCATCCTGACTCTCTCCTGGATGATGGCTAGGGCCCCGGACTTTGTAGGGCGGAACACCAATTCCCCTTTGGCGTTCCGCCTCACCGTGAGTGGAGGCAGTGGCGTCTCCTTCTCCAGGGTGTGCATTTGCCGCAACACCTCCGCGTAGGAGAGCGGCTCGTCCCCCTCTGCCATTGGTTCAAGAACCACGCTACCCGATGGGCGCTTGCGGGTCCTGGACTTTATTGTAGGCAAGCTCATTTTTTGGGTGTGCGGAGCCGGAGGAAGTGACGGTCGATTTGAACGATGAGGAGGATGAGGGTGGCGGGGGGTGGGGAGTGGCGCAGGAAGTTTCTGGGCCGATTGCTCGGAGCCCTTCCTGGGATCACGTCTCCTCCTCTTCTTCGTCACCGTCTGGAAACGGTCCGGCTCCGCAGCCACGATCGGATTATTGGCCGCACCCAGCGGCGACGAGACGGGTATATCAAGATTTTTAATTAGAGAACGGGGAGGAGAGCTCCTAGATGACATGGTCGGGTCCATCGGACCGCCTCCGATAGCTTCGAGTTGGGCCAGTAAAAGGGTAATTTCCCGTATGTCATCTTTTATACGGGTGTGCACATTTTTTCCCTTCTTTGAATTACAAAAGGTGGCCAGTCCGCTTGCTAGCACCCTAATCTTCTCAAGGGCATCGCCCAGAGAAGATGAGGGTCGACGACATAAAGAGACAGAGGGGTCGGAGACGGTCGACAGAGGGGTCGGAGAGGACATTATTTAAATAGAATAAAAAAAAAAAAAAAAATAAAAAAATAAAAACAATTGAAGAAATTGAAAAGAAAAAAAAAAAAAAAAAAAAAAAAAAAAAAAAAAATAAAAAATAAAAAATAAAAATAAAAATAAAAACAATTAAAGAAATTGAAAAAAAAGAAAAAAATAAAAATTGAAAAAATTTTAAATTGAAGAAAATGGAAAATATGGGAAAATTCGGAAAATGGAAAATGGAAAAGTGGGAAAATTCGGAAAAGTGGAAAATGGAAAATGGGAAAATTCGGAAAAGTGGAAAATGGAAAATGGGAAAATTCGGAAAAATGGAAAATGGAAAATGGGAAAATTCGGAAAAGTGGAAAATGGAAAATGGGAAAATGGAAAAGTGGAAAATGGAAAATGGGAAAATGGAAAATTGGAAAATGGAAAAGTGGGAAATGGAAAAGTGGAAAATGGAAAAGTGGGAAATGGAAAAGTGGGAATGAAAAATTATCAGGGGGGCGAAGCCCTAGCAGGGGCGCTTCACCCTGAACAAACCTCCTAGCAACACCTGAGGGGGCGCAGCAACCACAGCAGGCGCCCAGACACCAGTCCGGCCACACACAAAGCAAAGTCTGATGGGGCGCAGGCGCCTAACAGGCGCTTCACGTCAGAACGCGGGCGCAGACCTCAGAAATGCGCTCCACTTGGATGGGGGCGCGATCGCTTCGCGTGTGCAAGCAAACTCTATATACTTTGGAGCGAGGCGACGCGAACCGTGCGCTCCGCTCGACAGCACAAACGCAACTAACCTAACCTAACCTAACCTAACCTAACCTAACCTAACCTAACCTAACCTAACCTTTTTTTTTTTTTTTTTTTTTTTTTTTTCATAAGGAGGAAATTTGCCGACCAAACAAAAGCGCCCGAGCAGACAGACGCTTATAGTGTGGGATTCACGCCAGAGATTTTACAATTACTCTGGGTGGGACCCACTAAAACCTCCTGTCTTCCCCGACCTAGCCAGAACCACCGTCAGGCATTGCTTTGTACTAGGTCGGTATGTTAGGCGTGTTGCCACGGCCTCTCGCAAGTTTAGGCATCTGCCTGCCTATACTCCGAATTGGTGGGCATTCTCTGCCATCTCTCGGTCGTCTGACCCGATCACCGAAGCATTGCAGTTCGAAGTCCGGGCCGAGACGCTGGGGGTGTGCTCCTGCTTCTTCGGTGTTGTTGGAGGAGAAGACCACCCCGTTGTCTTCCCCTCCAGCCTGTTGGTCCGCGGGAGCTATTTTATTTCACTCCTACCCTCCAGCAACATAGTCACTGGCGAGCATTCCCCTATCCGCCACCTGGGGACGCGCTCTCTAGGGGACAGGCTCCCCCGAGAGAACCTAACCTAACCTAACCTAACCTTTTTTTTTTTTTTTTTTTTTTTTTTTTTTTTCATAAGGAGGAAATTTGCCGACCAAACAAAAGCGCCCGAGCAGACAGACGCTTATAGTGTGGGATTCACGCCAGAGATTTTACAATTACTCTGGGTGGGACCCACTAAAACCTCCTGTGTTCCCCGACCTAGCCAGAACCACCGTCAGGCATTGCTTTGTACTAGGTCGGTATGTTAGGCGTGTTGCCACGGCCTATCGCAAGTCTAGGCATCTGCCTGCCTATACTCGGAGTTAAAGGGCATTTGCTGCCATCTCGGTCGTCCGGCTCGGTCACCGGAGCATTGCTGTCCGGAGTCCGAGCCGAGACGCTGGGGGTGTGCTCTTGATTTGGGCGCCCGGAGGCACCACTCATCCACTCAGGATCATCAGCTATCGGTCGCCCGCGAATGAAGCAGACAGCAGTTATAGAGAACTCCCGATCGATGGTCACGGGCGCGCGCGCATCGGCCTCTGCAAGTTTCCAGTCTGAACGCCTTCAACCGGGGAACATGGAGGCAGACGGGCGCCGACTAGATCCACCGATGCAGGTGCAACATTCGCGAACAACGGCGACTGCGGATGTGAGTGTTCTTCTATGTTGGGAGAGAGCAGTGCACGGAGGCACCACTCTTGCTCAGGATCATCAACAATCGGTCACCCACAAATGAAGCAGACAGCAGTTATAAAAGAACTCCCGATCGATGGTCACGGGCGTCAACATCGGCCTCTACAAGTTTCCGGTTGGTACGACTTCAACCGGCAAACATGGAGGCCGACGGTCGCCATCGAAAACCACCGATGCAGGTGCAACACTTGTGAGCGACGACGACTGCGGATGTGAGCATTCTTCCGTGTTGTTGGAGGAGAAGACCACCCCGTTGTCTTCCCCTCCAGCCTGTTGGTCCGCGGGAGCTATTTTATTTCACTCCTACCCTCCAGCAACATAGTCACTGACGAGCATTCCCCTATCCGCCACCTGGGGACGCGCTCTCTAGGGGACAGGCTCCCCCGAGAGAACCTAACCTAACCTAACCTAACCTAACCTAACCTAACCTAACCTTTTTTTTTTTTTTTTTTTTTTTTTTTTTCATAAGGAGGAAATTTGCCGACCAAACAAAAGCGCCCGAGCAGACAGACGCTTATAGTGTGGGATTCACGCCAGAGATTTTACAATTACTCTGGGTGGGACCCACTAAAACCTCCTGTCTTCCCCGACCTAGCCAGAACCACCGTCAGGCATTGCTTTGTACTAGGTCGGTATGTTAGGCGTGTTGCCACGGCCTCTCGCAAGTTTAGGCATCTGCCTGCCTATACTCCGAATTGGTGGGCATTCTCTGCCATCTCTCGGTCGTCTGACCCGATCACCGAAGCATTGCTGTTCGAAGTCCGGGCCGAGACGCTGGGGGTGTGCTCCTGGTTAAGCGTCCGGAGGCACCACTCATCCACTCAGGATCATCAGCAATCGGTCGCCCACGAATGAAGCAGATAACAGTTGTAGAGAACTCCCGATCGATGGTCACGGGCGCGCACGCATCGGCGTCTGCAAGTTTCCAGTCTGTACGCCTTCAACCGGGGAACATGGAGGCCGACGGGCGCCGACTAGATCCACCGATGCAGGTGCAACACTCGCGAGCAACGGCGACTGCGGATGTGAGTGTTCTTCTTTGTTGGGAGGGAGCAGTGCTCGGAGGCTCCATTCTTGCTCAGGATCATCAACAATCGGTCACCCACAAATGAAGCAGACAGCAGTTATGAAGAACTCCCGATCGATGGTCACGGGCGTCAACATCGGCCTCTACAAGTTTCCGGTTGGTACGACTTCAACCGGGGAACATGGAGGCCGACGGTCGCCATCGAAAACCACCGATGCAGGTGCAACACTTGTGAGCGACGACGACTGCGGATGTGAGCATTCTTCCGTGTTGTTGGAGGAGAAGACCACCCCGTTGTCTTCCCCTCCAGCCTGTTGGTCCGCGGGAGCTATTTTATTTCACTCCTACCCTCCAGCAACAGAGTCGCTGACGAGCATTCCCCTATCCGCCACCTGGGGACGCGCTCTCTAGGGGACAGGCTCCCCCGAGAGAACCTAACCTAACCTAACCTAACCTAACCTAACCTAACCTAACCTAACCTAACCTAACCTAACCTAACCTAACCTTTTTTTTTTTTTTTTTTTTTTTTTTTTTTCTAAGGAGGGAATTTGCCGACCAAACAAAAGCGCCCGAGCAGACAGACGCTTATAGTGTGGGATTCACGCCAGAGATTTTACAATTACTCTGGGTGGGACCCACTAAAACCTCCTGTCTTCCCCGACCTAGCCAGAACCACCGTCAGGCATTGCTTTGTACTAGGTCGGTATGTTAGGCGTGTTGCCACGGCCTCTCGCAAGTTTAGGCATCTGCCTGCCTATACTCCGAATTGGTGGGCATTCTCTGCCATCTCTCGGTCGTCTGACCCGATCACCGAAGCATTGCTGTTCGAAGTCCGGGCCGAGACGCTGGGGGTGTGCTCCTGGTTAAGCGTCCGGAGGCACCACTCATCCACTCAGGATCATCAGCAATCGGTCGCCCACGAATGAAGCAGATAGCAGTTGTAGAGAACTCCCGATCGATGGTCACGGGCGCGCACGCATCGGCGTCTGCAAGTTTCCAGTCTGTACGCCTTCAACCGGGGAACATGGAGGCCGACGGGCGCCGACTAGATCCACCGATGCAGGTGCAACATTCGCGAGCAACGGCGACTGCGGATGTGAGTGTTCTTCTTTGTTGGGAGGGAGCAGTGCTCGGAGGCTCCATTCTTGCTCAGGATCATCAACAATCGGTCACCCACAAATGAAGCAGGCAGCAGTTATGAAGAACTCCCGATCGATGGTCACGGGCGTCAACATCGGCCTCTACAAGTTTCCGGTTGGTACGACTTCAACCGGGGAACATGGAGGCCGACGGTCGCCATCGAAAACCACCGATGCAGGTGCAACATTTGTGAGCGACGACGACTGCGGATGTGAGCATTCTTCCGTGTTGTTGGAGGAGAAGACCACCCCGTTGTCTTCCCCTCCAGCCTGTTGGTCCGCGGGAGCTATTTTATTTCACTCCTACCCTCCAGCAACAGAGTCGCTGACGAGCATTCCCCTATCCGCCACCTGGGGACGCGCTCTCTAGGGGACAGGCTCCCCCGAGAGAACCTAACCTAACCTAACCTAACCTAACCTAACCTAACCTAACCTAACCTAACCTAACCTAACCTAACCTAACCTAACCTAACCTAACCTAACCTAACCTTTTTTTTTTTTTTTTTTTTTTTTTTTTTTTTTTTTTTTTCTAAGGAGGAAATTTGCCGACCAAACAAAAGTGCCCGCAGCAGACGGACACTTATAGTGTGAGATTCACGCCAGAGATTTTACAAATTACTCTGGGTGGGACCCACTAAAACCTCCTGTTTTCCCCGACCTATCCAGAACCGCCGCCAGGCATTGCTTTGTAATAGGTCGGTGTGATTTAGGCGTGTTTTTTCAGCCTTTCGCTGGTGTAGGCATCTGCCTGCCTAGACTTCGCGTTTGTGGGCATCTAGTTGCCTTCACTCTCTCTGTCTGGCCCGGTCATCCGGACATTGCTGTCCAGAACCCGGGCCGAGACGTTATCCTATGGGTCTTCTTACCCTCTCCGCCTCCTCCTTCATTTTCATGACGGAGGAGGCGAAGTCGAGCCAGGACGACCAGTTCTCGATGTTCTCAAGCATACTGCTCACCATCACCTCCGGCGTAACCGAGTCCCGTCGCAGAGCTCGTGAAAGCTTGCAGCGTTCCTCGATCCACGCCGGGCAATGGAATGCGGTATGCTCGGCGTCGTCCAGACTGGAATCGCAATGGTGACAGGCCGTCGAGTTCTCCTTTCCGATCCTGTGAAGGTACGAAGAGAAGGACCCGTGGCCGGACAGGAGTTGGGTGAGATGGTAGCTCAGCTCGCCGTGCGATCTGCCACACCACGTCCTCAGATCGCCGATGAGTCTGTGCGTCCACCTGCCCTTCTGCGAGTCGTCCCATCGCTTTTGCCAGTCTTCATATCTGATGGCTCTCGCCTCAGATCTGGTGGTTCCGCCGTAAACGGCCCGCCTCTCCTCGGCGAGAAGGTCGATAGGCGAGATTGCCGCAATGACGAGGACGGCATCTTCGGACACAGTTCTGTACGCAGTCGCGACCCGAAGGGCGCTCCTCCGCTGAACTTGTGCCATTATGCGCCTGGTCCTCTGCACCGACAGAGCCGCCGCCCACACCGGAGCGCCGTAGAGCATAGTGGAGTGCACCACCGAATTCAGCAGCACCCTCCGCCTATACCTCGGCCCCCCGATGTTTGGCATCAGCCCCGCCAACTGCTCTGTCACTACGGCCGCCTTTGCGGATGCCTTCCGGACGTGTTCGGCGAAGGTAAGCTTACGGTCTAGGTGGACGCCCAGATACCGAAGCGAGGGTGCGAAAGTCACCCTGTGTCCCTCCACCGTCAGCGCCGGAGGCTCCATCTTCCTTCTCCTCGAGAAGAGTACGGCCTCAGTTTTTTGAGGGGCCAGTGTGAGCCCAGACTCCCGCATCCAGGAGCAGATCCGGTGCAGCGTCATTTGAGTGACGTACTGCAGCTCGGAAGTGCTCTTTCCCGTGGCGATAACGGCGATGTAGTCCGCAAAGGCAACTATTTCTGCCCCCGCGGGGAGATCCACCCTGAGGAGGCCGTCATACATGATGTTCCACAGAGCTGGCCCGAGGACCGAACCCTGTGGAACACCCGCCTCCACTGCTCTGGTGTGAGTCACTCCGAGCTGATCGACATACTCAAGATGTCGATCGCTCAGGTAACTCGCCAGTAACTTGACGATGGAGCTGGGCGCCCGGACTCCTCCGCTCAGCGCTTTGAGAATTAAATCCCATCGCGCCGAGTTGAAGGCGTTCCGAACGTCAAGCGCCACCATCGCGACACTGTGGCTCGCTTTGACAGATCCCTCCCAAGCCGTCCGTATTATTGAGACGACCCGGGAGATCGCGTCGATCGTGGATCTGCCGCGGCGGAAGCCATACTGGCTATCGGCCAATCCGGTCAGCGGGTGCTCGATGCAAGACTGGAGCCTGTTTAATATCAGACGCTCCAGTAGCTTGCCCACCCCGCTGATCATGCAGAGCGGTCTGTACGTGGGCGGACCGGAGACCGATCCTCCGCCTTTCGGCATGAGAACCAGCCTCTGTCTCTTCCACGACCGCCCAAACACTCCCTGTTTCAGGCACGGATTGAACGTATCCAAGAGCAGCTCCGGGTATTTCTCGGCTACGACGCGCAGCACCGCGTTCGGTACCCCGTCTGGACCGGGAGTCTTATCCCCTCCCAGGCGGGCGGCTGCCAACGCCAATTCGGCCCTTGTGAAGGGCTCAGGCTCGTCTTCCGTGCAGTCGGTGTCGACACCGCCGAACGCCCCCGCCTCTCCGGCTCGCGAATCGCCTCCATGGCGAGCGACCCCGAGAGGCGCGGGGAACAGGCCGTCGACGACCGTCCGCAGATTCGACGGATCGGCCAGAAACTGGTCGAGGACTCGCCCCCTGATCTTGTTACGGACCAGTTTGTAGGGGAGTCCCCATGGGTCAATGTCGATCGTCTCGCACAGCTCGCGCCAGCATCTCTCTTTCGAGGCCTTGATGGCCTTTCGAAGGGCTCGTCGAGCGTCCCGGTAGGCCTCATTCGCGCTTTCATCATGCATTCGTGCCTGTGCAAACCTTCTATTTCGCAGACACGCGCTCCGAAGCGCGGCTATCTCTTCGCTCCACCAGTACACCTGACGGCGACCGCAACCAGCCGCTCTTCTGGGCATGGATGCGTCGCACGCCCTGCGGATTATCGCACTGGTGGAGGAGATGACGTTCTCTGCGTGCACAAGCTCATTCGTACCGTTTACTCTTTCGCTTCTGAAACCCACCAGATCCGCTTCGAGAGTTACGCAAAAAGCTTCGACGTCTAGTTTGCGAGTGGACCACCCGGCCACCGAGGTGGCCGGCTTTTTGATGCCACTCGCTACGTCGAAGCCGATGTATTGGTGGTCACTGTGCGAGAAAATCTCCATGACCCTCCAGTCTCTGATCTTGCCGATCGTCGTCTCATCGGCGAACGTGACGTCGACGACCGATCCGCCCGCACCCCTGCGGCAGGTCAAGCTCGAGCCTCTGTTGGCGACCCGCAGCCGGAGATGAGCGACGGCGTCGGACAGCATTGTCCCTCTGCGATCGGTCAGAGCCGAACCCCACTCGACCGCCTTGGCGTTGAAGTCACCCGCCAAAATGACAGGGCGGCTCGTCTCTACAAACAGCACCAGGTCGCTCAGCGCCGTCTCAAATTCCTCGAGTGGGGAGTTGGGCGAGAAGTAACAGCTGTAAAGCCTGATTCCGCCCAGCTCGACCCACACGCAGCCGTCCGATGTGCCGGCCGACGCTCCGGTAACTCGATGCCGCCGCGAAGCCACGAAGATGGCAGCCCGCGACGACCTGTCCGAGTACCAGTTGGACGCGGTGTTTCTGTACTGTTCAGAAATTATCACCGCGTCCGCGTTCAGCTCGGCGGCTGTCAGGAACATGAGATCCTGAGCGATCCTGCTGCTGTTGAGATTAATTTGAAGGATCCTCAGCGACATTTCTGGAGGATCCTTCTTTGCTCCTTTTGGTATGAGGGGCACACTCGGCTGCCTCCCCTGTGCTGCGACGGTAACCCCTCGTCAGCACAAGTCGGACAATGCGCGTGACTTTTACAGTCACGCGCAACGTGGCCTCGTGTACCGCAGTTGAGGCAGCAGGCGCTGCGGTCGGGGCCGGAACATCGGATGGATGTATGCCCGAAGCCCAGGCAACGGTAGCAGCGGGGTGTTCTTTTTAGTTCCCGCAGCCTGCAGGACATCAGGCCTATTTTTAGCCTGCCCTCTTTTAGCAGGCTTTGCAACCTTGCAGTGTGCGGTATTCGGAGCAGCAAGCTCCGCGTACCGGAGCGCTGTTGGCGTGTGCTCACGACCTCAAGCCCGCCACCTTCACCCGCATACGGTAGGAGCGCCGCCCTGACGTCATCCTCTGAGAGGCCCTCGTCTAGGTCTTTAACCAGGACCTCTCTCTTGGGTGCGGTGACCCTTATGTGCGCTTTATCCCCGGCCACCATCCTGACTCTCTCCTGGATGATGGCTAGGGCCCCGGACTTTGTAGGGCGGAACACCAATTCCCCTTTGGCGTTCCGCCTCACCGTGAGTGGAGGCAGTGGCGTCTCCTTCTCCAGGGTGTGCATTTGCCGCAACACCTCCGCGTAGGAGAGCGGCTCGTCCCCCTCTGCCATTGGTTCAAGAACCACGCTACCCGATGGGCGCTTGCGGGTCCTGGACTTTATTGTAGGCAAGCTCATTTTTTGGGTGTGCGGAGCCGGAGGAAGTGACGGTCGATTTGAACGATGAGGAGGATGAGGGTGGCGGGGGGTGGGGAGTGGCGCAGGAAGTTTCCGGGCCGATTGCTCGGAGCCCTTCCTGGGATCACGTCTCCTCCTCTTCTTCGTCACCGTCTGGAAACGGTCCGGCTCCGCAGCCACGATCGGATTATTGGCCGCACCCAGCGGCGACGAGACGGGTATATCAAGATTTTTAATTAGAGAACGGGGAGGAGAGCTCCTAGATGACATGGTCGGGTCCATCGGACCGCCTCCGATGGCTTCGAGTTGGGCCAGTAAAAGGGTAATTTCCCGTATGTCATCTTTTATACGGGTGTGCACATTTTTTCCCTTCTTTGAATTACAAAAGGTGGCCAGTCCGCTCGCTAGAACCCTAATCTTCTCAAGGGCATCGCCCAGAGAAGATGAGGGTCGACGACATAAAGAGACAGAGGGGTCGGAGACGGTCGACAGAGGGGTCGGAGAGGACATTATTTAAATAGAATAATAATAATAAAAAAAAATAAAAAAAAAAATACAAACAAAAAATAAGAATTGAAAAAATTTTAAATTGAAGAAAATGGAAAATATGGGAAAATTCGGAAAATGGAAAATGGAAAATGGGAAAATTCGGAAAAGTGGAAAATGGAAAATGGGAAAATTCGGAAAAGTGGAAAATGGAAAAATGGGAAAATTCGGAAAAGTGGAAAATGGAAAATGGGAAAATTCGGAAAAGTGGAAAGTGGGAAAATTCGGAAAAGTGGAAAATGGGAAATGGGAAAATGGAAAAGTGGAAAATGGAAAAGTGGAAAATGGAAAAGTGGGAAATGGAAAAGTGGGAATGAAAAATTATCAGGGGGGCAAAGCCCTAGCAGGGGCGCTTCACCCTGAACAAACCTCCTAGCAACACCTGAGGGGGCGCAGCAACCACAGCAGGCGCCCAGACACCAGTCCGGCCACACACAAAGCAAATTCTGATGGGGCGCAGGCGCCTAACAGGCGCTTCACGTCAGAACGCGGGCGCAGACCTCAGAAATGCGCTCCACTTGGATGGGGGCGCGATCGCTTCGCGTGTGCAAGCAAACTCTATATACTTTGGAGCGAGGCGACGCGAACCGTGCGCTCCGCTCGACAGCACAAACGCAACTAACCTAACCTAACCTAACCTAACCTTTTTTTTTTTTTTTTTTTTTTTTTTTTTTTTTTTTTTTTTCTAAGGAGGAAATTTGCCGACCAAACAAAAGTGCCCGCAGCAGACGGACACTTATAGTGTGAGATTCACGCCAGAGATTTTACAAATTACTCTGGGTGGGACTCACTAAAACCTCCTGTTTTTCCCGACCTATCCAGAACCGCCGCCAGGCATTGCTTTGTAATAGGTCGGTGTGGTTTAGGCGTGTTTTTTCAGCCTTTCGCTGGTGTAGGCATCTGCCTGCCTATACTTCGCGTTTGTGGGCATCTAGTTGCCTTCACTCTCTCTGTCTGGCCCGGTCATCCGGACTTTGCTGTCCAGAACCCGGGCCGAGACGTTATTCTCTTGGCCTTCTTAGCCTCTCCGCCTCCTCCTTCATTTTCATGACGGCGGAGGCGAAGTCGAGCCAGGACGACCAGTTCTCCGTGCTCTCGAGCATACTGCTCACCATCACCTCCGGCGTAACCGAGGGCCGTCGCAGAGCTCGTGAGAGCTTGCAGCGTTCCTCGATCCACGCCGGGCAATGGAATGCGGTATGCTCGGCGTCGTCCAGACTGGAATCGCAATGGTGACAGGCCGTCGAGTTCTCCTTTCCGATCCTGTGAAGGTACGAAGAGAAGGACCCGTGGCCGGACAGGAGTTGGGTGAGATGGTAGCTCAGCTCGCCGTGCGATCTGCCACACCACGTCCTCAGGTCGCCGATGAGTCTGTGCGTCCATCTGCCCTTCTCCGAGTCGTCCCATCGCTTTTGCCAGTCTTCATATCTGACGGCTCTCGCGTCAGATCTGGTGGCTCCGCCGTAAACGGCCCGCCTCTCCTCGGCGAGAAGGTCGATAGGCGAGATTGCCGCAATGACGAGGACGGCATCTTCGGACACAGTTCTGTACGCAGTCGCGACCCGAAGGGCGCTCCTCCGCTGAACTTGTGCCATTGTGCGCCTGGTCCTCTGCACCGACAGAGCCGCCGCCCACACCGGAGCGCCGTAGAGCATAGTGGAGTGCACCACCGAATTCAGCAGCACCCTCCGCCCATACCTCGGCCCCCCGATGTTTGGCATCAGCCCCGCCAACTGCTCTGTCACTACGGCCGCCTTTGCGGATGCCTTCCGGACGTGTTCGGCGAAGGTAAGCTTACGGTCTAGGTGGACGCCCAGATACCGAAGCGAGGGTGCGAAAGTCACCCTGTGTCCCTCCACCGTCAGCGCCGGAGGCTCCATCTTCCTTCTCCTCGAGAAGAGTACGGCCTCAGTTTTTTGAGGGGCCAGTGTGAGCCCAGACTCCCGCATCCAGGAGCAGATCCGGTGCAGCGTCATTTGAGTGACGTACTGCAGCTCGGAAGTGCTCTTTCCCGTGGCGATAACGGCGACGTCGTCCGCAAAGGCAACTATTTCTGCCCCCGCGGGGAGATCCACCCTGAGGAGGCCGTCATACATGATGTTCCACAGAGCTGGCCCGAGGACCGAACCCTGCGGAACACCCGCCTCCACTGCTCTGGTGTGAGTCACTCCGAGCTGATCGACATACTCAAGATGTCGATCGCTCAGGTAACTCGCCAGTAACTTGACGATGGAGCTGGGCGCCCGGACTCCTCCGCTCAGCGCTTTGAGAATTAGATCCCATCGCGCCGAGTTGAAGGCGTTCCGGACGTCAAGCGCCACCATCACGACACTGTGGCTCGCTTTGACAGATCCCTCCCAAGCCGTCCGTATTTTTGAGACGACCCGGGAGATGGCGTCGATCGTGGATCTGCCGCGGCGGAAGCCATACTGGCTATCGGCCAATCCGGTCAGCGGGTGCTCGATGCAAGACTGGAGCCTGTTTAATATCAAACGCTCCAGTAGCTTGCCCACCCCGCTGATCATGCAGAGCGGTCTGTACGTGGGCGGACCGGAGACCGATCCTCCGCCTTTCGGCATGAGAACCAGCCTCTGTCTCTTCCACGACCGCCCAAACACTCCCTGTTTCAGGCACGGATTGAACGTATCCAGGAGCAGCTCCGGGTATTTCTCGGCTACGACGCGCAGCACCGCGTTCGGTACCCCGTCTGGACCGGGAGTCTTATCCCCTCCCAGGCGGGCGGCTGCCAACGCCAATTCGGCCCTTGTGAAGGGCTCAGGCTCGTCTTCCGTGCAGTCGGTGTCGACACCGCCGAACGCCCCCGCCCCTCCGGCTCGCGAATCGCCTCCATGGCGAGCGACCCCGAGAGGCGCGGGGAACAGGCCGTCGACGACCGTCCGCAGATTCGACGGATCGGCCAGAAACTGGTCGAGGACTCGCCCCCTGATCTTGTTACGGACCAGTTTGTAGGGGAGTCCCCATGGGTCGATGTCGATCGTCTCGCACAGCTCGCGCCAACATCTCTCCTTCGAGGCCTTGATGGCCTTGCGAAGGGCTCTTCGAGCGTCCCGGTAGGCCTCATTCGCTCTTTCGTCGTGCATTCGTGCTTGTGCAAACCTTCTGTTTCGCAGACACGCGCTCCGAAGCGCGGCTATCTCTTCGCTCCACCAGTACACCTGACGGCGACCACAACCAGCCGCTCTTCTGGGCATGGATGCGTCGCACGCCCTGCGGATTATCGCACTGGTGGAGGAGATGACGTTCTCTGCGTGCACAAGCTCATTCGTACCGTTTACTCTTTCGCTTCTGGAACCTACCAGATCCGCTTCGAGAGTTACGCAGAAAGCTTCGACGTCTAGTTTGCGAGTGGACCACCCGGCCACCGAAGTGGCCGGCTTTTTGATGCCACTCACTACGTCGAAGCCGATGTATTGGTGGTCACTGTGCGAGTAGATCTCCATGACCCTCCAGTCTCTGATCTTGCCGATCGTGGTCTCATCGGCGAACGTGACGTCGACGACCGATCCGCCCGCACCCCTGCGGCAGGTCAAGCTCGAGCCTCTGTTGGCGACCCGCAGCCGGAGATGAGCGACGGCGTCGGACAGCATCGTCCCTCTGCGATCGGTCAGAGCCGAACCCCACTCGACCGCCTTGGCGTTGAAGTCACCCGCCAAAATGACAGGGCGGCCCGTCTCTACATGCAACACCAGGTCGCTCAGCGCCGTCTCAAATTCCTCGAGTGGGGAGTTGGGCGAGAAGTAACAGCTGTAAAGCCTGATTCCGCCCAGCTCGACCCACACGCAGCCGTCCGATGTGCCGGCCGACGCACCGGTAACTCGGTGCCGCCGCGAAGCCACGAAAATGGCAGCCCGCGACGACCTGTCCGAGTACCAGTTGGACGCGATGTTTCTGTATTGCTCAGAAATTATCACCGCGTCCGCGTTCAGCTCGGCGGCTGTCCGGAACATGAGATCCTGAGCGATCCTGCTGTTGTTGAGGTTGATTTGAAGGATCCTCAACGGCATTTCCGGAGGATCCTTCCTTGCTCCCTTAGGTATGAGGGGCACACTCGGCTGCCTCCCCTGTGCTGTGAGGATAAGCCCTCGTCAGCACAAGAAAGGCAATGCGCGTGACTTTTGCAGTCACGCGCAACGTGGCCTCGTGTGCCGCAGTTGAGGCAGCAGGCGCTGCGGTCGGGGCCCGAACACCGGAAAGCTTTGTGGCCGAAGCCCAAGCAACGGTAACACCTTTGGGTGCGCACCCGCTCCCGCAGCCTGCAGGACATCAATCCTATTTTTATGGAGCCCTTTCTAAGTAGAACATCCGTTTGTGGGATGTGAGGCACTCGGATCAATAGACTCCGAGTGCCCAAACGCTGGAGGTGTGTGCTCACAAATGAAATATTGTGGCCTTCGCCAATATGCGGCAGGAGCGCCGCCCTGACATCATCCTCCGTGATGCCCTCGTCAATATCGTGGAGGAAGACGTCTTTAGTGGGCGTGTGGATTCTCAGGGAGGCTTCGTCTCCTGCCGCTGCCCTTATCCTTTCCTGAATAATATTCAGTGCCCCTGTTTTTTTAGGACGGAACACCAGTTCGTTACCGGCGTTCCGCCTCACTGTGAGAGGGGGCAGTGGCGCATCCTTGTCGAGGGCATGCATTTTACGCAATATCCCAGCATAGGATAGCGGCTTATCCCCCTCTGGCTTTAATGTAAGCACCACGCTACCCGGTGGGTACCTGCGGCGTGGTGCCTTCGTAGGGGGCAGATTCACTCCCTGGAGGGATCTGCGGGGCTTTGTTATAGGATAAGGGCGAGGAGGTGGATGAGTGTAGAGAGGGGAGGGAAGGGGAGAAGGAAGTTTCTGGTCCAGTTGTTCGGGACCTTTTTTGAGATCTCTTCTCCTCCTCCTCCTCGTCACCATCCGGAAACGGTCCGATTCAACGGACGCGGACACGGTCGCGGTTAAGTTTTTGGCCGCACTCAGCGGCAAAGAGGGGGATAGAGTACAGCCATTCGGGTTAGCAGCCGAAGCCGTATTGGGCAGATCCGCTCCCTGAAGGGATCTGCGGGGCTTTGGAATCGGGTATGGGCGAGGAGGTGAATGAGAGTAGAGAGGGGAGGGGGTAGGAGCGGAAGGTCTCTGGTCCGGTTGTTCGGGACCTTTTCTGAAATCACCTCTCTTTCTCTTCTTCGTCACCATCCGGAAACGTTCCGACTCAGCAGTCGCGGTTGAATTTTTGGCCGCTCTCAGCGACGACGAAGGGGATAAGGCACGGGCGTTCGGGTTGGAAGCCGGAGGATGAGGAGAACTCCTTGATGGTAAGAGCGGGCTCGCAGGATTGTGTCCGTTTGCCTCAAGTTGGGCCAGAACGAGTGCAATCTCCCCTACCTCGTTCTTGATCCTCTTATTGGTGTTCCTTCCCGCATTTGTTTTGATGAAGGTGACTAGCCCATTGGCTAGCACCTTAATCTTTTCCAGGGCCTCGCCCAGGGAAGGTGAGGATCGATGGAACGAGGTGACCCGTCTCGGGAGAGAGGGCGGGGACGGCATCATTTTACAAATACAAATAAGTCAATGCAAAATTAAACAATGTAAAAAAGAAATCACACAATTATTGGTTAATAAGAAAAATGTAAAATTAAAAAGTGCAAACTCAAACAATTGTACATTTAATTAGGACAACGCAAATTAATTTGTGATTGTATAGTTTGTAAAGATATAAATTAAATAATGTAAAGAATAGACAATAAGACAGTTAATAAAGACAGTGAATATAATAACGAAATAATAGTATATGACCAGTATATATTCAACTGAACATTTAATAAGTGCAATTTGAATTAATTCAAGATTAATAGTTTATAGAGACAATGTAAATTGACAATGTTAAGAATAAACAATAAGGCAAATTAGTAAAGATAATGAGAAATTAATAATGAGATAAGTAACAAATGACCAGTGTAGATTCAATTGAACATTTAATAAGGACAATGTAAATTAATTTAAGATTGAATAGTTTATAGAGATAATGTAAATCAAATAATATTAATAATAAACAATAAGGCAATAAATAAAAATAGTGAAGAATTAATAATGAAATAATTAATAAACAATGTGAATTCAATTAAACATTCAATAAAGACATTTACTGAGGGCAATGTAAATTAATTTAAGATTAAATAGTTTATAGACAATGTAAATCAGATAATGTTGAGAATAAACAATAAGGCAATTAGTAGAAATAGTGAAATAATTAATAATAAAATAATTAAATGATCAATATAAATTCAATTGAACATTCAATAAGGACATTTAAAGGACAATGTAAATTAATTTAAGATTAAATAGTTTATAGACAATGTAAATCAGATAATGTTAAGAATAAACAATAAGGCAATTAATAAAAATAGTGAAAAATTAATAATGAAATAATTAATAAATGAACATTTAATAAAGGCCACGTAAACTTTTAATAAAGACCCTTGAGAAAAAGAAATTACACTAAAAAATTACACGAAAGTGGACGTGCAAATAGAACGTGTAAATATGAATAAACAAAAGACAATTAATAAAAATAATGAGAAATTAATAATGAAATAATTAATGAACAATGTAAATTCTATTAAACATTTAATAAGGACATTACTAAGGGCAATGTAGATTAATTTAAGATTGAATAGTTTATAGAGACAATGTAAATCAAATAATGTTAATAATAAACAATAAGGCAATTAGTAGGAAATATTAAAAAAAAAAAAAAAAAAAAAAAAAAAAAAATAATAATAATAATAATAATAATAATAATAATGAAATAATTAAATGAACAATGTAAATTCAATTGAACATTCAATAAGGACATTTAAAGGACAATGTAAATTAATTTAAGATTAAATAGTTTATAGACAATGTAAATCAGATAATGTTAAGAATAAACAATAAGGCAATTAGTAAAAATAGTGAAAAATTAATAATGAAATAATTAATAAATGAACATTTAATAAAGGCCACGTAAACTTTTAATAAAGACCCTTGAGAAAAAGAAAAAAAAATTACACGAGAAAATTACACGAAAAAAATTACACGAAAAAATTACACGAAAAAAATTACACGAAAAAATTACACGAAAGTGGACGTGTATATAGAACGTGTAAATATGAATAAGCAAAAGACAATTAGAACAAAGAAAAAAGAAGACACGGGTTGTTAAATAAAAACCAGGAGTTGTCAATCTTCCGAAACGTTCTATCGGGACAATATTAGAATGTAAAAATGAAAATATATATAATAATTATAATAAGTAATTAGATAAATAGAATAAAGGATATTGAATTAATAAATTGGTACAGGTAAAATATATTAAGAATAAGTAATTATAGTATTGATGAATAACAGTAACGAATACTAATATAATTGTTTTACAAATATGTTATAAAATATAAGTTAACATTAAAGGTTAATAATGTAAGTAATGTGTTGGAAATTAGAGTAATGATGAATAAATAAAATAAGTAATGAATAGAAAGAAAATTGGTTGACGAGGTATGTAAATGGTGTAGCGACCAGAGGGGAGCTGTTAAAATGAAAAACAATAAATGACGAGGGGAACAAAGAAAAAAGAAGACACGGGTTGTTAAATAAAAACCAGGAGTTGTCAATCTTCCGAATCGTTCTATCGGGACAATATTAGAATGTAAAAATGAGAATATATATAATAATTATAATAAGTAATTAGATAAATAGAATAAAGGATATTGAATTAATAAATTGGTACAGGTAAAATATATTAAGAATAAGTAATTATAGTATTGATGAATAACAGTAACGAATACTAATATAATTGTTATACAAATATGTTATAAAATATAAGTTAACATTAAAGGTTAATAATGTAAGTAATGTGTTGGAAATTAGAGTAATGATGAATAAATAAAATAAGTAATGAATAGAAAGAAAATTGGTTGACGAGGTATGTAAATGGTGTAGCGACCAGAGGGGAGCTGTTAAAATGAAAAACAATAAATGACGAGGGGAACAAAGAAAAAAGAAGACACGGGTTGTTAAATAAAAACCAGGAGTTGTCAATCTTCCGAAACGTTCTATCGGGACAATATTAGAATGTAAAAATGAGAATATATATAATAATTATAATAAGTAATTAGGTAAATAGAATAAAGGATATTGAATTAATAAATTGGTACAGGTAAAATATATTAAGAATAAGTAATTATAGTATTGATGAATAACAGTAACGAATACTAATATAATTGTTTTACAAATATGTTATAAAATATAAGTTAACATTAAAGGTTAATAATGTAAGTAATGTGTTGGAAATTAGAGTAATGATGAATAAATAAAATAAGTAATGAATAGAAAGAAAATTGGTTGACGAGGTATGTAAATGGTGTAGCGACCAGAGGGGAGCTGTTAAAATGAAAAACAATAAATGACGAGGGGAACAAAGAAAAAAGAAGACACGGGTTGTTAAATAAAAACCAGGAGTTGTCAATCTTCCGAAACGTTCTATCGGGACAATATTAGAATGTAAAAATGAGAATATATATAATAATTATAATAAGTAATTAGATAAATAGAATAAAGGATATTGAATTAATAAATTGGTACAGGTAAAATATATTAAGAATAAGTAATTATAGTATTGATGAATAACAGTAACGAATACTAATATAATTGTTTTACAAATATGTTATAAAATATAAGTTAACATTAAAGGTTAATAATGTAAGTAATGTGTTGGAAATTAGAGTAATGATGAATAAATAAAATAAGTAATGAATAGAAAGAAAATTGGTTGACGAGGTATGTAAATGGTGTAGCGACCAGAGGGGAGCTGTTAAAATGAAAAACAATAAATGACGAGGGGAACAAAGAAAAAGGAAGACACGGGTTGTTAAATAAAAACCAGGAGTTGTCAATCTTTCGAATTGTTCGATCGGGGCGATATTAGGATGTAAAGATGAGAATATATATAATAATTATAATAAGTAATTAGATAAATAGAATAAAGGATATTGAATTAATAAATTGGTACAGGTAAAATATATTAAGAATAAGTAATTATAGTATTGATGAATAACAGTAACGAATACTAATATAATTGGTTTACAAATATGTTATAAAATATAGGTTAACATTAAAGGTTAATAATGTAAGTAATGTGTTGGAAATTAGAGTAATGATGAATAAATAAATAAGTAATGAATAGAAAGAAAAATTGGTTGACGAGATATGTATATGGTGTAGCGACCAGAGGGGAGCTGTTAAAATGAAAAACAATAAATGACGAGGGGAACAAAGAAAAAAGAAGACACGGGTTGTTAATAAAAACCAGGAGTTGTCAATCTTCCGAAACGTTCGATCGGGGCGATATTAGGATGTAAAAATGAGAATATATATAATAATTATAATAAGTAATTAGATAAATAGAATAAAGGATATTGAATTAATAAATTGGTACAGGTAAAATATATTAAGAATAAGTAATTATAGTATTGATGAATAACAGTAACGAATACTAATATAATTGTTTTACAAATATGTTATAAAATATAAGTTAACATTAAAGGTTAATAATGTAAGTAATGTGTTGGAAATTAGAGTAATGATGAATAAATAAAATAAGTAATGAATAGAAAGAAAATTGGTTGACGAGGTATGTAAATGGTGTAGCGACCAGAGGGGAGCTGTTAAAATGAAAAACAATAAATGACGAGGGGAACAAAGAAAAAAGTAAACAAAGGGAACGTCTACGACTTAGTGCAATATATACGCTAAGAAAAAGATAATAAATGTATGAATAAAATATATAAAAAAAAAAAAAAAAAAAAAAATAATAATAATAATAATAATAATAATAATAAAATGAATGCGAAAATATAAATAAGCAAATTAAAGTTAAATACCGTTATAATGCGATGCTCGGGAAAAATGGCGGGAACATACGCAATCTTCGGACGCTAATATCTCCGTAATGCCGATGTCGTCGGACACAAATGGCACACCAGCGGATTCGCAGAGGCTAGCTCTATAATATTACACACAATTTAGGAGCGAAATAAGCAACGCTCAACGTAGCGAAAAAGATTCGACGGAGCGTTGCAAAAACGTGGTGCTCCGAGCGGTGGTCGGCCACCTACTAACCTAACCTAACCTAACCTAACCTAACCTAACCTAACCTAACCTAACCTAACCTAACCTAACCTAACCTTTTTTTTTTTTTTTTTCATAAGGAGGAAATTTGCCGACCAAACAAAAGCGCCCGAGCAGACAGACGCTTATAGTGTGGGATTCACGCCAGAGATTTTACAATTACTCTGGGTGGGACCCACTAAAACCTCCTGTTTTCCCCGACCTATCCAGAACCGCCGCCAGGCATTGCTTTGTAATAGGTCGGTGTGATTTAGGCGTGTTTTTTCAGCCTTTCGCTGGTGTAGGCATCTGCCTGCCTAGACTTCGCGTTTGTGGGCATCTAATTGCCTTCACTCTCTCTGTCTGGCCCGGTCATCCGGACATTGCTGTCCAGAACCCGGGCCGAGACGTTATCCTATGGGTCTTCTTACCCTCTCTGCCTCCTCCTTCATTTTCATGACGGCGGAGGCGAAGTCGAGCCAGGACGACCAGTTCTCGATGTTCTCGAGCATACTGCTCACCATCACCTCCGGCGTAACCGAGTCCCGTCGCAGAGCTCGTGAAAGCTTGCAGCGTTCCTCGATCCACGCCGGGCAATGGAATGCGGTATGCTCGGCGTCGTCCAGACTGGAATCGCAATGGTGACAGGCCGTCGAGTTCTCCTTTCCGATCCTGTGAAGGTACGAAGAGAAGGACCCGTGGCCGGACAGGAGTTGGGTGAGATGGTAGCTCAGCTCGCCGTGCGATCTGCCACACCACGTCCTCAGATCGCCGATGAGTCTGTGCGTCCACCTGCCCTTCTGCGAGTCGTCCCATCGCTTTTGCCAGTCTTCATATCTGATGGCTCTCGCCTCAGATCTGGTGGTTCCGCCGTAAACGGCCCGCCTCTCCTCGGCTAGAAGGTCGATAGGCGAGATTGCCGCAATGACGAGGACGGCATCTTCGGACACAGTTCTGTACGCAGTCGCGACCCGAAGGGCGCTCCTCCGCTGAACTTGTGCCATTATGTGCCTGGTCCTCTGCACCGACAGAGCCGCCGCCCACACCGGAGCGCCGTAGAGCATAGTGGAGTGCACCACCGAATTCAGCAGCACCCTCCGCCTATACCTCGGCCCCCCGATGTTTGGCATCAGCCCCGCCAACTGCTCTGTCACTACGGCCGCCTTTGCGGATGCCTTCCGGACGTGTTCGGCGAAGGTAAGCTTACGGTCTAGGTGGACGCCCAGATACCGAAGCGAGGGTGCGAAAGTCACCCCGTGTCCCTCCACCGTCAGCGCCGGAGGCTCCATCTTCCTCCTCCTCGAGAAGAGAACGGCCTCGGTCTTGTGAGGGGCCAGTCTGAGTCCCGACTCCCGCATCCAGGAGCAGATCCGGTGCAGCGTCATTTGAGTGACGAACTGCAGCTCGGAGGTGCTCTTTCCCGTGGCGATAACGGCGACGTCGTCCGCGAAGGCAACTATTTCTGCCCCCGCGGGGAGATCCACCCTGAGGAGGCCGTCATACATGATGTTCCACAGAGCTGGCCCGAGGACCGAACCCTGTGGAACACCCGCCTCCACTGCTCTGGTGTGAGTCACTCCGAGCTGATCGACATACTCAAGATGCCGATCGCTCAGGTAACTCGCCAGTAACTTGACGATGGAGCTGGGCGCCCGGACTCCTCCGCTCAGCGCTTTGAGAATTAAATCCCATCGCGCCGAGTTGAAGGCGTTCCGAACGTCAAGCGCCACCATCGCGACACTGTGGCTCGCTTTGACAGATCCCTCCCAAGCCGTCCGTATTATTGAGACGACCCGGGAGATCGCGTCGATCGTGGATCTGCCGCGGCGGAAGCCATACTGGCTATCGGCCAATCCGGTCAGCGGGTGCTCGATGCAAGACTGGAGCCTGTTTAATATCAGACGCTCCAGTAGCTTGCCCACCCCGCTGATCATGCAGAGCGGTCTGTACGTGGGCGGACCGGAGACCGATCCTCCGCCTTTCGGCATGAGAACCAGCCTCTGTCTCTTCCACGACCGCCCAAACACTCCCTGTTTCAGGCACGGATTGAACGTATCCAAGAGCAGCTCCGGGTATTTCTCGGCTACGACGCGCAGCACCGCGTTCGGTACCCCGTCTGGACCGGGAGTCTTATCCCCTCCCAGGCGGGCGGCTGCCAACGCCAATTCGGCCCTTGTGAAGGGCTCAGGCTCGTCTTCCGTGCAGTCGGTGTCGACACCGCCGAACGCCCCCGCCTCTCCGGCTCGCGAATCGCCTCCATGGCGAGCGACCCCGAGAGGCGCGGGGAACAGGCCGTCGACGACCGTCCGCAGATTCGACGGATCGGCCAGAAACTGGTCGAGGACTCGCCCCCTGATCTTGTTACGGACCAGTTTGTAGGGGAGTCCCCATGGGTCAATGTCGATCGTCTCGCACAGCTCGCGCCAGCATCTCTCCTTCGAGGCCTTGATGGCCTTTCGAAGGGCTCGTCGAGCGTCCCGGTAGGCCTCATTCGCGCTTTCATCATGCATTCGTGCCTGTGCAAACCTTCTATTTCGCAGACACGCGCTCCGAAGCGCGGCTATCTCTTCGCTCCACCAGTACACCTGACGGCGACCACAACCAGCCGCTCTTCTGGGCATGGATGCGTCGCACGCCCTGCGGATTATCGCACTGGTGGAGGAGATGACGTTCTCTGCGTGCACAAGCTCATTCGTACCGTTTACTCTTTCGCTTCTGAAACCCACCAGATCCGCTTCGAGAGTTACGCAAAAAGCTTCGACGTCTAGTTTGCGAGTGGACCACCCGGCCACCGAGGTGGCCGGCTTTTTGATGCCACTCGCTACGTCGAAGCCGATGTATTGGTGGTCACTGTGCGAGAAAATCTCCATGACCCTCCAGTCTCTGATCTTGCCGATCGTCGTCTCATCGGCGAACGTGACGTCGACGACCGATCCGCCCGCACCCCTGCGGCAGGTCAAGCTCGAGCCTCTGTTGGCGACCCGCAGCCGGAGATGAGCGACGGCGTCGGACAGCATCGTCCCTCTGCGATCGGTCAGAGCCGAACCCCACTCGACCGCCTTGGCGTTGAAGTCACCCGCCAAAATGACAGGGCGGCTCGTCTCTACAAACAGCACCAGGTCGCTCAGCGCCGTCTCAAATTCCTCGAGTGGGGAGTTGGGCGAGAAGTAACAGCTGTAAAGCCTGATTCCGCCCAGCTCGACCCACACGCAGCCGTCCGATGTGCCGGCCGACGCTCCGGTAACTCGATGCCGCCGCGAAGCCACGAAGATGGCAGCCCGCGACGACCTGTCCGAGTACCAGTTGGACGCGGTGTTTCTGTACTGTTCAGAAATTATCACCGCGTCCGCGTTCAGCTCGGCGGCTGTCAGGAACATGAGATCCTGAGCGATCCTGCTGTTGTTGAGATTAATTTGAAGGATCCTCAGCGACATTTCTGGAGGATCCTTCTTTGCTCCTTTTGGTATGAGGGGCACACTCGGCTGCCTCCCCTGTGCTGCGACGGTAACCCCTCGTCAGCACAAGTCGGACAATGCGCGTGACTTTTACAGTCACGCGCAACGTGGCCTCGTGTACCGCAGTTGAGGCAGCAGGCGCTGCGGTCGGGGCCGGAACATCGGATGGATGTATGCCCGAAGCCCAGGCAACGGTAGCAGCGGGGTGTTCTTTTTAGTTCCCGCAGCCTGCAGGACATCAGGCCTATTTTTAGCCTGCCCTCTTTCAGCAGGCTTTGCAACCTTGCAGTGTGCGGTATTCGGAGCAGCAAGCTCCGCGTACCGGAGCGCTGTTGGCGTGTGCTCACGACCTCAAGCCCGCCACCTTCACCCGCATACGGTAGGAGCGCCGCCCTGACGTCATCCTCTGAGAGGCCCTCGTCTAGGTCTTTAACCAGGACCTCTCTCTTGGGTGCGGTGACCCTTATGTGCGCTTTATCCCCGGCCACCATCCTGACTCTCTCCTGGATGATGGCTAGGGCCCCGGACTTTGTAGGGCGGAACACCAATTCCCCTTTGGCGTTCCGCCTCACCGTGAGTGGAGGCAGTGGCGTCTCCTTCTCCAGGGTGTGCATTTGCCGCAACACCTCCGCGTAGGAGAGCGGCTCGTCCCCCTCTGCCATTGGTTCAAGAACCACGCTACCCGATGGGCGCTTGCGGGTCCTGGACTTTATTGTAGGCAAGCTCATTTTTTGGGTGTGCGGAGCCGGAGGAAGTGACGGTCGATTTGAACGATGAGGAGGATGAGGGTGGCGGGGGGTGGGGAGTGGCGCAGGAAGTTTCTGGGCCGATTGCTCGGAGCCCTTCCTGGGATCACGTCTCCTCCTCTTCTTCGTCACCGTCTGGAAACGGTCCGGCTCCGCAGCCACGATCGGATTATTGGCCGCACCCAGCGGCGACGAGACGGGTATATCAAGATTTTTAATTAGAGAACGGGGAGGAGAACTCCTAGATGACATGGTCGGGTCCATCGGACCGCCTCCGATGGCTTCGAGTTGGGCCAGTAAAAGGGTAATTTCCCGTATGTCATCTTTTATACGGGTGTGCACATTTTTTCCCTTCTTTGAATTACAAAAGGTGGCCAGTCCGCTCGCTAGAACCCTAATCTTCTCAAGGGCATCGCCCAGAGAAGATGAGGGTCGACGACATAAAGAGACAGAGGGGTCGGAGACGGTCGACAGAGGGGTCGGAGAGGACATTATTTAAATAGAATAAAAAAAAAAAAAAAATAAAAAAATAAAAACAATTGAAGAAATTGAAAAAAAAAAAAAAAAAATAAATAAATAAATAAAAAAATAAAAACAATTAAAGAAATTGAAAAAAAGAAAAAAATAAAAATTGAAAAAATTTTAAATTGAAGAAAATGGAAAATATGGGAAAATTCGGAAAATGGAAAATGGAAAAGTGGGAAAATTCGGAAAAGTGGAAAATGGGAAAATTCGGAAAAGTGGAAAATGGGAAAATGGGAAAATTCGGAAAAGTGGAAAATGGAAAATGGGAAAATTCGGAAAAGTGGAAAATGGAAAATGGGAAAATTCGGAAAAGTGGAAAATGGAAAATGGGAAAATTCGGAAAAGTGGAAAATGGAAAATGGAAAAGTGGAAAATGGAAAATGGGAAAATGGAAAAGTGGAAAATGGAAAAGTGGGAAATGGAAAAGTGGAAAATGGAAAAGTGGGAAATGGAAAAGTGGGAATGAAAAATTATCAGGGGGGCGAAGCCCTAGCAGGGGCGCTTCACCCTGAACAAACCTCCTAGCAACACCACAGCAGGCGCCCAGACACCAATCCGGGCGCAGCAACCACAGCAGGCGCCCAGACACCAATCCGGCCACACACAAAGCAAATTCTGATGGGGCGCAGGCGCCTAACAGGCGCTTCACGTCAGAACGCGGGCGCAGACCTCAGAAATGCGCTCCACTTGGATGGGGGCGCGATCGCTTCGCGTGTGCAAGCAAACTCTATATACTTTGGAGCGAGGCGACGCGAACCGTGCGCTCCGCTCGACAGCACAAACGCAACTCAACCTAACCTAACCTAACCTAACCTAACCTTTTTTTTTTTTTTTTTTTTTTTTTTTTTTTTTTTTTTTCATAAGGAGGAAATTTGCCGACCAAACAAAAGCGCCCGAGCAGACAGACGCTTATAGTGTGGGATTCACGCCAGAGATTTTACAATTACTCTGGGTGGGACCCACTAAAACCTCCTGTGTTCCCCGACCTAGCCAGAACCACCGTCAGGCATTGCTTTGTACTAGGTCGGTATGTTAGGCGTGTTGCCACGGCCTATCGCAAGTCTAGGCATCTGCCTGCCTATACTCGGAGTTAAAGGGCATTTGCTGCCATCTCGGTCGTCCGGCTCGGTCACCGGAGCATTGCTGTCCGGAGTCCGAGCCGAGACGCTGGGGGTGTGCTCTTGATTTGGGCGCCCGGAGGCACCACTCATCCACTCAGGATCATCAGCTATCGGTCGCCCGCGAAAGAAGCAGACAGCAGTTATAGAGAACTCCCGATCGATGGTCACGGGCGCGCACGCATCGGCCTCTGCAAGTTTCCAGTCTGAACGCCTTCAACCGGGGAACATGGAGGCAGACGGGCGCCGACTAGATCCACCGATGCAGGTGCAACATTCGCGAACAACGGCGACTGCGGATGTGAGTGTTCTTCTATGTTGGGAGAGAGCAGTGCACGGAGGCACCACTCTTGCTCAGGATCATCAACAATCGGTCACCCACAAATGAAGCAGACAGCAGTTATAAAAGAACTCCCGATCGATGGTCACGGGCGTCAACATCGGCCTCTACAAGTTTCCGGTTGGTACGACTTCAACCGGCAAACATGGAGGCCGACGGTCGCCATCGAGAACCACCGATGCAGGTGCAACACTTGTGAGCGACGACGACTGCGGATGTGAGCATTCTTCCGTGTTGTTGGAGGAGAAGACCACCCCGTTGTCTTCCCCTCCAGCCTGTTGGTCCGCGGGAGCTATTTTATTTCACTCCTACCCTCCAGCAACATAGTCACTGACGAGCATTCCCCTATCCGCCACCTGGGGACGCGCTCTCTAGGGGACAGGCTCCCCCGAGAGAACCTAACCTAACCTAACCTAACCTAACCTAACCTAACCTAACCTAACCTTTTTTTTTTTTTTTTTTTTTCTAAGGAGGAAATTTGCCGACCAAACAAAAGTGCCCGCAGCAGACGGACACTTATAGTGTGAGATTCACGCCAGAGATTTTACAAATTACTCTGGGTGGGACTCACTAAAACCTCCTGTTTTTCCCGACCTATCCAGAACCGCCGCCAGGCATTGCTTTGTAATAGGTCGGTGTGGTTTAGGCGTGTTTTTTCAGCCTTTCGCTGGTGTAGGCATCTGCCTGCCTATACTTCGCGTTTGTGGGCATCTAGTTGCCTTCACTCTCTCTGTCTGGCCCGGTCATCCGGACATTGCTGTCCAGAACCCGGGCCGAGACGTTATTCTCTTGGCCTTCTTAGCCTCTCCGCCTCCTCCTTCATTTTCATGACGGCGGAGGCGAAGTCGAGCCAGGACGACCAGTTCTCCGTGCTCTCGAGCATACTGCTCACCATCACCTCCGGCGTAACCGAGGGCCGTCGCAGAGCTCGTGAGAGCTTGCAGCGTTCCTCGATCCACGCCGGGCAATGGAATGCGGTATGCTCGGCGTCGTCCAGACTGGAATCGCAATGGTGACAGGCCGTCGAGTTCTCCTTTCCGATCCTGTGAAGGTACGAAGAGAAGGACCCGTGGCCGGACAGGAGTTGGGTGAGATGGTAGCTCAGCTCGCCGTGCGATCTGCCACACCACGTCCTCAGGTCGCCGATGAGTCTGTGCGTCCATCTGCCCTTCTCCGAGTCGTCCCATCGCTTTTGCCAGTCTTCATATCTGACGGCTCTCGCGTCAGATCTGGTGGCTCCGCCGTAAACGGCCCGCCTCTCCTCGGCTAGAAGGTCGATAGGCGAGATTGCCGCAATGACGAGGACGGCATCTTCGGACACAGTTCTGTACGCAGTCGCGACCCGAAGGGCGCTTCTGCGCTGAACTTGTGCCATTATGCGCCTGGTCCTCTGCACCGACAGAGCCGCCGCCCACACCGGAGCGCCGTAGAGCATAGTGGAGTGCACCACCGAATTCAGCAGCACCCTCCGCCTATACCTCGGCCCCCCGATGTTTGGCATCAGCCCCGCCAACTGCTCTGTCACTACGGCCGCCTTTGCGGATGCCTTCCGGACGTGTTCGGCGAAGGTAAGCTTACGGTCTAGGTGGACGCCTAGATACCGAAGCGAGGGTGCAAAAGTCACCCCGTGTCCCTCCACCGTCAGCGCCGGAGACTCCATCTTCCTTCTCCTCGAGAAGAGAACGGCCTCGGTCTTGTGAGGGGCCAGTCTGAGTCCCGACTCCCGCATCCAGGAGCAGATCCGGTGCAGCGTCATTTGAGTGACGAACTGCAGCTCGGAGGTGCTCTTTCCCGTGGAACCTAACCTAACCTAACCTAACCTAACCTAACCTAACCTAACCTAACCTAACCTAACCTTTTTTTTTTTTTTTTTTTTTTTTTTTTTTTTTTTTTCATAAGGAGGAAATTTGCCGACCAAACAAAAGCGCCCGAGCAGACAGACGCTTATAGTGTGGGATTCACGCCAGAGATTTTACAATTACTCTGGGTGGGACCCACTAAAACCTCCTGTCTTCCCCGACCTAGCCAGAACCACCGTCAGGCATTGCTTTGTACTAGGTCGGTGTTAGGCGTGTTGCCACGGCCTCTCGCAAGTTTAGACATCTGCCTGCCTATACTCCGAATTGGTGGGCATTCTCTGCCATCTCTCGGTCGTCTGACCCGATCACCGAAGCATTGCTGTTCGAAGTCCGGGCCGAGACGCTGGGGGTGTGCTCCTGGTTAAGCGTCCGGAGGCACCACTCATCCACTCAGGATCATCAGCAATCGGTCGCCCACGAATGAAGCAGATAGCAGTTGTAGAGAACTCCCGATCGATGGTCACGGGCGCGCACGCATCGGCGTCTGCAAGTTTCCAGTCTGTACGCCTTCAACCGGGGAACATGGAGGCCGACGGGCGCCGACTAGATCCACCGATGCAGGTGCAACATTCGCGAGCAACGGCGACTGCGGATGTGAGTGTTCTTCTTTGTTGGGAGGGAGCAGTGCTCGGAGGCTCCATTCTTGCTCAGGATCATCAACAATCGATCACCCACAAATGAAGCAGACAGCAGTTATGAAGAACTCCCGATCGATGGTCACGGGCGTCAACATCGGCCTCTACAAGTTTCCGGTTGGTACGACTTCAACCGGGGAACATGGAGGCCGACGGTCGCCATCGAAAACCACCGATGCAGGTGCAACACTTGTGAGCGACGACGACTGCGGATGTGAGCATTCTTCCGTGTTGTTGGAGGAGAAGACCACCCCGTTGTCTTCCCCTCCAGCCTGTTGGTCCGCGGGAGCTATTTTATTTCACTCCTACCCTCCAGCAACAGAGTCGCTGACGAGCATTCCCCTATCCGCCACCTGGGGACGCGCTCTCTAGGGGACAGGCTCCCCCGAGAGAACCTAACCTAACCTAACCTTTTTTTTTTTTTTTTTTTTTTTTTTTTTTTTTTTTCTAAGGAGGAAATTTGCCGACCAAACAAAAGTGCCCGCAGCAGACGGACACTTATAGTGTGAGATTCACGCCAGAGATTTTACAAATTACTCTGGGTGGGACCCACTAAAACCTCCTGTTTTCCCCGACCTATCCAGAACCGCCGCCAGGCATTGCTTTGTAATAGGTCGGTGTGATTTAGGCGTGTTTTTTCAGCCTTTCGCTGGTGTAGGCATCTGCCTGCCTAGACTTCGCGTTTGTGGGCATCTAATTGCCTTCACTCTCTCTGTCTGGCCCGGTCATCCGGACATTGCTGTCCAGAACCCGGGCCGAGACGTTATCCTATGGGTCTTCTTACCCTCTCCGCCTCCTCCTTCATTTTCATGACGGCGGAGGCGAAGTCGAGCCAGGACGACCAGTTCTCGATGTTCTCGAGCATACTGCTCACCATCACCTCCGGCGTAACCGAGTCCCGTCGCAGAGCTCGTGAAAGCTTGCAGCGTTCCCCGATCCACGCCGGGCAATGGAATGCGGTATGCTCGGCGTCGTCCAGACTGGAATCGCAATGGTGACAGGCCGTCGAGTTCTCCTTTCCGATCCTGTGAAGGTACGAAGAGAAGGACCCGTGGCCGGACAGGAGTTGGGTGAGATGGTAGCTCAGCTCGCCGTGCGATCTGCCACACCACGTCCTCAGATCGCCGATGAGTCTGTGCGTCCACCTACCCTTCTGCGAGTCGTCCCATCGCTTTTGCCAGTCTTCATATCTGATGGCTCTCGCCTCAGTCCTGGTGGTTCCGCCGTAAACGGCCCGCCTCTCCTCGGCAAGAAGGTCGATAGGCGAGATTGCCGCAATGACGAGGACGGCATCTTCGGACACAGTTCTGTACGCAGTCGCGACCCGAAGGGCGCTTCTGCGCTGAACTTGTGCCATTATGCGCCTGGTCCTCTGCACCGACAGAGCCGCCGCCCACACCGGAGCGCCGTAGAGCATAGTGGAGTGCACCACCGAATTCAGCAGCACCCTCCGCCTATACCTCGGCCCCCCGATGTTTGGCATCAGCCCCGCCAACTGCTCTGTCACTACGGCCGCCTTTGCGGATGCCTTCCGGACGTGTTCGGCGAAGGTAAGCTTACGGTCTAGGTGGACGCCCAGATACCGAAGCGAGGGTGCGAAAGTCACCCCGTGTCCCTCCACCGTCAGCGCCGGAGGCTCCATCTTCCTTCTCCTCGAGAAGAGTACGGCCTCGGTCTTGTGAGGGGCCAGTCTGAGTCCCGACTCCCGCATCCAGGAGCAGATCCGGTGCAGCGTCATTTGAGTGACGAACTGCAGCTCGGAGGTGCTCTTTCCCGTGGCGATAACGGCGGCGTCGTCCGCGAAGGCAACTATTTCTGCCCCCGCGGGGAGATCCACCCTGAGGAGGCCGTCATACATGATGTTCCACAGAGCTGGCCCGAGTACCGAACCCTGCGGAACACCCGCCTCCACTGCTCTGGTGTGAGTCACTCCGAGCTGATCGACATATTCAAGATGTCGATCGCTCAGGTAACTCGCCAGTAACTTGACGATGGAGCCGGGCGCCCGGACTCCTCCGCTCAGCGCTTTGAGAATTAAATCCCATCGCGCCGAGTTGAAGGCGTTCCGAACGTCAAGCGCCACCATCGCGACACTGTGGCTCGCTTTGACAGATCCCTCCCAAGCCGTCCGTATTATTGAGACGACCCGGGAGATCGCGTCGATCGTGGATCTGCCGCGGCGGAAGCCATACTGGCTATCGGCCAATCCGGTCAGCGGGTGCTCGATGCAAGACTGGAGCCTGTTTAATATCAGACGCTCCAGTAGCTTGCCCACCCCGCTGATCATGCAGAGCGGTCTGTACGTGGGCGGACCGGAGACCGATCCTCCGCCTTTCGGTATGAGAACCAGCCTCTGTCTCTTCCACGACCGCCCAAACACTCCCTGTTTCAGGCACGGATTGAACGTATCCAAGAGCAGCTCCGGGTATTTCTCGGCTACGACGCGCAGCACCGCGTTCGGTACCCCGTCTGGACCGGGAGTCTTATCCCCTCCCAGGCGGGCGGCTGCCAACGCCAATTCGGCCCTTGTGAAGGGCTCAGGCTCGTCTTCCGTGCAGTCGGTGTCGACACCGCCGAACGCCCCCGCCTCTCCGGCTCGCGAATCGCCTCCATGGCGAGCGACCCCGAGAGGCGCGGGGAACAGGCCGTCGACGACCGTCCGCAGATTCGACGGATCGGCCAGAAACTGGTCGAGGACTCGCCCCCTGATCTTGTTACGGACCAGTTTGTAGGGGAGTCCCCATGGGTCAATGTCGATCGTCTCGCACAGCTCGCGCCAGCATCTCTCCTTCGAGGCCTTGATGGCCTTTCGAAGGGCTCGTCGAGCGTCCCGGTAGGCCTCATTCGCGCTTTCATCATGCATTCGTGCCTGTGCAAACCTTCTATTTCGCAGACACGCGCTCCGAAGCGCGGCTATCTCTTCGCTCCACCAGTACACCTGACGGCGACCACAACCAGCCGCTCTTCTGGGCATGGATGCGTCGCACGCCCTGCGGATTATCGCACTGGTGGAGGAGATGACGTTCTCTGCGTGCACAAGCTCATTCGTACCGTTTACTCTTTCGCTTCTGAAACCCACCAGATCCGCTTCGAGAGTTACGCAAAAAGCTTCGACGTCTAGTTTGCGAGTGGACCACCCGGCCACCGAGGTGGCCGGCTTTTTGATGCCACTCGCTACGTCGAAGCCGATGTATTGGTGGTCACTGTGCGAGAAAATCTCCATGACCCTCCAGTCTCTGATCTTGCCGATCGTCGTCTCATCGGCGAACGTGACGTCGACGACCGATCCGCCCGCACCCCTGCGGCAGGTCAAGCTCGAGCCTCTGTTGGCGACCCGCAGCCGGAGATGAGCGACGGCGTCGGACAGCATCGTCCCTCTGCGATCGGTCAGAGCCGAACCCCACTCGACCGCCTTGGCGTTGAAGTCACCCGCCAAAATGACAGGGCGGCTCGTCTCTACAAACAGCACCAGGTCGCTCAGCGCCGTCTCAAATTCCTCGAGTGGGGAGTTGGGCGAGAAGTAACAGCTGTAAAGCCTGATTCCGCCCAGCTCGACCCACACGCAGCCGTCCGATGTGCCGGCCGACGCTCCGGTAACTCGATGCCGCCGCGAAGCCACGAAGATGGCAGCCCGCGACGACCTGTCCGAGTACCAGTTGGACGCGGTGTTTCTGTACTGTTCAGAAATTATCACCGCGTCCGCGTTCAGCTCGGCGGCTGTCAGGAACATGAGATCCTGAGCGATCCTGCTGTTGTTGAGATTAATTTGAAGGATCCTCAGCGACATTTCTGGAGGATCCTTCTTTGCTCCTTTTGGTATGAGGGGCACACTCGGCTGCCTCCCCTGTGCTGCGACGGTAACCCCTCGTCAGCACAAGTCGGACAATGCGCGTGACTTTTACAGTCACGCGCAACGTGGCCTCGTGTACCGCAGTTGAGGCAGCAGGCGCTGCGGTCGGGGCCGGAACATCGGATGGATGTATGCCCAAAGCCCAGGCAACGGTAGCAGCGGGGTGTTCTTTTTAGTTCCCGCAGCCTGCAGGACATCAGGCCTATTTTTAGCCTGCCCTCTTTCAGCAGGCTTTGCAACCTTGCAGTGTGCGGTATTCGGAGCAGCAAGCTCCGCGTACCGGAGCGCTGTTGGCGTGTGCTCACGACCTCAAGCCCGCCACCTTCACCCGCATACGGTAGGAGCGCCGCCCTGACGTCATCCTCTGAGAGGCCCTCGTCTAGGTCTTTAACCAGGACCTCTCTCTTGGGTGCGGTGACCCTTATGTGCGCTTTATCCCCGGCCACCATCCTGACTCTCTCCTGGATGATGGCTAGGGCCCCGGACTTTGTAGGGCGGAACACCAATTCCCCTTTGGCGTTCCGCCTCACCGTGAGTGGAGGCAGTGGCGTCTCCCTCTCCAGGGTGTGCATTTGCCGCAACACCTCCGCGTAGGAGAGCGGCTCGTCCCCCTCTGCCATTGGTTCAAGAACCACGCTACCCGATGGGCGCTTGCGGGTCCTGGACTTTATTGTAGGCAAGCTCATTTTTTGGGTGTGCGGAGCCGGAGGAAGTGACGGTCGATTTGAACGATGAGGAGGATGAGGGTGGCGGGGGGTGGGGAGTGGCGCAGGAAGTTTCTGGGCCGATTGCTCGGAGCCCTTCCTGGGATCACGTCTCCTCCTCTTCTTCGTCACCGTCTGGAAACGGTCCGGCTCCGCAGCCACGATCGGATTATTGGCCGCACCCAGCGGCGACGAGACGGGTATATCAAGATTTTTAATTAGAGAACGGGGAGGAGAGCTCCTAGATGACATGGTCGGGTCCATCGGACCGCCTCCGATGGCTTCGAGTTGGGCCAGTAAAAGGGTAATTTCCCGTATGTCATCTTTTATACGGGTGTGCACATTTTTTCCCTTCTTTGAATTACAAAAGGTGGCCAGTCCGCTCGCTAGAACCCTAATCTTCTCAAGGGCATCGCCCAGAGATGAGGGTCGACGACATAAAGAGACAGAGGGGTCGGAGACGGTCGACAGAGGGGTCGGAGAGGACATTATTTAAATAGAATAAAAAAATAAAAAAATAAAACAATTAAAGAAATTGAAAAAAAAAAGAAAAAAAAATAAAAATTGAAAAAATTTTAAATTGAAGAAAATGGAAAATATGGGAAAATTCGGAAAATGGAAAATGGAAAATATGGGAAAATTCGGAAAATGGAAAATGGAAAAGTGGGAAAATTCGGAAAAGTGGAAAATGGAAAATGGGAAAATTCGGAAAAGTGGAAAATGGAAAATGGGAAAATTCGGAAAAGTGGAAAATGGAAAATGGGAAAATTCGGAAAAGTGGAAAATGGAAAATGGGAAAATTAGGAAAAGTGGAAAATGGAAAATGGGAAAATGGAAAAGTGGAAAATGGAAAAGTGGGAAATGGAAAAGTGGAAAATGGAAAAGTGGGAAATGGAAAAGTGGGAATGAAAAATTATCAGGGGGGCGAAGCCCTAGCAGGGGCGCTTCACCCTGAACAAACCTCCTAGCAACACCTGAGGGGGCGCAGCAACCACAGCAGGCGCCCAGACACCAGTCCGGCCACACACAAAGCAAAGTCTGATGGGGCGCAGGCGCCTAACAGGCGCTTCACGTCAGAACGCGGGCGCAGACCTCAGAAATGCGCTCCACTTGGATGGGGGCGCGATCGCTTCGCGTGTGCAAGCAAACTCTATATACTTTGGAGCGAGGCGACGCGAACCGTGCGCTCCGCTCGACAGCACAAACGCAACTAACCTTTTTTTTTTTTTTTTTTTTTTTTTTTTTTTTCATAAGGAGGAAATTTGCCGACCAAACAAAAGCGCCCGAGCAGACAGACGCTTATAGTGTGGGATTCACGCCAGAGATTTTACAATTACTCTGGGTGGGACCCACTAAAACCTCCTGTCTTCCCCGACCTAGCCAGAACCACCGTCAGGCATTGCTTTGTACTAGGTCGGTATGTTAGGCGTGTTGCCACGGCCTCTCGCAAGTTTAGGCATCTGCCTGCCTATACTCCGAATTGGTGGGCATTCTCTGCCATCTCTCGGTCGTCTGACCCGATCACCGAAGCATTGCTGTTCGAAGTCCGGGCCGAGACGCTGGGGGTGTGCTCCTGGTTAAGCGTCCGGAGGCACCACTCATCCACTCAGGATCATCAGCAATCGGTCGCCCACGAATGAAGCAGATAGCAGTTGTAGAGAACTCCCGATCGATGGTCACGGGCGCGCACGCATCGGCGTCTGCAAGTTTCCAGTCTGTACGCCTTCAACCGGGGAACATGGAGGCCGACGGGCGCCGACTAGATCCACCGATGCAGGTGCAACATTCGCGAGCAACGGCGACTGCGGATGTGAGTGTTCTTCTTTGTTGGGAGGGAGCAGTGCTCGGAGGCTCCATTCTTGCTCAGGATCATCAACAATCGGTCACCCACAAATGAAGCAGACAGCAGTTATGAAGAACTCCCGATCGATGGTCACGGGCGTCAACATCGGCCTCTACAAGTTTCCGGTTGGTACGACTTCAACCGGGGAACATGGAGGCCGACGGTCGCCATCGAAAACCACCGATGCAGGTGCAACATTTGTGAGCGACGACGACTGCGGATGTGAGCATTCTTCCGTGTTGTTGGAGGAGAAGACCACCCCGTTGTCTTCCCCTCCAGCCTGTTGGTCCGCGGGAGCTATTTTATTTCACTCCTACCCTCCAGCAACATAGTCACTGACGAGCATTCCCCTATCCGCCACCTGGGGACGCGCTCTCTAGGGGACAGGCTCCCCCGAGAGAAACGCAACTAACCTAACCTAACCTAACCTAACCTAACCTAACCATCAAAAAGTAAGGTGAATTTTATGTAATGACTGTGGAACAATCAAAAAGTAAGGTGAACTCGATCCAAAAATACGGTGAATTTTTCTACACGATCGCATCGTGTTAAAAAAAAAAAAAAAAAAAAAAAAAAAAAAATTTTTTTTAAAAATCGCACTATGTTGTGATGAGAAAAAAACAAAAGTGAAAAATCATTTGCAATCGTATAAAAAAATATTTAAATTGATTTCGATCGAATTCACCTTAATTTTTGATCACGCTAAAGTGATTTTTAGAAATCCACCTTACTTTTTGATCACGCAACATTTTCCATACAAATGTGTGCTGTATCAAAAAGTAAGGTGAATTTTATATAATGACCGTGGAACGATCAAAAAGTAAGGTGAACTCGATCCAAAAATACGGTGAATTTTTCTACACGATCGCATCGTGTTAAAAAATGCATTGCGGAATTTTTTTTAAAAATCGCACTATGTTGTGATGAGAAAAAAACAAAAGTGAAAAATCATTTGCAATCGTATAAAAAAATATTTAAATTGATTTCGATCGAATTCACCTTAATTTTTGATCACGCTAAAGTGATTTTTAGAAATTCACCTTACTTTTTGATCACGCAACATTTTCCATACAAATGTGTGCTGTATCAAAAAGTAAGGTGAACTCGATCCAAAAATACGGTGAATTTTTCTACACGATCGCATCGTGTTAAAAAACGCATTGCGGAATTTTTTTTAAAAATCGCACTATGTTGTGATGAGAAAAAAACAAAAGTGAAAAATCATTTGCAATCGTATAAAAAAATATTTAAATTGATTTCGATCGAATTCACCTTAATTTTTGATCACGCTAAAGTGATTTTTCGAAATTCACCTTACTTTTTGATCACGCAACATTTTCCATACAAATGTGTGCTGTATCAAAAAGTAAGGTGAACTCGATCCAAAAATACGGTGAATTTTTCTACACGATCGCATCGTGTTAAAAAACGCATTGCGGAATTTTTTTTAAAAATCGCACTATGTTGTGATGAGAAAAAAACAAAAGTGAAAAATCATTTGCAATCGTATAAAAAAATGTTTAAATTGATTTCGATCGAATTCACCTTAATTTTTGATCACGCTAAAGTGATTTTTAGAAATTCACCTTACTTTTTGATCACGCAACATTTTCCATATAAATGTGTGCTGTATCAAAAAGTAAGGTGAATTTTATGTAATGACCGTGGAACGATCAAAAAGTAAGGTGAACTCGATCCAAAAATACGGTGAATTTTTCTACACGATCGCATCGTGTTAAAAAACACATTGCGGAATTTTTTTTGAAAATCGTACTATGTTGCGATGAAAAAAAACAAAAGTGAAAAATCATTTGCAATCGTATAAAAAAATGTTTAAATTGATTTCGATCGAATTCACCTTAATTTTTGATCACGCTAAAGTGATTTTTAGAAATTCACCTTACTTTTTGATCACGCAACATTTTCCATATAAATGTGTGCTGTATCAAAAAGTAAGGTGAATTTTATGTAATGACCGTGGAACGATCAAAAAGTAAGGTGAACTCGATCCAAAAATACGATAAATTTTTCTACACGATCGCATCGTGTTAAAAAACACATTGCGGAATTTTTTTTTGAAAATCGTACTATGTTGCGATGAAAAAAAACAAAAGTGAAAAATCATTTGCAATCGTACAAAAGAATGTTTAAATTGATTTCGATCGAATTCACCTTAATTTTTGATCACGCTAAAGTGATTTTTAGAAATTCACCTTACTTTTTGATCACGCAACATTTTCCATATAAATGTGTGCTGTATCAAAAAGTAAGGTGAATTTTATGTAATGACCGTGGAACGATCAAAAAGTAAGGTGAACTCGATCCAAAAATACGGTGAATTTTTCTACACGATCGCATCGTGTTAAAAAACACATTGCGGAATTTTTTTTGAAAATCGTACTATGTTGCGATGAAAAAAAACAAAAGTGAAAAATCATTTGCAATCGTATAAAAAAATGTTTAAATTGATTTCGATCGAATTCACCTTAATTTTTGATCACGCTAAAGTGATTTTTAGAAATTCACCTTACTTTTTGATCACGCAACATTTTCCATATAAATGTGTGCTGTATCAAAAAGTAAGGTGAATTTTATGTAATGACCGTGGAACGATCAAAAAGTAAGGTGAACTCGATCCAAAAATACGGTGAATTTTTCTACACGATCGCATCGTGTTAAAAAACACATTGCGGAATTTTTTTTGAAAATCGTACTATGTTGCGATGAAAAAAAACAAAAGTGAAAAATCATTTGCAATCGTATAAAAAAATGTTTAAATTGATTTCGATCGAATTCACTTTAATTTTTGATCACGCTAAAGTGATTTTTAGAAATTCACCTTACTTTTTGATCACGCAACATTTTCCATATAAATGTGTGCTGTATCAAAAAGTAAGGTGAATTTTGTGTAATGACCGTGGAACGATCAAAAAGTAAGGTGAACTCGATCCAAAAATACGGTGAATTTTTCTACACGATCGCATCGTGTTAAAAAACACATTGCGGAATTTTTTTTTGAAAGTCGTACTATGTTGCGATGAAAAAAAACAAAAGTGAAAAATCATTTGCAATCGTATAAAAAAATGTTTAAATTGATTTCGATCGAATTCACCTTAATTTTTGATCACGCTAAAGTGATTTTTAGAAATTCACCTTACTTTTTGATCACGCAACATTTTCCATACAAATGTGTGCTGTATCAAAAAGTAAGGTGAATTTTATGTAATGACCGTGGAACGATCAAAAAGTAAGGTGAACTCGATCCAAAAATACGATGAATTTTTCTACACGATCGCATCGTGTTAAAAAACACATTGCGCAATTTTTTTTTGAAAATCGTACTATGTTGCGATGAAAAAAAACAAAAGTGAAAAATCATTTGCAATCGTATAAAAAAATGTTTAAATTGATTTCGATCGAATTCACCTTAATTTTTGATCACGCTAAAGTGATTTTTAGAAATTCACCTTACTTTTTGATCACGCAACATTTTCCATATAAATGTGTGCTGTATCAAAAAGTAAGGTGAATTTTATGTAATGACCGTGGAACGATCAAAAAGTAAGGTGAACTCGATCCAAAAATACGGTGAATTTTTCTACACGATCGCATCGTGTTAAAAAACACATTGCGGAAATTTTTTTGAAAATCGTACTATGTTGCGATGAAAAAAAACAAAAGTGAAAAATCATTTGCAATCGTATAAAAAAATGTTTAAATTGATTTCGATCGAATTCACTTTAATTTTTGATCACGCTAAAGTGATTTTTAGAAATTCACCTTACTTTTTGATCACGCAACATTTTCCATATAAATGTGTGCTGTATCAAAAAGTAAGGTGAATTTTGTGTAATGACCGTGGAACGATCAAAAAGTAAGGTGAACTCGATCCAAAAATACGGTGAATTTTTCTACACGATCGCATCGTGTTAAAAAACACATTGCGGAATTTTTTTTTGAAAGTCGTACTATGTTGCGATGAAAAAAAACAAAAGTGAAAAATCATTTGCAATCGTATAAAAAAATGTTTAAATTGATTTCGATCGAATTCACCTTAATTTTTGATCACGCTAAAGTGATTTTTAGAAATTCACCTTACTTTTTGATCACGCAACATTTTCCATATAAATGTGTGCTGTATCAAAAAGTAAGGTGAATTTTGTGTAATGACCGTGGAACGATCAAAAAGTAAGGTGAACTCGATCCAAAAATACGGTGAATTTTTCTACACGATCGCATCTTGTTAAAAAACACATTGCGGAATTTTTTTTTGAAAACCGTATTATGTTGCGATGAAAAAAAACAAAAGTGAAAAATCATTTGCAATCGTATAAAAAAATGTTTAAATTGATTTCGATCGAATTCACCTTAATTTTTGATCACGCTAAAGTGATTTTTAGAAATTCACCTTACTTTTTGATCACGCAACATTTTCCATACAAATGTGTGCTGTATCAAAAAGTAAGGTGAATTTTATGTAATGACCGTGGAACGATCAAAAAGTAAGGTGAACTCGATCCAAAAATACGATGAATTTTTCTACACGATCGCATCGTGTTAAAAAACACATTGCGCAATTTTTTTTTGAAAATCGTACTATGTTGCGATGAAAAAAAACAAAAGTGAAAAATCATTTGCAATCGTATAAAAAAATGTTTAAATTGATTTCGATCGAATTCACCTTAATTTTTGATCACGCTAAAGTGATTTTTAGAAATTCACCTTACTTTTTGATCACGCAACATTTTCCATATAAATGTGTGCTGTATCAAAAAGTAAGGTGAATTTTATGTAATGACCGTGGAACGATCAAAAAGTAAGGTGAACTCGATCCAAAAATACGGTGAATTTTTCTACACGATCGCATCGTGTTAAAAAACACATTGCGGAAATTTTTTTGAAAATCGTACTATGTTGCGATGAAAAAAAACAAAAGTGAAAAATCATTTGCAATCGTATAAAAAAATGTTTAAATTGATTTCGATCGAATTCACTTTAATTTTTGATCACGCTAAAGTGATTTTTAGAAATTCACCTTACTTTTTGATCACGCAACATTTTCCATATAAATGTGTGCTGTATCAAAAAGTAAGGTGAATTTTGTGTAATGACCGTGGAACGATCAAAAAGTAAGGTGAACTCGATCCAAAAATACGGTGAATTTTTCTACACGATCGCATCGTGTTAAAAAACACATTGCGGAATTTTTTTTTGAAAGTCGTACTATGTTGCGATGAAAAAAAACAAAAGTGAAAAATCATTTGCAATCGTATAAAAAAATGTTTAAATTGATTTCGATCGAATTCACCTTAATTTTTGATCACGCTAAAGTGATTTTTAGAAATTCACCTTACTTTTTGATCACGCAACATTTTCCATATAAATGTGTGCTGTATCAAAAAGTAAGGTGAATTTTGTGTAATGACCGTGGAACGATCAAAAAGTAAGGTGAACTCGATCCAAAAATACGGTGAATTTTTCTACACGATCGCATCTTGTTAAAAAACACATTGCGGAATTTTTTTTTGAAAACCGTATTATGTTGCGATGAAAAAAAACAAAAGTGAAAAATCATTTGCAATCGTATAAAAAAATGTTTAAATTGATTTCGATCGAATTCACCTTAATTTTTGATCACGCTAAAGTGATTTTTAGAAATTCACCTTACTTTTTGATCACGCAACATTTTCCATACAAATGTGTGCTGTATCAAAAAGTAAGGTGAATTTTATGTAATGACCGTGGAACGATCAAAAAGTAAGGTGAACTCGATCCAAAAATACGATAAATTTTTCTACACGATCGCATCGTGTTAAAAAACACATTGCGGAATTTTTTTTTGAAAATCGTACTATGTTGCGATGAAAAAAAACAAAAGTGAAAAATCATTTGCAATCGTACAAAAGAATGTTTAAATTGATTTCGATCGAATTCACCTTAATTTTTGATCACGCTAAAGTGATTTTTAGAAATTCACCTTACTTTTTGATCACGCAACATTTTCCATATAAATGTGTGCTGTATCAAAAAGTAAGGTGAATTTTATGTAATGACCGTGGAACGATCAAAAAGTAAGGTGAACTAGATCCAAAAATACGGTGAATTTTTCTACACGATCGCATCGTGTTAAAAAACACATTGCGGAATTTTTTTTGAAAATCGTACTATGTTGCGATGAAAAAAAACAAAAGTGAAAAATCATTTGCAATCGTATAAAAAAATGTTTAAATTGATTTCGATCGAATTCACCTTAATTTTTGATCACGCTAAAGTGATTTTTAGAAATTCACCTTACTTTTTGATCACGCAACATTTTCCATACAAATGTGTGCTGTATCAAAAAGTAAGGTGAATTTTATGTAATGACCGTGGAACGATCAAAAAGTAAGGTGAACTCGATCCAAAAATACGATGAATTTTTCTACACGATCGCATCGTGTTAAAAAACACATTGCGGAATTTTTTTTTGAAAATCGTACTATGTTGCGATGAAAAAAAACAAAAGTGAAAAATCATTTGCAATCGTATAAAAAAATGTTTTAATTGATTTCGATCGAATTCACCTTAATTTTTGATCACGCTAAAGTGATTTTTAGAAATTCACCTTACTTTTTGATCACGCAACATTTTCCATATAAATGTGTGCTGTATCAAAAAGTAAGGTGAATTTTATGTAATGACCGTGGAACGATCAAAAAGTAAGGTGAACTCGATCCAAAAATACGGTGAATTTTTTCTACACGATCGCATCGTGTTAAAAAACGCATTGCGGAATTTTTTTTAAAAATCGCACTATGTTGTGATGAGAAAAAAACAAAAGTGAAAAATCATTTGCAATCGTATAAAAAAATGTTTAAATTGATTTCGATCGAATTCACCTTAATTTTTGATACAGCACACATTTGTATGGAAAATGTTGCGTGATCAAAAAGTAAGGTGAATTTCTAAAAATCACTTTAGCGTGATCAAAAATTAAGGTGAATTCGATCGAAATCAATTTAAACATTTTTTTATACGATTGCAAATGATTTTTCACTTTTGTTTTTTTTCATCGCAACATAGTACGATTTTCAAAAAAAAATTCCGCAATGTGTTTTTTAACACGATGCGATCGTGTAGAAAAATTCATCGTATTTTTGGATCGAGTTCACCTTACTTTTTGATCGTTCCACGGTCATTACATAAAATTCACCTTACTTTTTGATACAGCACACATTTGTATGGAAAATGTTGCGTGATCAAAAAGTAAGGTGAATTTCTAAAAATCACTTTAGCGTGATCAAAAATTAAGGTGAATTCGATCGAAATCAATTTAAACATTTTTTTATACGATTGCAAATGATTTTTCACTTTTGTTTTTTTCTCATCACAACATAGTGCGATTTTTAAAAAAAATTCCGCAATGCGTTTTTTAACACGATGCGATCGTGTAGAAAAATTCATCGTATTTTTGGATCGAGTTCACCTTACTTTTTGATCGTTCCACGGTCATTACATAAAATTCACCTTACTTTTTGATACAGCACACATTTATATGAAAAATGTTGCGTGATCAAAAAGTAAGGTGAATTTCTAAAAATCACTTTAGCGTGATCAAAAATTAAGGTGAATTCGATCGAAATCAATTTAAATATTTTTTTATACGATTGCAAATGATTTTTCACTTTTGTTTTTTTCTCATCACAACATAGTGCGATTTTTAAAAAAAATTCCGCAATGCGTTTTTTAACACGATGCGATCGTGTAGAAAAATTCACCGTATTTTTGGATCGAGTTCACCTTACTTTTTGATCGTTCCACGGTCATTACATAAAATTCACCTTACTTTTTGATACAGCACACATTTATATGGAAAATGTTGCGTGATCAAAAAGTAAGGTGAATTTCTAAAAATCACTTTAGCGTGATCAAAAATTAAGGTGAATTCGATCGAAATCAATTTAAACATTTTTTTATACGATTGCAAATGATTTTTCACGTTTGTTTTTTTTCATCGCAACATAGTACGATTTTCAAAAAAAAATTCCGCAATGTGTTTTTTAACACGATGCGATCGTGTAGAAAAATTCACCGTATTTTTGGATCGAGTTCACCTTACTTTTTGATCGTTCCACGGTCATTACACAAAATTCACCTTACTTTTTGATACAGCACACATTTATATGGAAAATGTTGCGTGATCAAAAAGAAAGGTGAATTTCTAAAAATCACTTTAGCGTGATCAAAAATTAAGGTGAATTCGATCGAAATCAATTTAAACATTTTTTTATACGATTGCAAATGATTTTTCACTTTTGTTTTTTTTTATCGCAACATAGTACGATTTTCAAAAAAAATTCCGCAATGTGTTTTTTAACACGATGCGATCGTGTAGAAAAATTCACCGTATTTTTGGATCGAGTTCACCTTACTTTTTGATCGTTCCACGGTCATTACATAAAATTCACCTTACTTTTTGATACAGCACACATTTGTATGGAAAATGTTGCGTGATCAAAAAGTAAAGTGAATTTCTAAAAATCACTTTAGCGTGATCAAAAATTAAGGTGAATTCGATCGAAATCAATTTAAATATTTTTTTATACGATTGCAAATGATTTTTCACTTTTGTTTTTTTCTCATCACAACATAGTGCGATTTTTAAAAAAAATTCCGCAATGCGTTTTTTAACACGATGCGATCGTGTAGAAAAATTCATCGTATTTTTGGATCGAGTTCACCTTACTTTTTGATCGTTCCACGGTCATTACATAAAATTCACCTTACTTTTTGATACAGCACACATTTATATGGAAAATGTTGCGTGATCAAAAAGTAAGGTGAATTTCTAAAAATCACTTTAGCGTGATCAAAAATTAAGGAGAATTCGATCGAAATCAATTTAAATATTTTTTTATACGATTGCAAATGATTTTTCACTTTTGTTTTTTTCTCATCACAACATAGTGCGATTTTAAAAAAAAATTCCGCAATGCGTTTTTTAACACGATGCGATCGTGTAGAAAAATTCACCGTATTTTTGGATCGAGTTCACCTTACTTTTTGATACAGCACACATTTGTATGGAAAATGTTGCGTGATCAAAAAGTAAGGTGAATTTCTAAAAATCACTTTAGCGTGATCAAAAATTAAGGTGAATTCGATCGAAATCAATTTAAATATTTTTTTATACGATTGCAAATGATTTTTCACTTTTGTTTTTTCTCATCACAACATAGTGCGATTTTTAAAAAAAATTCCGCAATGCGTTTTTTAACACGATGCGATCGTGTAGAAAAATTCATCGTATTTTTGGATCGAGTTCACCTTACTTTTTGATCGTTCCACGGTCATTACATAAAATTCACCTTACTTTTTGATACAGCACACATTTATATAGAAAATGTTGCGTGATCAAAAAGTAAGGTGAATTTCTAAAAATCACTTTAGCGTGATCAAAAATTAAGGTGAATTCGATCGAAATCAATTTAAACATTTTTTTATACGATTGCAAATGATTTTTTACTTTTGTTTTTTTTCATCGCAACATAGTACGATTTTCAAAAAAAAATTCCGCAGTGTGTTTTTTAACACGATGCGATCGTGTAGAAAAATTCACCGTATTTTTGGATCGAGTTCACCTTACTTTTTGATCGTTCCACGGTCATTACACAAAATTCACCTTACTTTTTGATACAGCACACATTTATATGGAAAATGTTGCGTGATCAAAAAGAAAGGTGAATTTCTAAAAATCACTTTAGCGTGATCAAAAATTAAGGTGAATTCGATCGAAATCAATTTAAACATTTTTTTATACGTTTGCAAATGATTTTTCACTTTTGTTTTTTTTCATCGCAACATAGTACGATTTTCAAAAAAAATTCCGCAATGTGTTTTTTAACACGATGCGATCGTGTAGAAAAATTCACCGTATTTTTGGATCGAGTTCACCTTACTTTTTGATCGTTCCACGGTCATTACATAAAATTCACCTTACTTTTTGATACAGCACACATTTGTATGGAAAATGTTGCGTGATCAAAAAGTAAAGTGAATTTCTAAAAATCACTTTAGCGTGATCAAAAATTAAGGTGAATTCGATCGAAATCAATTTAAATATTTTTTTATACGATTGCAAATGATTTTTCACTTTTGTTTTTTTTCATCGCAACATAGTACGATTTTCAAAAAAAAATTCCGCAATGTGTTTTTTAACACGATGCGATCGTGTAGAAAAATTCATCGTATTTTTGGATCGAGTTCACCTTACTTTTTGATCGTTCCACGGTCATTACATAAAATTCACCTTACTTTTTGATACAGCACACATTTGTATGCAAAATGTTGCGTGATCAAAAAGTAAGGTGAATTTCTAAAAATCACTTTAGCGTGATCAAAAATTAAGGTGAATTCGATCGAAATCAATTTAAACATTTTTTTATACGATTGCAAATGATTTTTCACTTTTGTTTTTTTTCATCGCAACATAATACGGTTTTCAAAAAAAAATTCCGCAATGTGTTTTTTAACACGATGCGATCGTGTAGAAAAATTCACCGTATTTTTGGATCGAGTTCACCTTACTTTTTGATCGTTCCACGGTCATTACACAAATTTCACCTTACTTTTTGATACAGCACACATTTGTATGGAAAATGTTGCGTGATCAAAAAGTAAGGTGAATTTCTAAAAATCACTTTAGCGTGATCAAAAATTAAGGTGAATTCGATCGAAATCAATTTAAATATTTTTTTATACGATTGCAAATGATTTTTCACTTTTGTTTTTTTTCATCGCAACATAGTACGACTTTCAAAAAAAAATTCCGCAATGTGTTTTTTAACACGATGCGATCGTGTAGAAAAATTCACCGTATTTTTGGATCGAGTTCACCTTACTTTTTGATCGTTCCACGGTCATTACACAAAATTCACCTTACTTTTTGATACAGCACACATTTGTATGGAAAATGTTGCGTGATCAAAAAGTAAGGTGAATTTCTAAAAATCACTTTAGCGTGATCAAAAATTAAGGTGAATTCGATCGAAATCAATTTAAACATTTTTTTATACGATTGCAAATGATTTTTCACTTTTGTTTTTTTTCATCGCAACATAGTACGACTTTCAAAAAAAAATTCCGCAATGTGTTTTTTAACACGATGCGATCGTGTAGAAAAATTCACCGTATTTTTGGATCGAGTTCACCTTACTTTTTGATCGTTCCACGGTCATTACACAAAATTCACCTTACTTTTTGATACAGCACACATTTATATGGAAAATGTTGCGTGATCAAAAAGTAAGGTGAATTTCTAAAAATCACTTTAGCGTGATCAAAAATTAAAGTGAATTCGATCGAAATCAATTTAAACATTTTTTTATACGATTGCAAATGATTTTTCACTTTTGTTTTTTTTCATCGCAACATAGTACGATTTTCAAAAAAATTTCCGCAATGTGTTTTTTAACACGATGCGATCGTGTAGAAAAATTCACCGTATTTTTGGATCGAGTTCACCTTACTTTTTGATCGTTCCACGGTCATTACATAAAATTCACCTTACTTTTTGATACAGCACACATTTATATGGAAAATGTTGCGTGATCAAAAAGTAAGGTGAATTTCTAAAAATCACTTTAGCGTGATCAAAAATTAAGGTGAATTCGATCGAAATCAATTTAAACATTTTTTTATACGATTGCAAATGATTTTTCACTTTTGTTTTTTTTCATCGCAACATAGTACGATTTTCAAAAAAAAATTGCGCAATGTGTTTTTTAACACGATGCGATCGTGTAGAAAAATTCATCGTATTTTTGGATCGAGTTCACCTTACTTTTTGATCGTTCCACGGTCATTACATAAAATTCACCTTACTTTTTGATACAGCACACATTTGTATGGAAAATGTTGCGTGATCAAAAAGTAAGGTGAATTTCTAAAAATCACTTTAGCGTGATCAAAAATTAAGGTGAATTCGATCGAAATCAATTTAAACATTTTTTTATACGATTGCAAATGATTTTTCACTTTTGTTTTTTTTCATCGCAACATAGTACGACTTTCAAAAAAAAATTCCGCAATGTGTTTTTTAACACGATGCGATCGTGTAGAAAAATTCACCGTATTTTTGGATCGAGTTCACCTTACTTTTTGATCGTTCCACGGTCATTACACAAAATTCACCTTACTTTTTGATACAGCACACATTTATATGGAAAATGTTGCGTGATCAAAAAGTAAGGTGAATTTCTAAAAATCACTTTAGCGTGATCAAAAATTAAAGTGAATTCGATCGAAATCAATTTAAACATTTTTTTATACGATTGCAAATGATTTTTCACTTTTGTTTTTTTTCATCGCAACATAGTACGATTTTCAAAAAAAAATTCCGCAATGTGTTTTTTAACACGATGCGATCGTGTAGAAAAATTCATCGTATTTTTGGATCGAGTTCACCTTACTTTTTGATCGTTCCACGGTCATTACATAAAATTCACCTTACTTTTTGATACAGCACACATTTGTATGGAAAATGTTGCGTGATCAAAAAGTAAGGTGAATTTCTAAAAATCACTTTAGCGTGATCAAAAATTAAGGTGAATTCGATCGAAATCAATTTAAACATTTTTTTATACGATTGCAAATGATTTTTCACTTTTGTTTTTTTCTCATCACAACATAGTGCGATTTTTAAAAAAAATTCCGCAATGCGTTTTTTAACACGATGCGATCGTGTAGAAAAAATTCACCGTATTTTTGGATCGAGTTCACCTTACTTTTTGATCGTTCCACGGTCATTACATAAAATTCACCTTACTTTTTGATACAGCACACATTTATATGGAAAATGTTGCGTGATCAAAAAGTAAGGTGAATTTCTAAAAATCACTTTAGCGTGATCAAAAATTAAGGTGAATTCGATCGAAATCAATTTAAACATTTTTTTATACGATTGCAAATGATTTTTCACTTTTGTTTTTTTCTCATCACAACATAGTGCGATTTTTAAAAAAAATTCCGCAATGCGTTTTTTAACACGATGCGATCGTGTAGAAAAATTCATCGTATTTTTGGATCGAGTTCACCTTACTTTTTGATCGTTCCACGGTCATTACATAAAATTCACCTTACTTTTGTTCTACTATTTGTTCTATCTATCGACCTAATCATGATTTTTGACGATTAAAATGCTCTTTCGTGCAAAATTTCACGCGTCTCGCACGAGAGTGATCTCTCAGAATATCCGAGTAATTCGTTAAAAATTTACATGGACTCGTTCGAATCGAGATGCGAATCGACAAGACGAATCGAACGCTGAAAACTATTTGAAAATCGCAGTCGGTTCAGCCGAGTTATGACGTTTTTCAGCATCAAAAATCGCGATTTGAAAACGAAAACGGAAATTTTCAACGTCGAATTGCAAAATATTTGTCGATTGGATTGATTTCGGTCGCGAAAAAAACGTATATATGACAAAATTAATGGTGTTTGCGTGCGGTTTTCGTTCGAATTTTGCATCAAAATATGCGTTCTTGGTACTGAAATTTCACAGTGAGACCACTATTTGTTCTATCTATCGACCTAATCATGATTTTTGACGATCAAAATGCTCTTTCGTGCAAAATTTCACGCGTCTCGCACGAGAGTGATCTCTCAGAATATCCGAGTAATTCGTTAAAAATTTACATGGACTCGTTCGAATCGAGATGCGAATCGACAAGACGAATCGAACGCTGAAAACTATTTGAAAATCGCAGTCGGTTCAGCCGAGTTATGACGTTTTTCAGCATCAAAAATCGCGATTTGAAAACGAAAACGGAAATTTTCAACGTCGAATTGCAAAATATTTGTCGATTGGATTGATTTCGGTCGCGAAAAAAACGTATATATGACAAAATTAATGGTGTTTGCGTGCGGTTTTCGTTCGAATTTTGCATCAAAATATGCGTTCTTGGTACTGAAATTTCACAGTGAGACCACTATTTGTTCTATCTATCGACCTAATCATGATTTTTGACGATCAAAATGCTCTTTCGTGCAAAATTTCACGCGTCTCGCACGAGAGTGATCTCTCAGAATATCCGAGTAATTCGTTAAAAATTTACATGGACTCGTTCGAATCGAGATGCGAATCGACAAGACGAATCGAACGCTGAAAACTATTTGAAAATCGCAGTCGGTTCAGCCGAGTTATGACGTTTTTCAGCATCAAAAATCGCGATTTGAAAACGAAAACGGAAATTTTCAACGTCGAATTGCAAAATATTTGTCGATTGGATTGATTTCGGTCGCGAAAAAAACGTATATATGACAAAATTAATGGTGTTTGCGTGCGGTTTTCGTTCGAATTTTGCATCAAAATATGCGTTCTTGGTACTGAAATTTCACAGTGAGACCACTATTTGTTCTATCTATCGACCTAATCATGATTTTTGACGATCAAAATGCTCTTTCGTGCAAAATTTCACGCGTCTCGCACGAGAGTGATCTCTCAGAATATCCGAGTAATTCGTTAAAAATTTACATGGACTCGTTCGAATCGAGATGCGAATCGACAAGACGAATCGAACGCTGAAAACTATTTGAAAATCGCAGTCGGTTCAGCCGAGTTATGACGTTTTTCAGCATCAAAAATCGCGATTTGAAAACGAAAACGGAAATTTTCAACGTCGAATTGCAAAATATTTGTCGATTGGATTGATTTCGGTCGCGAAAAAAACGTATATATGACAAAATTAATGGTGTTTGCGTGCGGTTTTCGTTCGAATTTTGCATCAAAATATGCGTTCTTGGTACTGAAATTTCACAGTGAGACCACTATTTGTTCTATCTATCGACCTAATCATGATTTTTGACGATCAAAATGCTCTTTCGTGCAAAATTTCACGCGTCTCGCACGAGAGTGATCTCTCAGAATATCCGAGTAATTCGTTAAAAATTTACATGGACTCGTTCGAATCGAGATGCGAATCGACAAGACGAATCGAACGCTGAAAACTATTTGAAAATCGCAGTCGGTTCAGCCGAGTTATGACGTTTTTCAGCATCAAAAATCGCGATTTGAAAACGAAAACGGAAATTTTCAACGTCGAATTGCAAAATATTTGTCGATTGGATTGATTTCGGTCGCGAAAAAAACGTATATATGACAAAATTAATGGTGTTTGCGTGCGGTTTTCGTTCGAATTTTGCATCAAAATATGCGTTCTTGGTACTGAAATTTCACAGCGAGACCACTATTTGTTCTATCTATCGACCTAATCATGATTTTTGACGATCAAAATGCTCTTTCGTGCAAAATTTCACGCGTCTCGCACGAGAGTGATCTCTCAGAATATCCGAGTAATTCGTTAAAAATTTACATGGACTCGTTCGAATCGAGATGCGAATCGACAAGACGAATCGAACGCTGAAAACTATTTGAAAATCGCAGTCGGTTCAGCCGAGTTATGACGTTTTTCAGCATCAAAAATCGCGATTTGAAAACGAAAACGGAAATTTTCAACGTCGAATTGCAAAATATTTGTCGATTGGATTGATTTCGGTCGCGAAAAAAACGTATATATGACAAAATTAATGGTGTTTGCGTGCGGTTTTCGTTCGAATTTTGCATCAAAATATGCGTTCTTGGTACTGAAATTTCACAGCGAGACCACTATTTGTTCTATCTATCGACCTAATCATGATTTTTGACGATCAAAATGCTCTTTCGTGCAAAATTTCACGCGTCTCGCACGAGAGTGATCTCTCAGAATATCCGAGTAATTCGTTAAAAATTTACATGGACTCGTTCGAATCGAGATGCGAATCGACAAGACGAATCGAACGCTGAAAACTATTTGAAAATCGCAGTCGGTTCAGCCGAGTTATGACGTTTTTCAGCATCAAAAATCGCGATTTGAAAACGAAAACGGAAATTTTCAACGTCGAATTGCAAAATATTTGTCGATTGGATTGATTTCGGTCGCGAAAAAAACGTATATATGACAAAATTAATGGTGTTTGCGTGCGGTTTTCGTTCGAATTTTGCATCAAAATATGCGTTCTTGGTACTGAAATTTCACAGTGAGACCACTATTTGTTCTATCTATCGACCTAATCATGATTTTTGACGATCAAAATGCTCTTTCGTGCAAAATTTCACGCGTCTCGCACGAGAGTGATCTCTCAGAATATCCGAGTAATTCGTTAAAAATTTACATGGACTCGTTCGAATCGAGATGCGAATCGACAAGACGAATCGAACGCTGAAAACTATTTGAAAATCGCAGTCGGTTCAGCCGAGTTATGACGTTTTTCAGCATCAAAAATCGCGATTTGAAAACGAAAACGGAAATTTTCAACGTCGAATTGCAAAATATTTGTCGATTGGATTGATTTCGGTCGCGAAAAAAACGTATATATGACAAAATTAATGGTGTTTGCGTGCGGTTTTCGTTCGAATTTTGCATCAAAATATGCGTTCTTGGTACTGAAATTTCACAGCGAGACCACTATTTGTTCTATCTATCGACCTAATCATGATTTTTGACGATCAAAATGCTCTTTCGTGCAAAATTTCACGCGTCTCGCACGAGAGTGATCTCTCAGAATATCCGAGTAATTCGTTAAAAATTTACATGGACTCGTTCGAATCGAGATGCGAATCGACAAGACGAATCGAACGCTGAAAACTATTTGAAAATCGCAGTCGGTTCAGCCGAGTTATGACGTTTTTCAGCATCAAAAATCGCGATTTGAAAACGAAAACGGAAATTTTCAACGTCGAATTGCAAAATATTTGTCGATTGGATTGATTTCGGTCGCGAAAAAAACGTATATATGACAAAATTAATGGTGTTTGCGTGCGGTTTTCGTTCGAATTTTGCATCAAAATATGCGTTCTTGGTACTGAAATTTCACAGCGAGACCACTATTTGTTCTATCTATCGACCTAATCATGATTTTTGACGATCAAAATGCTCTTTCGTGCAAAATTTCACGCGTCTCGCACGAGAGTGATCTCTCAGAATATCCGAGTAATTCGTTAAAAATTTACATGGACTCGTTCGAATCGAGATGCGAATCGACAAGACGAATCGAACGCTGAAAACTATTTGAAAATCGCAGTCGGTTCAGCCAAGTTATGACGTTTTTCAGCATCAAAAATCGCGATTTGAAAACGAAAACGGAAATTTTCAACGTCGAATTGCAAAATATTTGTCGATTGGATTGATTTCGGTCGCGAAAAAAACGTATATATGACAAAATTAATGGTGTTTGCGTGCGGTTTTCGTTCGAATTTTGCATCAAAATATGCGTTCTTGGTACTGAAATTTCACAGCGAGACCACTATTTGTTCTATCTATCGACCTAATCATGATTTTTGACGATCAAAATGCTCTTTCGTGCAAAATTTCACGCGTCTCGCACGAGAGTGATCTCTCAGAATATCCGAGTAATTCGTTAAAAATTTACATGGACTCGTTCGAATCGAGATGCGAATCGACAAGACGAATCGAACGCTGAAAACTATTTGAAAATCGCAGTCGGTTCAGCCGAGTTATGACGTTTTTCAGCATCAAAAATCGCGATTTGAAAACGAAAACGGAAATTTTCAACGTCGAATTGCAAAATATTTGTCGATTGGATTGATTTCGGTCGCGAAAAAAACGTATATATGACAAAATTAATGGTGTTTGCGTGCGGTTTTCGTTCGAATTTTGCATCAAAATATGCGTTCTTGGTACTGAAATTTCACAGTGAGACCACTATTTGTTCTATCTATCGACCTAATCATGATTTTTGACGATCAAAATGCTCTTTCGTGCAAAATTTCACGCGTCTCGCACGAGAGTGATCTCTCAGAATATCCGAGTAATTCGTTAAAAATTTACATGGACTCGTTCGAATCGAGATGCGAATCGACAAGACGAATCGAACGCTGAAAACTATTTGAAAATCGCAGTCGGTTCAGCCGAGTTATGACGTTTTTCAGCATCAAAAATCGCGATTTGAAAACGAAAACGGAAATTTTCAACGTCGAATTGCAAAATATTTGTCGATTGGATTGATTTCGGTCGCGAAAAAAACGTATATATGACAAAATTAATGGTGTTTGCGTGCGGTTTTCGTTCGAATTTTGCATCAAAATATGCGTTCTTGGTACTGAAATTTCACAGTGAGACCACTATTTGTTCTATCTATCGACCTAATCATGATTTTTGACGATCAAAATGCTCTTTCGTGCAAAATTTCACGCGTCTCGCACGAGAGTGATCTCTCAGAATATCCGAGTAATTCGTTAAAAATTTACATGGACTCGTTCGAATCGAGATGCGAATCGACAAGACGAATCGAACGCTGAAAACTATTTGAAAATCGCAGTCGGTTCAGCCGAGTTATGACGTTTTTCAGCATCAAAAATCGCGATTTGAAAACGAAAACGGAAATTTTCAACGTCGAATTGCAAAATATTTGTCGATTGGATTGATTTCGGTCGCGAAAAAAACGTATATATGACAAAATTAATGGTGTTTGCGTGCGGTTTTCGTTCGAATTTTGCATCAAAATATGCGTTCTTGGTACTGAAATTTCACAGTGAGACCACTATTTGTTCTATCTATCGACCTAATCATGATTTTTGACGATCAAAATGCTCTTTCGTGCAAAATTTCACGCGTCTCGCACGAGAGTGATCTCTCAGAATATCCGAGTAATTCGTTAAAAATTTACATGGACTCGTTCGAATCGAGATGCGAATCGACAAGACGAATCGAACGCTGAAAACTATTTGAAAATCGCAGTCGGTTCAGCCGAGTTATGACGTTTTTCAGCATCAAAAATCGCGATTTGAAAACGAAAACGGAAATTTTCAACGTCGAATTGCAAAATATTTGTCGATTGGATTGATTTCGGTCGCAAAAAAAACGTATATATGACAAAATTAATGGTGTTTGCGTGCGGTTTTCGTTCGAATTTTGCATCAAAATATGCGTTCTTGGTACTGAAATTTCACAGTGAGACCACTATTTGTTCTATCTATCGACCTAATCATGATTTTTGACGATCAAAATGCTCTTTCGTGCAAAATTTCACGCGTCTCGCACGAGAGTGATCTCTCAGAATATCCGAGTAATTCGTTAAAAATTTACATGGACTCGTTCGAATCGAGATGCGAATCGACAAGACGAATCGAACGCTGAAAACTATTTGAAAATCGCAGTCGGTTCAGCCGAGTTATGACGTTTTTCAGCATCAAAAATCGCGATTTGAAAACGAAAACGGAAATTTTCAACGTCGAATTGCAAAATATTTGTCGATTGGATTGATTTCGGTCGCGAAAAAAACGTATATATGACAAAATTAATGGTGTTTGCGTGCGGTTTTCGTTCGAATTTTGCATCAAAATATGCGTTCTTGGTACTGAAATTTCACAGTGAGACCACTATTTGTTCTATCTATCGACCTAATCATGATTTTTGACGATCAAAATGCTCTTTCGTGCAAAATTTCACGCGTCTCGCACGAGAGTGATCTCTCAGAATATCCGAGTAATTCGTTAAAAATTTACATGGACTCGTTCGAATCGAGATGCGAATCGACAAGACGAATCGAACGCTGAAAACTATTTGAAAATCGCAGTCGGTTCAGCCGAGTTATGACGTTTTTCAGCATCAAAAATCGCGATTTGAAAACGAAAACGGAAATTTTCAACGTCGAATTGCAAAATATTTGTCGATTGGATTGATTTCGGTCGCGAAAAAAACGTATATATGACAAAATTAATGGTGTTTGCGTGCGGTTTTCGTTCGAATTTTGCATCAAAATATGCGTTCTTGGTACTGAAATTTCACAGTGAGACCACTATTTGTTCTATCTATCGACCTAATCATGATTTTTGACGATCAAAATGCTCTTTCGTGCAAAATTTCACGCGTCTCGCACGAGAGTGATCTCTCAGAATATCCGAGTAATTCGTTAAAAATTTACATGGACTCGTTCGAATCGAGATGCGAATCGACAAGACGAATCGAACGCTGAAAACTATTTGAAAATCGCAGTCGGTTCAGCCGAGTTATGACGTTTTTCAGCATCAAAAATCGCGATTTGAAAACGAAAACGGAAATTTTCAACGTCGAATTGCAAAATATTTGTCGATTGGATTGATTTCGGTCGCGAAAAAAACGTATATATGACAAAATTAATGGTGTTTGCGTGCGGTTTTCGTTCGAATTTTGCATCAAAATATGCGTTCTTGGTACTGAAATTTCACAGCGAGACCACTATTTGTTCTATCTATCGACCTAATCATGATTTTTGACGATCAAAATGCTCTTTCGTGCAAAATTTCACGCGTCTCGCACGAGAGTGATCTCTCAGAATATCCGAGTAATTCGTTAAAAATTTACATGGACTCGTTCGAATCGAGATGCGAATCGACAAGACGAATCGAACGCTGAAAACTATTTGAAAATCGCAGTCGGTTCAGCCGAGTTATGACGTTTTTCAGCATCAAAAATCGCGATTTGAAAACGAAAACGGAAATTTTCAACGTCGAATTGCAAAATATTTGTCGATTGGATTGATTTCGGTCGCGAAAAAAACGTATATATGACAAAATTAATGGTGTTTGCGTGCGGTTTTCGTTCGAATTTTGCATCAAAATATGCGTTCTTGGTACTGAAATTTCACAGTGAGACCACTATTTGTTCTATCTATCGACCTAATCATGATTTTTGACGATCAAAATGCTCTTTCGTGCAAAATTTCACGCGTCTCGCACGAGAGTGATCTCTCAGAATATCCGAGTAATTCGTTAAAAATTTACATGGACTCGTTCGAATCGAGATGCGAATCGACAAGACGAATCGAACGCTGAAAACTATTTGAAAATCGCAGTCGGTTCAGCCGAGTTATGACGTTTTTCAGCATCAAAAATCGCGATTTGAAAACGAAAACGGAAATTTTCAACGTCGAATTGCAAAATATTTGTCGATTGGATTGATTTCGGTCGCGAAAAAAACGTATATATGACAAAATTAATGGTGTTTGCGTGCGGTTTTCGTTCGAATTTTGCATCAAAATATGCGTTCTTGGTACTGAAATTTCACAGTGAGACCACTATTTGTTCTATCTATCGACCTAATCATGATTTTTGACGATCAAAATGCTCTTTCGTGCAAAATTTCACGCGTCTCGCACGAGAGTGATCTCTCAGAATATCCGAGTAATTCGTTAAAAATTTACATGGACTCGTTCGAATCGAGATGCGAATCGACAAGACGAATCGAACGCTGAAAACTATTTGAAAATCGCAGTCGGTTCAGCCGAGTTATGACGTTTTTCAGCATCAAAAATCGCGATTTGAAAACGAAAACGGAAATTTTCAACGTCGAATTGCAAAATATTTGTCGATTGGATTGATTTCGGTCGCGAAAAAAACGTATATATGACAAAATTAATGGTGTTTGCGTGCGGTTTTCGTTCGAATTTTGCATCAAAATATGCGTTCTTGGTACTGAAATTTCACAGCGAGACCACTATTTGTTCTATCTATCGACCTAATCATGATTTTTGACGATCAAAATGCTCTTTCGTGCAAAATTTCACGCGTCTCGCACGAGAGTGATCTCTCAGAATATCCGAGTAATTCGTTAAAAATTTACATGGACTCGTTCGAATCGAGATGCGAATCGACAAGACGAATCGAACGCTGAAAACTATTTGAAAATCGCAGTCGGTTCAGCCGAGTTATGACGTTTTTCAGCATCAAAAATCGCGATTTGAAAACGAAAACGGAAATTTTCAACGTCGAATTGCAAAATATTTGTCGATTGGATTGATTTCGGTCGCGAAAAAAACGTATATATGACAAAATTAATGGTGTTTGCGTGCGGTTTTCGTTCGAATTTTGCATCAAAATATGCGTTCTTGGTACTGAAATTTCACAGTGAGACCACTATTTGTTCTATCTATCGACCTAATCATGATTTTTGACGATCAAAATGCTCTTTCGTGCAAAATTTCACGCGTCTCGCACGAGAGTGATCTCTCAGAATATCCGAGTAATTCGTTAAAAATTTACATGGACTCGTTCGAATCGAGATGCGAATCGACAAGACGAATCGAACGCTGAAAACTATTTGAAAATCGCAGTCGGTTCAGCCGAGTTATGACGTTTTTCAGCATCAAAAATCGCGATTTGAAAACGAAAACGGAAATTTTCAACGTCGAATTGCAAAATATTTGTCGATTGGATTGATTTCGGTCGCGAAAAAAACGTATATATGACAAAATTAATGGTGTTTGCGTGCGGTTTTCGTTCGAATTTTGCATCAAAATATGCGTTCTTGGTACTGAAATTTCACAGTGAGACCACTATTTGTTCTATCTATCGACCTAATCATGATTTTTGACGATCAAAATGCTCTTTCGTGCAAAATTTCACGCGTCTCGCACGAGAGTGATCTCTCAGAATATCCGAGTAATTCGTTAAAAATTTACATGGACTCGTTCGAATCGAGATGCGAATCGACAAGACGAATCGAACGCTGAAAACTATTTGAAAATCGCAGTCGGTTCAGCCGAGTTATGACGTTTTTCAGCATCAAAAATCGCGATTTGAAAACGAAAACGGAAATTTTCAACGTCGAATTGCAAAATATTTGTCGATTGGATTGATTTCGGTCGCGAAAAAAACGTATATATGACAAAATTAATGGTGTTTGCGTGCGGTTTTCGTTCGAATTTTGCATCAAAATATGCGTTCTTGGTACTGAAATTTCACAGCGAGACCACTATTTGTTCTATCTATCGACCTAATCATGATTTTTGACGATCAAAATGCTCTTTCGTGCAAAATTTCACGCGTCTCGCACGAGAGTGATCTCTCAGAATATCAGAGTAATTCGTTAAAAATTTACATGGACTCGTTCGAATAGAGATGCGAATCGACAAGACGAATCGAACGCTGAAAATTATTTGAAAATCGCAGTCGGTTCAGCCGAGTTATGACGTTTTTCAGCATCAAAAATCGCGATTTGAAAACGAAAACGGAAATTTTCAACGTCGAATTGCAAAATATTTGTCGATTGGATTGATTTCGGTCGCGAAAAAAACGTATATATGACAAAATTAATGGTGTTTGCGTGCGGTTTTCGTTCGAATTTTGCATCAAAATATGCGTTCTTGGTACTGAAATTTCACAGTGAGACCACTATTTGTTCTATCTATCGACCTAATCATGATTTTTGACGATCAAAATGCTCTTTCGTGCAAAATTTCACGCGTCTCGCACGAGAGTGATCTCTCAGAATATCCGAGTAATTCGTTAAAAATTTACATGGACTCGTTCGAATCGAGATGCGAATCGACAAGACGAATCGAACGCTGAAAACTATTTGAAAATCGCAGTCGGTTCAGCCGAGTTATGACGTTTTTCAGCATCAAAAATCGCGATTTGAAAACGAAAACGGAAATTTTCAACGTCGAATTGCAAAATATTTGTCGATTGGATTGATTTCGGTCGCGAAAAAAACGTATATATGACAAAATTAATGGTGTTTGCGTGCGGTTTTCGTTCGAATTTTGCATCAAAATATGCGTTCTTGGTACTGAAATTTCACAGCGAGACCACTATTTGTTCTATCTATCGACCTAATCATGATTTTTGACGATCAAAATGCTCTTTCGTGCAAAATTTCACGCGTCTCGCACGAGAGTGATCTCTCAGAATATCCGAGTAATTCGTTAAAAATTTACATGGACTCGTTCGAATCGAGATGCGAATCGACAAGACGAATCGAACGCTGAAAACTATTTGAAAATCGCAGTCGGTTCAGCCGAGTTATGACGTTTTTCAGCATCAAAAATCGCGATTTGAAAACGAAAACGGAAATTTTCAACGTCGAATTGCAAAATATTTGTCGATTGGATTGATTTCGGTCGCGAAAAAAACGTATATATGACAAAATTAATGGTGTTTGCGTGCGGTTTTCGTTCGAATTTTGCATCAAAATATGCGTTCTTGGTACTGAAATTTCACAGTGAGACCACTATTTGTTCTATCTATCGACCTAATCATGATTTTTGACGATCAAAATGCTCTTTCGTGCAAAATTTCACGCGTCTCGCACGAGAGTGATCTCTCAGAATATCCGAGTAATTCGTTAAAAATTTACATGGACTCGTTCGAATCGAGATGCGAATCGACAAGACGAATCGAACGCTGAAAACTATTTGAAAATCGCAGTCGGTTCAGCCGAGTTATGACGTTTTTCAGCATCAAAAATCGCGATTTGAAAACGAAAACGGAAATTTTCAACGTCGAATTGCAAAATATTTGTCGATTGGATTGATTTCGGTCGCGAAAAAAACGTATATATGACAAAATTAATGATGTTTGCGTGCGGTTTTCGTTCGAATTTTGCATCAAAATATGCGTTCTTGGTACTGAAATTTCACAGTGAGACCACTATTTGTTCTATCTATCGACCTAATCATGATTTTTGACGATCAAAATGCTCTTTCGTGCAAAATTTCACGCGTCTCGCACGAGAGTGATCTCTCAGAATATCCGAGTAATTCGTTAAAAATTTACATGGACTCGTTCGAATTGAGATGCGAATCGACAAGACGAATCGAACGCTGAAAACTATTTGAAAATCGCAGTCGGTTCAGCCGAGTTATGACGTTTTTCAGCATCAAAAATCGCGATTTGAAAACGAAAACGGAAATTTTCAACGTCGAATTGCAAAATATTTGTCGATTGGATTGATTTCGGTCGCGAAAAAAACGTATATATGACAAAATTAATGGTGTTTGCGTGCGGTTTTCGTTCGAATTTTGCATCAAAATATGCGTTCTTGGTACTGAAATTTCACAGTGAGACCACTATTTGTTCTATCTATCGACCTAATCATGATTTTTGACGATCAAAATGCTCTTTCGTGCAAAATTTCACGCGTCTCGCACGAGAGTGATCTCTCAGAATATCCGAGTAATTCGTTAAAAATTTACATGGACTCGTTCGAATCGAGATGCGAATCGACAAGACGAATCGAACGCTGAAAACTATTTGAAAATCGCAGTCGGTTCAGCCGAGTTATGACGTTTTTCAGCATCAAAAATCGCGATTTGAAAACGAAAACGGAAATTTTCAACGTCGAATTGCAAAATATTTGTCGATTGGATTGATTTCGGTCGCGAAAAAAACGTATATATGACAAAATTAATGGTGTTTGCGTGCGGTTTTCGTTCGAATTTTGCATCAAAATATGCGTTCTTGGTACTGAAATTTCACAGTGAGACCACTATTTGTTCTATCTATCGACCTAATCATGATTTTTGACGATCAAAATGCTCTTTCGTGCAAAATTTCACGCGTCTCGCACGAGAGTGATCTCTCAGAATATCCGAGTAATTCGTTAAAAATTTACATGGACTCGTTCGAATCGAGATGCGAATCGACAAGACGAATCGAACGCTGAAAACTATTTGAAAATCGCAGTCGGTTCAGCCGAGTTATGACGTTTTTCAGCATCAAAAATCGCGATTTGAAAACGAAAACGGAAATTTTCAACGTCGAATTGCAAAATATTTGTCGATTGGATTGATTTCGGTCGCGAAAAAAACGTATATATGACAAAATTAATGGTGTTTGCGTGCGGTTTTCGTTCGAATTTTGCATCAAAATATGCGTTCTTGGTACTGAAATTTCACAGTGAGACCACTATTTGTTCTATCTATCGACCTAATCATGATTTTTGACGATCAAAATGCTCTTTCGTGCAAAATTTCACGCGTCTCGCACGAGAGTGATCTCTCAGAATATCCGAGTAATTCGTTAAAAATTTACATGGACTCGTTCGAATTGAGATGCGAATCGACAAGACGAATCGAACGCTGAAAACTATTTGAAAATCGCAGTCGGTTCAGCCGAGTTATGACGTTTTTCAGCATCAAAAATCGCGATTTGAAAACGAAAACGGAAATTTTCAACGTCGAATTGCAAAATATTTGTCGATTGGATTGATTTCGGTCGCGAAAAAAACGTATATATGACAAAATTAATGGTGTTTGCGTGCGGTTTTCGTTCGAATTTTGCATCAAAATATGCGTTCTTGGTACTGAAATTTCACAGTGAGACCACTATTTGTTCTATCTATCGACCTAATCATGATTTTTGACGATCAAAATGCTCTTTCGTGCAAAATTTCACGCGTCTCGCACGAGAGTGATCTCTCAGAATATCCGAGTAATTCGTTAAAAATTTACATGGACTCGTTCGAATCGAGATGCGAATCGACAAGACGAATCGAACGCTGAAAACTATTTGAAAATCGCAGTCGGTTCAGCCGAGTTATGACGTTTTTCAGCATCAAAAATCGCGATTTGAAAACGAAAACGGAAATTTTCAACGTCGAATTGCAAAATATTTGTCGATTGGATTGATTTCGGTCGCGAAAAAAACGTATATATGACAAAATTAATGGTGTTTGCGTGCGGTTTTCGTTCGAATTTTGCATCAAAATATGCGTTCTTGGTACTGAAATTTCACAGTGAGACCACTATTTGTTCTATCTATCGACCTAATCATGATTTTTGACGATCAAAATGCTCTTTCGTGCAAAATTTCACGCGTCTCGCACGAGAGTGATCTCTCAGAATATCCGAGTAATTCGTTAAAAATTTACATGGACTCGTTCGAATCGAGATGCGAATCGACAAGACGAATCGAACGCTGAAAACTATTTGAAAATCGCAGTCGGTTCAGCCGAGTTATGACGTTTTTCAGCATCAAAAATCGCGATTTGAAAACGAAAACGGAAATTTTCAACGTCGAATTGCAAAATATTTGTCGATTGGATTGATTTCGGTCGCGAAAAAAACGTATATATGACAAAATTAATGGTGTTTGCGTGCGGTTTTCGTTCGAATTTTGCATCAAAATATGCGTTCTTGGTACTGAAATTTCACAGTGAGACCACTATTTGTTCTATCTATCGACCTAATCATGATTTTTGACGATCAAAATGCTCTTTCGTGCAAAATTTCACGCGTCTCGCACGAGAGTGATCTCTCAGAATATCCGAGTAATTCGTTAAAAATTTACATGGACTCGTTCGAATCGAGATGCGAATCGACAAGACGAATCGAACGCTGAAAACTATTTGAAAATCGCAGTCGGTTCAGCCGAGTTATAACGTTTTTCAGCATCAAAAATCGCGATTTGAAAACGAAAACGGAAATTTTCAACGTCGAATTGCAAAATATTTGTCGATTGGATTGATTTCGGTCGCGAAAAAAACGTATATATGACAAAATTAATGGTGTTTGCGTGCGGTTTTCGTTCGAATTTTGCATCAAAATATGCGTTCTTGGTACTGAAATTTCACAGTGAGACCACTATTTGTTCTATCTATCGACCTAATCATGATTTTTGACGATCAAAATGCTCTTTCGTGCAAAATTTCACGCGTCTCGCACGAGAGTGATCTCTCAGAATATCCGAGTAATTCGTTAAAAATTTACATGGACTCGTTCGAATCGAGATGCGAATCGACAAGACGAATCGAACGCTGAAAACTATTTGAAAATCGCAGTCGGTTCAGCCGAGTTATGACGTTTTTCAGCATCAAAAATCGCGATTTGAAAACGAAAACGGAAATTTTCAACGTCGAATTGCAAAATATTTGTCGATTGGATTGATTTCGGTCGCGAAAAAAACGTATATATGACAAAATTAATGGTGTTTGCGTGCGGTTTTCGTTCGAATTTTGCATCAAAATATGCGTTCTTGGTACTGAAATTTCACAGTGAGACCACTATTTGTTCTATCTATCGACCTAATCATGATTTTTGACGATCAAAATGCTCTTTCGTGCAAAATTTCACGCGTCTCGCACGAGAGTGATCTCTCAGAATATCCGAGTAATTCGTTAAAAATTTACATGGACTCGTTCGAATTGAGATGCGAATCGACAAGACGAATCGAACGCTGAAAACTATTTGAAAATCGCAGTCGGTTCAGCCGAGTTATGACGTTTTTCAGCATCAAAAATCGCGATTTGAAAACGAAAACGGAAATTTTCAACGTCGAATTGCAAAATATTTGTCGATTGGATTGATTTCGGTCGCGAAAAAAACGTATATATGACAAAATTAATGGTGTTTGCGTGCGGTTTTCGTTCGAATTTTGCATCAAAATATGCGTTCTTGGTACTGAAATTTCACAGTGAGACCACTATTTGTTCTATCTATCGACCTAATCATGATTTTTGACGATCAAAATGCTCTTTCGTGCAAAATTTCACGCGTCTCGCACGAGAGTGATCTCTCAGAATATCCGAGTAATTCGTTAAAAATTTACATGGACTCGTTCGAATTGAGATGCGAATCGACAAGACGAATCGAACGCTGAAAACTATTTGAAAATCGCAGTCGGTTCAGCCGAGTTATGACGTTTTTCAGCATCAAAAATCGCGATTTGAAAACGAAAACGGAAATTTTCAACGTCGAATTGCAAAATATTTGTCGATTGGATTGATTTCGGTCGCGAAAAAAACGTATATATGACAAAATTAATGGTGTTTGCGTGCGGTTTTCGTTCGAATTTTGCATCAAAATATGCGTTCTTGGTACTGAAATTTCACAGTGAGACCACTATTTGTTCTATCTATCGACCTAATCATGATTTTTGACGATCAAAATGCTCTTTCGTGCAAAATTTCACGCGTCTCGCACGAGAGTGATCTCTCAGAATATCCGAGTAATTCGTTAAAAATTTACATGGACTCGTTCGAATCGAGATGCGAATCGACAAGACGAATCGAACGCTGAAAACTATTTGAAAATCGCAGTCGGTTCAGCCGAGTTATGACGTTTTTCAGCATCAAAAATCGCGATTTGAAAACGAAAACGGAAATTTTCAACGTCGAATTGCAAAATATTTGTCGATTGGATTGATTTCGGTCGCGAAAAAAACGTATATATGACAAAATTAATGGTGTTTGCGTGCGGTTTTCGTTCGAATTTTGCATCAAAATATGCGTTCTTGGTACTGAAATTTCACAGTGAGACCACTATTTGTTCTATCTATCGACCTAATCATGATTTTTGACGATCAAAATGCTCTTTCGTGCAAAATTTCACGCGTCTCGCACGAGAGTGATCTCTCAGAATATCCGAGTAATTCGTTAAAAATTTACATGGACTCGTTCGAATTCAGATGAGAATCGACAAGACGAATCGAACGCTGAAAACTATTTTTTTGTTTCATATGTGAACATAAAATTAATATAATTTATCTGAAATTTCAATTTGTAAATCCATTTTTATAAAGCTTAAACTTTTATTTATTTATTTATAAGTTTTAATATATATAAATAAATTTATAATTGTCATTGTAAATGATTTAAAATCATTACAGATAAAATTTTACATATTTTAATTATTATAGAATATTTATTGAGCTTGAATATAATTTTTGTATTTTTTTAAATACATATTTAAATTAATTAAAAATTTCAAAATAAATCAAAAATTAAATAAAAAAATGTTTTGTATTATAAAGAGATTTTAAGCAGTTTTAAATCAAGGTTTATATATATATATATATATATATATATATATATATATATACAGTTAATTCTCTTTTTATAGGGTAGATATGTTCCACACTTTGAAAACTCCATATATTTTCCTAAAAAACATGTAAAAGAGCAATAATGAAATTTTATTATATAACAATTTATAAAGCAAAAAAAAAATTTTTTTATAAAAAAATTAGTGTTCGGTGAAAATTCAATTTATAAGTACAAAATCTATAGAAATTCAAGTTGAAATTAAGAATAAAAATCAATTTTCCGCGTTTATTACAGATTGGACTAAAACTGCTTTCATCAATATATATGTTAGATATGTCTATCACAACTATTGGCTTTGATTTAAATGAATAATTTCGTTTGTTATTTAATTTCGCTCATTGCGAAATTATCAGTCAATCAAATCGGATATTCCCAAAAAGAAAATAAGCCATGAAATAGACCAAGTCACTAACGCATCAAAGGACATAAACCGACCGACTTCTTTGATTTTGAATATCTCAATTGTATTTTGTTAATGTGTAGATAAATAAATATCTGTAAAACGCTCAAAATAAAAATTTAAAAAAATATGAGATATGTTTTGAACCTCAAAGAAAATTATTAAAAAGATTGATATAAAAATCAAAAAATGGTATAAGAAAATTAATTTCACAATTACTATATATACATTTTAATTCAAAATTAAGGGAAGAGTAAAAAAATATGAGAAGTATAACATAGTTATTTGTTTTCATATATTACACTTGAAACCTGATACCAAATGCCCGGTGAAAATGTTTTATTTTACTACATTAGATTTAAAATAAATTAAAAAATGATCTATTACTTTATAAGGCATATTTGGCTTAATAATATTAACATAATAATATCAAATCGGGTTTATAGACACATATTTTATAAAAAAAAATAAAATAAAAAGAAATTTTAAATTTTCTTTGTGCATTTATTATTTAAAATATGTACAAATAAAGATAAAAACAGTATTATAATAAAAATAATATTCATCTATTGCACACAAGCAACAGGCGTCATTAATACAGTTAGTTCGACCCATGTCTTCAATACAATAATGATGTTTCACAACGTCAAATACGCATTTCCTTGGATAACGGGTCGATAGTTACGGGTTTTAATTTCCGAAAGCTCCTTCCAGTATTTCATCGACTCCAGGATAACCAGTAGTACGATTTGCGCGTATTGTGGAAAAGACACACTTCGTATTCGGTCCGAATAGCTGAAAATAATGAAACAACGATAATCAAAACAAGAGTACAAATAGATACACACAAGAAGAAGTATGAAAAAAAAATATACCATTCGCCGATGCGGGACGCGTCATTTGGGGGTGGTTTATTTTAATGGTTGAAACCGGAGATTCGGTGAGCGACTTTGTGTTTGGTGGCATTATGAATGGCAATATCAACGAGAGCAAAGCAACGCAAGAGAACCTCTCACACGAAACGTCGGCGCAGTAATGACGCACCGAAAATCTGAACAGGGTCGGCATACGTATTTTTAATCACTTGCACCGCTCGCCGTGCGATTTCTCTAATTCCGAGAATTGATATTACCACGAACAAAAACAGAACCTTTAAATATTTCAATTTATAAATATGTTTAGAGATGTTTTTCATTCAAATATCAAATTCATTATTACGAACCGACTTACTAACACTTACTATAATAATCAAAGAAATGTCACTTTTATATATTACATATGTAAATTTCGATGAAAAATTGATCATAAAATAGATTTAGGTAGAAATAATAACTTCATACCAAATCGTGATAAAAAATACCACTTGAGTAAATGTTTAAAATTATTAAATTGTAGTCGGTTCATGACGTTGAAAAGACAACGGCTAATTATTTATACTGAGAAAATCAGTATAAATAATTCAATACTCGTGTACAAAATTTTCAACTATATACGAATATAAAATTAATAAAAAAAATAAACCGAAAATAAATAAAAAAACGCCGACCGCAATTGTAGCAATTACATAAATATACAGAAATTCGAAGAAAAACTAATCATAAGAAGATGGCGTCGTCCGAACCAATAGCAACGGAGTGTGAAACCGCATCTCGCTATTGGTGCGGCATCCAAACAAAATGGCGGACATGTGAAGTAAAACTTTCCTTAAATAATTTCATAACTTTACTTTTTTAGATATTCAAAATATATTATAGAACCTTTAAATATTTTAATTTATAATTATGTTAATAAATTAATTATTACGAACCGACTTACTTACACTTACTATAATAATTAAAGAAATGTCACTTTTACATATAACTTTAAATTACTATGAAAAATTGATCATAAAATAGGTGCAGAATATAAAGTATAACTTCTATCGATTAAACAATTTTTTAATTTATCTATGTTTTTTACATTTTTTTTATTTAAAAAAAATAATCTTTTAGAAAAGCACGATAAGGACGATTATTACTAATTATTTTTAGAATGACTAATAATAATTAGAAATTAACCGAAACAATAGATCATTTTACTATTTTAACAAAATAACCTTATACAAAGTAAATAGAATTGTCCTAATTCTATTTCTAATTTGAGTTATTTTTTTTTCAATAATTATAATTGATGTGTAGAAATATTTGTAATTTTAATAATAAATAAAGGAAAGATTAAATTTACTTTAAATCTTTAAAACGTTTAATACTTTAATTTTAAGAAAAAAATCTTTTAAAAACTAAAGTTGTTTACTAGAGATAATAATGAATCACTTTTGATATGTTGATGATTAATTTTTAATTTTATCTGCACCTTTATCTTTTAGATTACAAGCTTTCACCGACATATGAATATTTTACTTCCATTTATATTTCACAAGAATTTATAAATATTTTGTAGCGTTTCAAAAACTTGGAGTCGCAAAATTTAATGAATTGGCATATTATTTACAATAATATTTAAATTACGGTAATTGATAATGAAAAAGCTAAAGCGATTTGATAATGAATACAAAATATATAATAAATATATAAAAAAATAAATTTTCATAATTTTTCAAATATGATTTTTTTAAAAATTGTAATGTAACGAATATATATATATATATATATATATATATATATATATATAGATATTTTTTTTTTTCAATTTAATAACATTTTTTCTGCGCGTAAACAATTTAAAGTCAACGGCTAACATTTTGAGAAGTGCTGAAATTTAAGGGTTTATAAAGTGGCTGACCGCAGTTACGCATCAGTCAGTGGTGGTTGGTCGTCAGGAGTTGTGGTGTTTTTGATACGTTCGTTGGTATTTTTGTGTCAACTTGACATCTTGTCGCGTGATAGCAAAAATAACATCATCACTTCAATCTTCAGTGCTAAAGAGTTTCGATTGATGAATATCGATATTGGTAATTATACTTTTTGTATGTGTAATTATGTTATTAGCATAAATGTAATCGAAAAATATTATTTTGTATTTTTTTTCTATTTCTAGATAAAATTAATAAATAGCGTTCCAATAATAAATGCAAATGATAAATTTCTCAAAAAAGGACTAATTGAAACTGCGACTTTGTGAAGAGAAATCCTGTAATCGCTTAGTCACACCCGCTAAAAACGAAGAAAGCACCAATGCAATCCCAGCACACCCAAGGAGACGAAAACAACGATATGGATCACGTTGAAGAAACGAGTGAAAATAGCATGAATCCTCTACAAGAACCCATCGTCGAAGATGTCATCGCAGAAGAAACTATTAAATTTAAGGGCAAAGTAAAAACTTATTTTATAAATAAAATGAAGCTTGATGCCATTAATAATTTGGATCTTAATCAAAGTTCCGGTAGCGCATCGGAAACAAGTGTAAGTAGTGAAAATCTATCCGTCGACGCAGACTTCGCGTCCAACGGAGAAATTATGGAAATGCTTAAACAATTTGAAGATTCGGTAGTGAAAAAGTGTAATTCGTATGTGAAATATGAAACGTGGAATCAAATGAAAAAGGACAGTTTAAAAGAACTAATTAAAAAAATAAATAAAACCGAAATAATTACTAAACTTTCAACAAGAACAGTAGAACTTAATGAGTACGATAAACAGCTAATTGCCAACAGCTACAAAAAAATTATAAGCCAAGACGTCGACGAAATTGTCAAAAAGGAAGAGGTTAATGTTAAATACAACTCAAACATGGCCAGGACATTCGTTAACGCTGACAGTAGCAAATCTGCAGAAGATCGAAAACTCTCCAACTTATCATCCAGGATTAGTAGGAATAAGGAAAAAATTGCCGGTCAAGTCATAGAGAAAAGTTACAAATGTAACGTGATACGAGGTTTTGTCTATGCAAATATGGTGAAGGAGTTAGAAGAAGAGTTGAAAACTGTAATAGACGCAGTAATGTCTAAAGTAAAAAACTCTTAAAAGAAAAGAATAATGGAATAAATTGCGACTCGTAATATAATAATTAAAAATGTCTACTGTAAAGATCTTTTAAAATTTTTAAAATACTTTTGCATCAAGACTGGTGTGTTTTAATAATCTATATTTCTTGATGTTGAATCTATTTGTAATTATATAATTGGATAAGTTTTTGAGGATTTAATATGTGTGTACTATATATAAAATGTCATGTATGAATTGAAATGTTATTTATATGTATTCATTTTTTTGTAAGCTAAAAATATTTTTTTATCGATTATAATGTTTAGAACAATGTCATATTTTATATACGTAATGATAATAAAGTCTTCGTGTTTAATTAAAAGTGTGTATTTTTCATGTATGATAAACATATTACATATATAAAAGAGAACTAAAAACAATTTTACGATTTTACTTTCAACATCATTTTAAACCAATTAAAATTCTAAATAAATCGAATCAATAATATTTAATATATTTTAAACGCTTTCTAAGCAATCTGTAATTATTGAGATCGAATCTTTAGAATTATTTTCCTAAATCGTATTAAAGATTCCTACAAAACAATTTATAATAGTTTATAATACAATTAAGAATATAAAGTTAATTTATATTCTTTTTATTTATTATTAAAATTGCAAATATTTCTACATATCAATTACAATTATGGCAAAAAGTTTTAGTTCAATTAGAAATATTTTATTTACTACTAGGACAATTATATTTACATTGTATAAGGTTATTTTGTTAAAATAGTAAAATGATCTATTGTTTCGGTTAAATTCGAATTATTATAAAATGAACAGAGTGATAATCGCAACGGTATCAATTCTCGGAATGAATATTATTTAAATTTGTTAATAGTATTTTTATCTAGTCCTTAAAAAAAATGTTAAAAATATAGATAAATTAAAAAATCAAAAAAAATCCTTGAACAAAATTTATATTGTAAAAAGAATTGAAAATTAAATTTTCATATAATAGATGTCTAAATATATTTTTTTATTCCGAAACCCTCTGTTTATTTAATTCCCGTTTCATAAACTTTTTTTTATATTAATGATATTAATGTGCGAAATTTCGTAAATCATATTTAATTCGATTTTCACATTTCTAGATTAATTCGATAAATGTGATTAATTATTTTGAAGAAATAATTTTTTTTGAATATCTAAGACAGTAAAATTATGAAATTATTTAAGGAAAGTTTTACTTCACATGTCCGCCATTTTGTTTGGATGCCGCACCAATAGCGAGATGCGGTTTCACACTCCGTTGCTATTGGTTCGGACGACGCCATCTTCTTATGATTAGTTTTTCTTCGAATTTCTGTATATTTATGTAATTGCTACAATTGCGGTCGGCGTTTTTTTATTTATTTTCGGTTTATTTTTTTTATTAATTTTATATTCGTATATAGTTGAAAATTTTGTACACGAGTATTGAATTATTTATACTGATTTTCTCAGTATAAATAATTAGCCGATGTCTTTTCAACGTCATGAACCGACTACAATTTAATAATTTTAAACATTTACTCAAGTGGTATTTTTTATCACGATTTGGTATGAAGTTATTATTTCTACCTAAATCTATTTTATGATCAATTTTTCATCGAAATTTACATATGTAATATATAAAAGTGACATTTCTTTGATTATTATAGTAAGTGTTAGTAAGTCGGTTCGTAATAATGAATTTGATATTTGAATGAAAAACATCTCTAAACATATTTATAAATTGAAATATTTAAAGGTTCTGTTTTTGTTCGTGGTAATATCAATTCTCGGAATTAGAGAAATCGCACGGCGAGCGGTGCAAGTGATTAAAAATACGTATGCCGGCCCTGTTCAGATTTTCGGTGCGTCATTACTGCGCCGACGTTTCGTGTGAGAGGTTCTCTTGCGTTGCTTTGCTCTCGTTGATATTGCCATTCATAATGCCACCAAACACAAAGTCGCTCACCGAATCTCCGGTTTCAACCATTAAAATAAACCACCCCCAAATGACGCGTCCCGCATCGGCGAATGGTATATTTTTTTTTTCATACTTCTTCTTGTGTGTATCTATTTGTACTCTTGTTTTGATTATCGTTGTTTCATTATTTTCAGCTATTCGGACCGAATACGAAGTGTGTCTTTTCCACAATACGCGCAAATCGTACTACTGGTTATCCTGGAGTCGATGAAATACTGGAAGGAGCTTTCGGAAATTAAAACCCGTAACTATAGACCCGTTATCCAAGGAAATGCGTATTTGACGTTGTGAAACATCATTATTGTATTGAAGACATGGGTCGTACTAGTTGTATTAATGACGCCTGTTGCTTGTGTGCAATAGATGAATATTATTTTTATTATAATACTGTTTTTATCTTTATTTGTACATATTTTAAATAATAAATGCACAAAGAAAATTTAAAATTTCTTTTTATTATATTTTTTTTTATAAAATATGTGTCTATAAACCCGATTTGATATTATTATGTTAATATTATTAAGCCAAATATGCCTTATAAAATAATAGATCATTTTTTAATTTATTTTAAATGTAATGTAGTAAAATAAAACATTTTCACCGGGCATTTGGTATCAGGTTTCAAGTGTAATATATGAAAACAAATAACTATGTTATACTTCTCATACATTATTTGTGTAGATGGGGGAGACAATAGCGATCGTTTAATGTATAACTTAAAGAGAAATATTTCATATAAAAACATCTTTTCATTTTGAGATATAAGTAAAATTAATTAATTAATTTTGAAAGCTTCTACCATAAAAAGGATATTATTATTATAAGATAATTTAGGACGGATGTCGTGAGTATATATATATATATATATATATATATATATATATATATATATATATATATATATATATATATATATATATATATATATAAATATATATATATACACACACATGGTATATGTTAATGAATTGTTATATTTGTATATTTATCTATTTGATATATGTGTAATTCTCTTTTATTTGCCTTAATAATAATATTAAATAAATTCTCGTAAGCAGGGCCGGCGGAAACGGGCATACAACACATGCGGAACATGCGGGCGTCTCGTCGAAGGGGGCGCCATCACAAGATTCAAATATATACTATAATTTTTTTGAAATATGGAAT
>JANIJI010000007.1:115000-337500 GCA_024500535.1 Leptonema lineaticorne
TTTGTTAAGTATTAAAATATTTCTCAATTTGAGAAATTCATACTTATTAAATAGTATTTTAATTACGTACATAGCTAGTTATCAATGTTATAGATCGAGAGTGTCAAAATTGCGGTTCTCAGTCCACAATGCGACCCAGCCAAAGGCTACTTATGGTATTTACTCCAACCTTTATATTCATTAAAAGTCGATAATATGTAAATAAAATATTACATTTTCCTACAAAACCTACATTTTTGTAGTCCACCTAAATCTAAATAATTCTAGTATGACTCGCGTTAATCTTTGATGTGAATGTATTGTGAAATATATTCTAATAAATTTAAAAGAAATTTTAATTTTTTATTATAGTATTAAAAGAGAGTTGTCTGTAAATCGAATAGAACATTTAATTTCAAAATAATTGACTCGTAAAATATTTACGTTATTAAATTTGCTTTTATGAAAAACTTCACTTCGTGTAAACTGAAATACAATGTGTTACTTATGTTTTATTCCTATTTATAGTATGAGAGTTTCCAGTGCCTCAGTACATTTCATTACCATATTTTCAAGGTTCATTTTTATGTTTGTATTTTGCATTTATTTTTATTTCACGAATCATCAAAACTTAAATGAATGAAATAAAACAAATATTGAATTAAGAGATGATTTTGACATTTTCATTCAATATTTTACATAAAATCTTAATTCATAAATAATTCTAAAAACATATATAATGGTCAATATTTATTATTTGACTTCAAAATATAAATAATATAACACTTTATTTTATAAACTTTTTTTTCCAATAAAAAAAACAAACTCTGATCAGTATATACTATAAAAATAACAGTAAAAAATAAAACAATAAATCTTAAAATAAAAAAATACAATACAAAGTAAAGAGATAAGAAAATTCATATTGAAATATAAACACAATAAAATTGATAAATTATAAGAAAATGAGGAATCTATTATTAAAAAATTTTGCAAAATGAAAATCAATCCTGAAATTATATAATTACACTTAATTTATATAATGTTTATATTATTTAATTCTCATTTTCTAAACTTTTCTTTATATTTTAAATACACTATAACATTCTTTTAGATTCAAACACATAAACACATACATCGAGTTTCATGATTCTATTGAATAAGTATAATACATAATATTATAATAAATAAGGAAAATAAATGTTTTTCAACGTAATATCAAACATTTTTTTATATTACATTATTCTCATTTTGATCAACAAATGTAACGTAGTGAATTGAATTCTTTTCACTGATAACTTATCATATATATATATATATATATATATATATATATATATATATATATATATATATATATATATATATATATATATATATATATATATATATATTAATTTGACTCAAGTTATCTTTCAAGTTATTAATCGTGTCTCACAATATACTCATATTTCTGTTTAACTGTTAAAATTCTTAATGACTATTGATGCAATATAAATTCCATCAATATCTGATAAAATTTTATTGTTATATGCTATTACTAATAATTTAGTGTTCTTAAGAGAAATTAATAGAATTACTATAAAAATAGAGAATTTAATGTGTGTGTGCATATAAAAATATATAAAGCAAAGTATATTTCATTTAGTAACAATAACATATCAATGCATCAAATTATATTTGGCTTAACGTGTTTGGAAGACTATTGTAATACCCATTTTATTAATATAATACAAATCTAGGCCTTCTGCCTCTTCCATTACAACGAAAACTGGAACAAGGTACGGGAGATTGTTTTGAAGGACGTGAATTACCCTTGGTGCTACTATTTGGTCTTCTATTTCTTTTAGGTTTTCTATTTTCATTTAAGTCTTCTTCATTTCCAAATTCATATTCTGATGAATTCACTAATTTACTCAACAAATTCGTTGCATACTGCCTATAATCATTGTCCGAATACAACTTACTAAAATCATAATATTGTCGTTGAGGTCTGCCATTATAACCAGCTTGCCATATATAACGTGGAGTATCAGAATGTTCAAATGATCCTTTAGAAGGTTTAAGTCCCTTAAAATCGTTACCATATATACCTGTCTCCGCAAATTCGTTTAACTTTTTAAAATATTGTTGGTAATCTATTATATCAGTTTTTACAATAGAATCATGGGAAGAAGATTGGCTAGAATCTAGTGGATTTTTGTCAAAATCTTTAACGTAATTTAGTGGATGGTTTAAACTTATCAACGGCGGAGTGTTTGGATTCAACTGTAATCCATTTTCAAAGGAAGTTAGTTTAGAATACGAATTCTGCTGATACAATTTAGGTGAAACCTTTTCAAAGTCTTCAGACTCAGGTGAAGAATATATTTTCTCACTATTTTCGAATATGCCCAAATCTGCGAGTGATTCCTTAGAAAATCCATAATTTGGATCGTAAAAATCCGGTTTATCATAATCTATAGCAACTTTAGATGCTATTATATCCAAGTTTGAATCAAACAATTCTCGATCTGACGTTTTTCCAAATAATTTAGCGTTTTCTTCAATTTCACATTCTAAATAAATAAATAATATGATAATAAAATAAATATAATATAATTTTTTAAAACAATACCAAGTTAAAATTATTATTATTCATGGTATATCATATATATATATATATATATATATATATATATATATATATATATATATATATATATATATATATATATATATATATATATTTATATATATATATATATATATATATATATATATATATTTATATATATATATATATATATATATATATATTTATATATATATATATATATATATATTTATATATATATTTATATATATATATATATATATATTTATATATATATTTATATATATATATATATATATATATATATATATTCTAAAATTCTAAAGAATTACTACAATTTTAAATTTATTGTAGCAACCAATAAATATATTATAGTAAGTGCACACAACGCATAAGAAAGTAAAAGGGAAAATAAACTAGTATGTAGCTGAAAGTGTAGAGTTTAACATTGCAAACCGGTTATTAATTAGTATCATATATACATGTTAAAAGATCTATTCTATATTATCAAAGAAAATGTGTGTGTTCAAAGAGAAAATTAGCAATACTGACCATGAACTTGAATGCAAACGATTATATCAAAGAAAGTGCATTAAAAGCAATTCCTGAGACAAACTGGTCTATTATAAAACAAGAATTATTCTACATGTCACCAATTTTAAAATTAACAACTTATAATTGCACATTCTATTTACAATTATAAGTTGTTTCAATTATATTATAAAGATTTTATATGGAAATTATTGAATTAAAGAAAAATACTTACTTTTACGTTTCTCCATGTGATTTTTGCTATACGAGCTCCTGCATAATGTTAACACCATGGTAAGTATAAAAATATTTCTCATAATCTAAAAATAAAAGGATGCTATTTTTTACACAAATTGATAGTTGTATCATATATTAGAAATTACATGATATTTACAATTCTATCAAAAATGTTGGATAATTCTCAACAAAAAAATTATATAATAAAATACATAACATAAAAAAATATAATAAAATACATAAATCACATAACAATGAATTTACCTGCTTATAAAAATATATAAACTCGTACATGGAAATATATGTATAAATTGTTTTCAAATAAAATTTACATTAGTATAAAAACTTAAATACATTAATTTATAATAAAAACATATTAAAATGCGTATGAAAAATTTGTGAATTTTCAAAAAAAATATGGATCACATTTTTATCACTTTAAATAATAAAAATGCAACGTACAGATGTACCTGTATAATGTGTGTATGATATTATATAACTATTTAAGTATTAAACTATTTATCCAGTTTTAATATAAATTAGCATTCAGGATCAATAAAAGACGTACCTTACATATACACAACCTAATATACTTGATATTAGATTGATATAATTCCATATATATATATATATATGTATATATATATATATATATATATATATATATATATATATATATATAATTATATATATATATATATATATATATATATATATATGTATATATATATATATATATATATATATATATATATATATTTATTTATATATATAATTATATATATATATATATATATATGTATATATATATAGATATATATATATATATATATATATATATATATATATATATATATATCATAAATACCATACCATACTTATTATCCAACTCGTTCGAAAGATGCAAGTTTGAATTTCAAATGATCCAAGTGTACCGAGAGCAAACTCAATGTGAACTGTTTACAACAACATGAATGGCAGTCGTATTTAAGCATCGCTACTGGATCTGATTGGATTTACTCTCTAGTTTATTGATCTCATAAACTTGAAGTTGCTTGACTGGAAAATCAGAAATTAAAAAAAGAAAAGATACTTTTAAATTAGATATATTTATATATAATCTATAGAATAATGAACATTTCAAAACTTTTGATTAAAATAAATATATGTATTAAAAATCGTTCCATAAAATTTCAAGAGAATACACAAGATAAAACAAGCCTTTTATTCTCAAATTACTACTTAATTTCCTTTATATCTTATTGTTTTTCCGGATAGATATGTACAATTAAATGCTGCAAAATACATTCGATATATTATTTTATCATCTGATTAAACATAAAACACGAAATCAAATTAAGTTAACGTTATATAACCACAAATTTGACGTAATAACTTGAAGCGATTAAGCGTTCGTTTGGGGCAAGTATAAAGTGTATTCTCTTTTAGATACGTACTATATTTTAAAAGTTAGCTTAAATCTTGTAGAAAATCGTCCAAAAATTCGATATCGACATTGCCGTTTCCGGCCAAATTAATCGAATCTAACTCTCGGACGCCGTCGAAAAATTCATTCAGAAAATCTTCTACATTTACGGCGACGTCGTGCGAATCGGAAGCTTTCTCGTTGTCGGACGCTTTTGCACCGTCGCAAGACAAACGAAAGCCGTCGGCGGAACCGGAGTCTCGACGATCGAACGAAAATTTCGGAAATCGCGATGCGCTGTTTCGAATCGAGTTGTGTTTGGGCGCGCACTTTCTTAAAGAAGAGACATCGGAATTCACTCTTCTCGTTCCTCGCGTCGTCTTCTTCAGAGACGATAAAAACTGTAAATTTTGCAGTTTACTTTGCGAAATTAATTCTAAGCCGATGTAAGACGATAATTCGGCGTTCGTGCGACGTTTCAGATTCGAACCGTACGATCCTTCTATTTTTCCGACGACGGCGCCGTTTAACGAATAGTCTCGGCTCTTCTCGGGCGCGTCGTCGACGGACGTCGGTTCTTTCGGTTCCTTCGAATCTTTCGAGGCCGACTCTCCGAATTCGTCCTTTCTCGCGGAATCGTTCTCGAAGTACGCGAGCTCTTCGCGCCCGAAAGGATACGAACACGTTTTTTCGCCGCACAACAGAACCGACTCCTCGAAGTTTATTTTGTAAAACTTGAGCTCGGATCGCCTGCCCGAGGCGAAGCAATCGGGACAGTCGACATTCTGAAATTAAAAAAGGCGGGTCATCCCGAAAATTGACGGTCGAAAACGGCGGACAATAACGGAACTCACCTCGCGTTTCTCCTTCATATTAAACGTCACGGAAGTTTTGACGTCGGTCATAAGGACGCGATATCCGACCCTTCGCCCGACTCGATTTCGATTATAGTCGCACGGTCAATCGGCCGTTGACGGTTTGCGCGATCGGACGCCGCTCTTAGTTGTTGCGCGATCGGTACGGTGATTAGTACGGCGATTAAACGATAAAACCACCGAAGATGGCAACGAAAGCGGTCTGCGTCCTCAAAGGCGACGTCTCGGGAACGATTTACTTCGAGCAGGAGGTCGGTTCGCCGAGTTTCCGAGTTTGCGATTAACGCGATGCGCAACTCGGCCGGCTAACCTTTGGTCGGCCATTGCTAATTTACTTTTTAACGACGATAAATAAATTTGCATACGTGACAATACTTTTTTCGACGCGTTCTTTTCGCCCCTTGACTTTTGATTCGTAATATATCCGCTCGATTTCAGTACGATTAAACTTTATTCATTTCTATTTACAGGGTGCCGGTAAACCCGTCTCTGTCACCGGGGATATCGTCGGCCTCAAAAAGGTGGTTATTTATTCTATTTCGACGATAATACTATCGATTTGTTTTTTCTAAAGTTCTCTAATATCACTTCATACATTGTATGTATTGTTTCTTTAGGGAAATCACGGATTCCATATCCACGAATTTGGAGATAATACCAATGGATGCACTTCGGCCGGAGCGCATTTTAATCCTTTCAAAAAGGAACACGGCGGACCCGGTGCGACAGAACGTCACGTAGGAGATCTCGGTAACGTTATCGCGAATGCGGACAACGGAACCACTTCTGTCAACATTGAGGATAGACAAATATCTCTTCAGGTTCTCGGCGCTAATACTAATACGATTTTAATTTATGAGAAAGAAATATATCGTATATATTTATCGTTATAGGGCGATCTGAGTATTATCGGTCGTACGTTGGTAGTGCACGCCGACCCTGATGATTTGGGTCTCGGAGGACACGAACTCAGCAAAACTACAGGAAATGCCGGTGCTCGTATCGCTTGCGGTGTTATTGGGTTTCGCCAACAGTAATTTGCTTTCAAAATATTAGACTACGTTTACCTGTAAAACATTTTTATTTCCAAATTTTATTTTACGAGTTAATTAAATAATATATCGTCATGAAAGTTTAGGAACACGGACTTGTAATAAAACTATATTCACAAATAAATTATATTTATATAAAAATATAAATAAAAATCAATTTGATGGATAAATTGTTATTAATTAAAATCCCTTTATATATTTAATATTAGTGTAAATGCAATACTAGATTCAAATTTTTTATAAAAATAAGATTTATTTAAAATTTTACATAATTTGTCACTAAATGCTAAATAAATATAATAAAAGTTTTAATCTAACACACACATATATATATATATATATAATACATAATGCGTAACAAATACGTCAATTTAATTCATAGTTTGATATCACAGCTCAAGAAAAAAAACAATTCTATTTGAATATTTAAAATTTACCAAACGCAATAGTAATAAAATAAAAATAATAATTTAAATTCAAACAAACCGATATATACAAAATGGCAAATTGATCAATTGTATTATAACACAAGTGTTACTCACTAACAATTAATATTAATCAATTAATTACATAAACGTTGTCAAATGCTATTTACAAACATGAACACGTGATGACAGTTCAAGCAAAGCTTCATGCTACTAAGCCGGTTCCCTAGGTTGCGAATAAAGGAAAGTTTGCCACAGATAACTGACTTGGTGACATGTCAGTCCCAGACAAGAAGCGCTAAGCCTCGAGTGGCGATGGTTTAATCATTGGCAAAATAAAACTTATAAAATGTCGCATAACACAAAAGAGTGCTTAGGACAGTGGCGAAAATAGCCACCACTTTAAAATAAGCTTAGCCTAGGAGATGAAAACTCCGAAAATAAATCTAATCACTTATTTCGAGTTATAACAGACAACTTTTGAATAAGAAAATTTCCGCGCTCTCGGCTAATAACACAAATATTAATTTTGGAGGACGCATCCGTAAAGGTGTCAATAATCTTCTTCTTCCTTACTCCGTCTCCTTAAGAAGGTTGGCGATCCACACGGCCAAAGAAACCTTTGATACAGCCATACGAAAAATTTCCATTGACGAACAGTTGAACCAACGACGAAGATCTTTAAGCCATGAATTTTGACGTCTTCCAACTGATCTTTTCCCCTGAATTTTTCCTTCCAAAATTATCTGGAGAAGCCTATATTTATCATTTCGCAAGATGTGGCCGAGGTATTGTATTTTCCTTAATTTGATTATTTTTAATAATAATAATATTTAGTGTCAATAATGTGTACACAAAATTACAAGATCTTTTGAAACGGAATATTTTGGGAATTGGTTGTAATGCTCACATTATATCAAATGCCAAGAATACAGTATCAAGTTCAATTTCAATAGATGTGGAAGTAATTATTACAAATATATATTTATATTTCAATCGGTTTACAGTATGGGTAGCAAGTTTGAAAGAATTTTGTGAAGATGCTGATGTTCCATACGAAAAACTGTTTAGTTATTCCAAAGTCAGATAAATCGCTTGCTTTAACTTCAGCATTAGAACGCGTTTTAGAGTTATATGATCTGTTACGTTCATATTTTTTAAGCCTTGACAAAATGTCCTACAATTTTGAAGAAATTCTTTCAAAACGATATGTCAGAACCTATGCTTTATTTTATTCAGTCAGGCGTTGTTGTTGTTTCATAAAATTACCCTACAAATTGAAGAAGATAAAATTTCAACAGCAGAAGTTTGTATTATATTAAACGATTTTATACTGCAATGTAAATCAAGATTTAATTATGGATTTTTACCACTAATTCTAAAGAATAAACTGTTCGTTTTGGAAGATTCCAATCCCGGAATAAAAAATGAATTTTTAAAAGAAGTTAATTTTTTTTATAAAATTTGCTATGAATATATCGAAAAATGGATAGTGAACTTTAAAGCATTAAATTGTTTCAAATGGACCCTTCTAAATAGTAAAATTGAATAGAAAGAAGTTTCTTTAGCAGTCGAATTTGTAATGAAGGAAGTAAAAGATATTGTTATTAATAACAATTTTCTCTTTGAAGAAATTTGAAGAGTAAATTTATATTTAAATGAAGAAAAATTGAAGAAATGGAACGATGAGAAAATAGAACTTGCCAAAAAATGGGTAGAAATCTTTCAGCATTTTAGAAAATTTAAAAGTTTTAATAGAAATTTCCTTATGTTGTCCAGGCACTAATGCTGCTGTTGAAAGGGTATTTTCACTAGGGAATGATTATTGGAGATGTGAGAAGACGCAACTTTCTGTAAAAACATTATCTGCCGTCTTAATAATCAAATTTAATATGCAAAATGAAAGTTGTTCGGATGTGGCTTTATTATTAGAAGAACATCCTCATTTAGCAAAAAAATCCACTCCAAAGAAAAATATATTTTTAAAGAAAATAGATTTTTATAGTTTTTTCTTCTTTTTTTTCACCTATGAAATATTTGCAAAGTGTACTCTTTTTGAACAAAAAATAGTTGGTCACCTTGATTATTGGGAAATTTAAGCTCGGCTCTAGAAATACCAGGGGTGACAGATTAGCTCAATTCTGCACCGAGTTTGAGTTTATGATTACAAACACATTTTTCAAGCATCATCCCAGAAAACTTTACACATGGAAGTCTCCTGCTGATAAAATAGACAATATTGTCTGAAATCAAATCGGCTTCATCTTGATTAGTCAATGTTTTAAAGCGTTTGTCAAGTCGGTAGAGACATATCCAGAAAAATCAGAAAGAGTACTGACGTCAAAGAATTACAAAATTCCATGACCAAAACAAAAGTGGCGACCGAGCTTGATAGAAGATTTAAGCATATGAAAGTAAACGATCAACACTGCGTTGAGGAAAATTGGATAAGGATAAAAGATATCATCACCGAGACACAAAATGTTAATATAAAAATATTGACAACACAAAAAGCAAAACAAAGATGGATGACAGTCGAAATCTTAAAAATTATGGATGAAAGAAGAAAACATAAGTCCAATCACGAAAAATATAAGATCCTCAACATCATCGGGAAAAAATGCAGAGAGGCGAAAGACCGTTTGATTCAAGAACAATGCTATAAAGTGGAAGTCCTATTGGATTTCCACTTTATAGCATTGTTCAATAGCATTGTTTATAGCATTGTTCCACTTTATAGCATTGGATCTGGCCATGTTCACCACGACCGAGGTGAACATAGCCAGAGTTTACAACTGGGATGTGATGAGGCGTCAGGCCGCAGAAAAATCCAAAGCGTAATCGCCGCGCTAATAAAAAATATTTTTGATTAATAAATAATATTTAAGCTTTGTAAATTAATTTATATAGAAAATGATCCGCTCGCGTCGTCTTTCTTTATTTCGATGCGCATCTTAAACGACTAAAAGTATTAACTTGTAATTTTAAAACCGTTGTGAAAGGTTAATACTGACGATCGGTTCGATATCGTTCGCACTTGGCGCGATTAACGGCTATATAATTTTTATTTAAATAAAATACTAATTGTTTTCTAAGCGTTTATTTTAAAAATAATATCGCAAGAATACAGAATCTTAATGGCCGTCGATTACACGTGATATAATACGACGATTGTGGAATGTAAACGCACTTTTAAACGTATTTTATTTATATAATCATAGGCTCGTTTATTAAGAGAAATTTATGTTTGATATGTTAATATAACATTCTGTATTATTTATAATACAGAATGTAACTGCATGTAGTTTAAAAATATCCAAAAAGAAATATTGCTCAATTTTTTTCATTCTATAAATATTTAGAAAGACCTGCGTCATATTAACGCAAACGAATTAACAAAGTTAACATATAACGGTGGACTCTTAAAATTAATTAATTTTAATCCTAATTATTAACGTAAATTGACTGAGATATTTTGGTATTTTTAATAACAAAATTCGTGGCACAATTATTACTATCGATATTAGATAATGTAATATCTATATTCTAGTTGGTTCTCCTTCTAATACTTCGATTTTAGCTTCTAATTCTTGAATACGAGCATTCGCCTTTGCCAGTTCTGTATCTAAAGACACATTTATTTTCTTGCGAAAAAAGCCTAGTGCTTCATCGGGCTCTTGAAGTTGCTCTTCGTATAGTTCGGCTAACGCTTTTGTAACTGCATCTATAATTCCTGATTTTTCTATAAATTTTCGAAATTCTTCGCGTTTATTTTCTTCAGACTGGAAATAAAATAGAACAATGAATTGATATTAATATAAAAGTACAGAAATAAGAGACTGAAGAGGGTGAGGTATATACATCTATAGGTAAAATACATAAAAAACTATAATAATATTGCATCGGAATGAGTAAAAGATGAACTGTAATATGTAAAGGAATAAGAGAACGAATTTCTTTTTATTTATTTTTAAATTGTTGTAAAAAAAATAAATAGAATACACCAGTCAATTTAACATATAATATTATTTAATTTGAGTACAGAAACATGCGACTATATGATGTGTGCATTACATTCAACATGTAGTTATATCACAAAATAATATGCATTATATTATCGTATTTTGTCATTAACGAATTTTATTTTTTATTGAAAGTGTATCATTCTGATATTATTTGGTTCTTAAAATTATAGATAAAAGAAGTACATAAAATTAAAATTTAAGATTAAAAAAAAAAGTTTTTTTCAGTGCCAAAGCGTGTCGAAATCCAAAAAATATTTAGAATTACTGAAGGAATATTCAATATATCAATAAAGAAAATTTTTACATCAACTTTGATGAAAATCCTGAAAATAGTGAAAATGAATAAATTACAGTAGTTTCTGAATCGACTATAGAAGTCTTTAGAAAAATACACATATTTAACCAGAAAACGGGTGCACATATATTCAAGCATGGATTCTGAGAATGACACGAGCGTAACTCCATCTAACATAACAGGAACTGCAGCTGATTGAACGAAATAGATAAGATTTGAAGTCGGTGGCAGATTACCTATTATGTCCATACAATATTCAAAGGTGTTGTAGAACCTATTGGAAAGATGATTTAAGATCATATCCGAAATGCTTTTGAATTGATAATTGCAAATATCAAGAGTGCATAAAAACAGAAGCACGTTGTGTACTGAAAAATAATTATACAATTTCAACTAGTCAATTGAAATAAATTATTTGAAATAACAACACAATTTTTTTTAAATAAAAAGCCACACGAAAATCTTTGTGTTGATGAACAGCTATTACTAACAGAAGTCAGATGTCGGTTTACTCAATAAATGCCAAACGAATCCCATAAATTTGGTGTAAAATTTTGGTTGGCAGTGGATTTGAAATGCAAATATTTTCTTAATGATTTTCCTTATTTTGGAAAAAAAGAAGAAGAATCATCAACATCCTTAGGTGAGTATATTGTTTTTAATTTTAAGCTTTAATAAAACAATACAAAAAAACGCATCAAGCATAATTATTCCTAAAACGTAAAACAATAGAAACTGATATACAACTGTATAGTAGGTAGAAATTGTAACAATAAAATGTATGAAGAAAATGAAGACACATACACATAATTGTGAAACAAACAAATAATTGTAAAAAATGTAATTTATATACATAAAAATACAATAAAAACAAATCGAACCTTCCCCGAATTCGACATATTCAGCTGAAGATAACTGCTACTGGAGCGCTTGAAAAGTAACAATTAAACTAAACAATTTACGGCCATCGATAACCAAGTCATCGCTTAAAACAAAATTCAAATTAGAGTATGTTATAAAAATTATATATTTTTTGTTTAATTTAAAATATACTATCGGCGAAATATTTAGTAAACTCAATTGCATGTATTATAACCTTTTAATAAAATAATTTGATTATAATTAAAAAATATTTAAGTATCCCTTATTATTATGTTTTTTCAATTTTTGTTAAAATTAAAATTCCAAATAAAATTTTTATTTTCATTAAACAATAATATATGTATTTATAACATAAATGTGGAAGAATAGTAAAAAAAATTGAAATCACCGATAATTATTAATGTTGTTTGGTCGAAGCGGTTGTGTTAAAACTGTCAGACATACAAAGCTATCTTTTTTTCTTCTTACGTTCGTTAAAGCGTTTTAATCCTCTACCGCATGCGGGCCCGCATATGATATTGTAGTTTTGATTCAATTTTATTTCCAAATTAAGTATTTTAAAACATTTCAAACTGTGGGGAGCGAAAAGAAGAAACACAAGGACACGGGTTTCGCCAACAGTAATTTGCTTTCAAAATATTAGACTACGTTTACCTGTAAAACATTTTTATTTCCAAATTTTATTTTACGAGTTAATTAAATAATATTTCGTCATGAAAGTTTAGGAACACGGACTTGTAAAAAAAAACTATATTCACAAATAAATTATATTTATATAAAAATATAAATAAAAATCAACTTGATGGATAAATTGTTATTAATTAAAATCCTTTATATAAATATATATATATATATATATATATATATATATATATATATTTAATATTAGTGTGCAAATGCAATACTAGATTCAATTTTTTTTTATAAAAATAAGATTTTACATAACTCGTCACTAGACGCTAAATAAATATAATAAAAGTTTTAATCTAACATATATACCATATATATATACGTCAATTTAATTCATAGTTTGATATCACAGCTCAAGAAAAAAACGACTCGTACGAGATAGTTAGATCTCCGGTCGGTTTTCGTCGCGTCTGCGATTCCCGTACGAATTATATTCCTGTACGGAATAGTCGTATCGCACGGGAGCGTAGTCGGAAACGCGGATCGGCCGATTGCCTCTGACTATCGTGACGAAGAACGCGAGAACGGCCGAGGTGAATCTTCCGAGAAAGTTGAGCGCGCCGTAAAACATGGGCGTGGACTTTTCGACAAAGAAGGCCGTCTCGCGGATGAGTCTCGGCGTAAAGTCGCCCAGGAATTCGATCACTTTGAAAGCGCCGACGACGGAAGCGGCGACGACGACGGACGCGAATCTGAACGCGTCGATCAGCAACCGCGCGTTGAACTCGAGCGGCGGACTCGGCGAGGCGGGAAGCTCGGCGGACTCCGGAAACGACCTGTCGGGAAAGTGCCTCAGCGCGTGCAGGTCGAACACGAGCCGGTCGTCGTCGAGGCGGACGGAGCGCAGCAGGAACCAGTAGTAGCCGAGCGGTCGGGACTCGAGCCTCGCCAGCAGACGGGGAGGCGAGCCGTCCTCGAAGCGGGGAGACACCCGCGGACATTTGGCGGCGAGCGCGGAGGCCAGGAGGCGCAGGTCCTCGGCGAAGTCGGCCTCGCAGGCGGGCAGAAGCACCGCGGCGCAGTATTCGGGCCTCAGAGTTCCCTCCGAGGCTCCGACGAGCCGCCTGTCCGCGTAGAAGCCCTCGAAAGCGCGGCCCTCGAGCCGCTCCGCGAACGTCTCCACTATTCGCGAGCTCTCCATCGCGCCGACCGATCCCGTCGACTGCGCGTCGGCGCATAAAAACTCGAACGCCGACCGGTTGATATTTATTTTGAAAAGTTTTTTTTATTATATGCATTATAATTGTATTGTCATTACGTATTATAAATTCGATATTTGATTTCAAATTTCTTATCGTTCCGCCTTTGACTGTATATTTGTGAAACAAAAATATATAGATTTAGGTTTATGGTATTATATTAAAAATAAATTATAGCAACTATAATGCTAAATTTTATTTTTAGAAAAAACTCGATATTTGAAATATTGTAAATAATAAAAATAATTTGTACTAGAGATAAACACGCAAAATTGAAACCCTATTTAAAGAATGACAGTGAGCGAACGTCAGTTGTCAGATTGTCTTTCGTGGCGGCGGCGAGTCGTTCTTCGGCGAGTCGCCTTCGCCGTATTTCGCTGAAAATTCGATTTCCGGCAGCGATGGCCGCGTGCAGGGAGCTCATCGCCGCCGAATTTCCTCATATAGACGACGATCTTAAAAAATACGTGGAAGGTGGTAACCTATTGTTTCGACCGCGTTTACTTACATTACTTTTTAGGTTATGTTTCTTTGCGTTTGATGTTATCGCGTTTTTAATCGAATATCATTTTATTTTTAACACTGAACCTACGACCGCCGATCAATTTGACCGTATCGCTATCGAACTTTACGACTTTACCGAAAGTATGCATTCATTGAAATTTCTATCGTTATTTTATTCAGTTATTTATTAATTCAACAACAAATTGACTATTATCCATGTTTAATTATAAAAATAAAAAATAATATTAATTTCGTGACGTGGATAACTATTTCTTATTTTCGTATAAGGATATTCTCTTTCTTTGCGTTTTATATTTGTTAATATCTAGAATTTTAATAATGTTAAACGCGTTCATAATATCGCATTTCGAGATCGATCCAACTTTCACTTTCATATTTTAATATTAATACGTTTGTTTCACGTGATATATGTTTGTATGTATACTATTATCAACATTAATTTTCTTAGAGTGAAATATTTCACATTGTTTTTCTTCATTGAAATAAAAACTTCCACCTACATTTTATATTAAAGATACATAAATTTTTTATCAATATTATTTAAATATGAGAGTGTGTGTATTTATGAAATCTTTCCTCATTTGTATGATTGTCGATTTTTTACATAATTTAACAGTTTTCATTTTCATTGAAAACTGTTAAATTATGTATTGATATATTATATTTAATAATTGTCTCTATTAGACAATTATTAAATATAATTAATCAATCGATAATAGTACTGTTTATTTTTAAAATAATCTTTTTCTTTTAAAAAGTAGAACTTTTAACCTTGATAACATTTTAGTCAAGTTCTTATTGTTATTAAGTAAATGTTCTTATCTAATTTTTGTTTATATTTTATATATTGATATATAAAATATGGAAATTGTAATATTAATTTTAATTCTTTCGTTGCATTATTTTTATATACTCACTGATAAAACGTTATGTTTAGATATTCTTGCGGACGGCGAAGATTTTGAAAATGGAAATGAAGTATATGAAGCTATCGGTGAAGTGCTTCTCGAAATATCAGAAAAATCTGAAGATGATATTAGGTTTTTTAACTTAAATATTTCTATAATATAACATTTTATAACATGTTTTAAAATTAATTTTCACATTATCGATTATTCAGAGATATTTGTAACCAATTATTAAATATGATGAAGCCAAATAGTGGATCTGAAGTGAATGGTTCTCGAAAAATGCTCGACGCTCCTATACACTTGGGCGCAATGGCCGCAAATTTAGAAACGGACATCGAACAAGTCAAAAGTATATGGGTTCAAACCAGAGACGATAATTTTGTACGTTTAAAATATTTCATTTTATTATTTAATGCATTTTTAGCTATTAATTGTATGAAAAACAACGTATTTTCAGAGAGTAGACGCTAAAAAGTTAGAGAAAGCAGAGGCAAAATTACAACAAAAACAAGAAAAACGTTCCGAAGTTAAGCTTCCAACGGCTACTCCAGTATTACAATCTGCCACTGCTTCTCAAGTCACTTCTAAAAAAGATAGTAAAATGGAAGCGAAAGGCACTAATAGAACTCAAGATATAAGAATCGAAAATTTCGATGTTGCTTTTGGTGATAGGTATATTTATATTTTAATTTTGTCTAAAGTTTATATAATATTATATTATATGAAATTTATTGATATCGTATATCGATTTTGTAGAATATTACTTCAAGGTGCTGATTTACTGTTAGCTTTTGGTAGAAGATACGGTCTAGTTGGAAGGAATGGCCTTGGCAAAACAACATTACTAAGAATGATATCGAGTAAACAATTAAGAATACCATCACACGTTTCTGTTTTACATGTAGAACAAGAAGTAGTGGGTGATGATACGCCAGCTTTGGAGAGTGTTTTAGAATGTGATGTTGTTAGACAAAATCTTCTTAAAAGAGAAAAAGAAATAAATTCAATAATCAATAAGGGGTAAAATCTCTTATATATTTTCCTATATTAACTTTTATTAACATTTCTTACTGTATTATATTTGAGTTTAATCATTTCAGTGCTTCTAATGCTACCTTATCAGCGGAATTATCAGAAATTTATATTCAGCTAGAAAATATAGAAGCAGATAAAGCTCCAGCTCGAGCATCCATAATTTTGAATGGTTTAGGTTTTACTTCAGAAATGCAAGCCAGAGCAACAAAAACATTTTCTGGTGGTTGGAGAATGCGTTTGGCATTAGCTAGAGCACTATTCTCAAAGTATTGTTTGTTTTTAAAATATCGCTATTATAATAGAGTAAAATTTAATTACTGCATAATTGACATGCAATTTTAGACCAGATTTACTGTTACTCGATGAACCTACAAACATGTTGGATATAAAAGCTATAATATGGCTAGAAAATTATTTACAAACCTGGCCCACGACTTTATTGGTCGTTTCTCACGATAGAAATTTCCTCGATACTGTGCCTACAGATATTTTACATCTTCATTCTCAAAGATTAGAACCTTATAGGTGAGTTGATTTCTCTTTAAAATACTATATTTTATTTAAAATATACTCATTGTTTCTTTTATAATACTTTTAAAATAGAGGTAATTATGAGCAATTTGATAAAACTAAAACTGAGAAACTGAAAAATCAACAGCGAGAATTTGAAGCGCAGCAACAACACAGAGCTCATGTTCAGGAATTCATTGATCGTTTCCGATATAATGCGAATAGAGCATCTTCAGTACAATCTAAAATTAAAATGCTCGAACGTTTGTATGTAAAAATTTCATTGAAATACATAGTACTCATATTAAAAATGATAACATTTTTGTAATAATTACTGTTAATTTTCAGACCCGAATTAAAAGCAATAGATAAGGATGTAGAAGTCGTATTGAAATTTCCTGAAACATTACCTCTATCGCCGCCAATTTTGCAATTAAACGAAGTGTCCTTTTATTATACTCCAGAAACTTATATATTTAATAATTTAAATCTAGGTGCAACATTGGAATCTAGGATATGTATAGTAAGTGTTTATTAGGATTACTTTTATTATTATTATAATTTATACGATTAATATAATTTAAATTTTAAATAGGTAGGAGATAACGGAGCCGGAAAAACGACTCTTTTAAAAATTATTATGGGAATTTTGACTCCCACATCTGGAATCCGAAACACACATAGAAATTTGAAGTTTGGATATTTCTCACAGCATCACGTTGATCAACTTGATATGAATGTTAATTCTGTTGAATTATTACAACAAAGTTATCCAGGTATAAAATGTTATCCGTTAAATTTTTATAGTTTTTTAACATTTGTTACAATTTCAATATGTATTTATCGTGACGTAGGTGAATACGTATAACTTTGTAATAGTATTTTTGATATTTTTATATCAGGAAAAAGTGTAGAAGAATATAGAAGACAATTAGGAAGTTTTGGCGTTAGTGGAGATTTAGCATTGCAAACAGTTGGTAGTTTATCAGGAGGACAAAAATCAAGAGTTGCATTTTCCAGAATGTGTATGGGAAGTCCCAACTTTTTAGTGCTCGATGAACCTACAAATCACTTGGATATCGAAACTATCGAAGCACTAGGAAAGGCAATACAAAAATATACGGTATTATAAATCAATAATAATATTTATCATTTTTATATAATTTTAAATATTTGATTTTTATTATTATTATATCTTTAGGGTGGTGTTGTTCTTGTCTCTCACGATGAAAGATTAATACGAATGGTTTGCAAGGAATTATGGGTTTGTGGAAATGGCACCGTTCAGAGTGTTGAAGGCGGTTTTGATGAATACAGAAAGATTGTTGAACGTGAACTTCAAGAAGCTCAGTCTAAATAATTGAATAAGTCATCTTTTTTTTTATATTAACATGTATATAAAATGTTCATCGTACACTTTATTACATTGTTATATAGTTTATTTATTTTTATCATGTTGATGATATTCCAACTCATTATTTATTTTTAGCAATATATATATATATATATATATATATATATATATATATATATATATATATATATATACAATTTGATTTTCGTATATTGCAGTTTTATTTATCTTACATTTGGATTAATAATGATGCAAACCTTTAAAAAAAAATTCTAATATTAAATTATATGGAAGTTAAATATAATTTAATAATAATAATAAAGTAAAACAATAAAAATATTTTTCCTGGATATACTTTATTTTCCAGACAATTACATTCGCTTTTCACCTCTGACATTTTATTCCTGCAAATTGCATGAATGAACATATGCAATTTATTTTTTGTCAAGAATTGAGCAATGAAACAATGAAAACTTTTGCAACACGATTTATAATACAGCAATAATAAACGTACACACAATAATGTCGAGGAGGAGACAAAAAAAAAGAATTAAAATTAATATTTACAATAAAAAGAAGAGAGAAAATCGTCATAAAATGGTATTCTCTTTACCAAGTTAAAAAAAGCTTTAACCTTCGATTTAATATTGAAATTAAAATTAAATAACGAATATAATAAAAAAATATTAATTACAAAAAAAAAGATTCTTAATACCTCCTGAAACTGAAAATGTGTATATACATTAATTAAAGATAATTTATATTTTATAATAGATATAGAGTAATATTGTGCAATTATATTTTATTATGGCATTTTACCAATTAAATATATTAAAGGAAATAATTTATTTATAATTCAAGAATAAATAAGTAGTTTAATTAAACTGCAAAAAAATCGATGTATTTTTTTTTAAATTTTTAATATTGTATATATATTTGAATATATATATATACATCCGTATTTTATAATACAAAACTATTTTCATTTAAAATATATCATACATTCTCTTCACTATGTGAAAATTCATAGATTGTTAAAAATTTACATCCCTTACAATTCTATACATTTATCGTGTTCGTTTCACGCATTTACACGATTTTCAATATCATATAATAATATATATATTTTAAACATTTCGTAATAATTAAATAATAGTTATCGATAGGTAGTATGGAAAAAATGGCTAAAACATGCATTTCAAAAATTACGTGTTGAAATTAGGCTGCTGGCACTCTCGACGATTTGTTATAACCGTTAAAACTGGATTATAGATGGAGTTTCAACAGTTGCGGCGAATGTACGCCATGTGCGTAAACAGTCTAAAGTGAATACGACAAAATATTGATTTGATTCTACTTTGTGTAAATTTATAATATATTTATATATATTATATTCTACAATATTAATGGACTTAAATATTGATATTAAATTTTCCATTTTTTTTTTCAAAGCAAATCATTAATATAACCAAGAAAATACAATCTAAATAGCGATGGTCGTACGTTGAGTGGAATGATTCAAACTAAAATTAGTCGCGATTATAAATAAATTATCAGATTCTTTAAAATTATCATCATCATTACATTGTTTTATGTAATTTATTTTTTACTGATGTCTGCGTCGTCTACCCTTATTTTTATCGGCGTTGCGTAGAACTTCCGCATATGAAAGTTCCAGCCGTCGCAATTTGTGAATCTCCTGAGACGCCGTACTCTGTTTTATATCCCAAGAATCAGTTTCCGGATTCCACCTATGATACGAGCCTATCTTACACGAGTTTTGACTAGGAGTAGGAGAATTCAAAGATCTGTTATAAAACTGCATTGTGTTTCCGTTCCATTCTGTTGTCGATGCGTTTGGTGACTTCGTTAATGGACTGGGTTCTAATGGTCTGAAATCTCTACGCTTTTTGTTTCCAGATCCTCGTTGATAATATATTTTAGGAGGAGATGGAATAACAGGAGATTCTGCACCTTGTCTCTCCTGACTGTGTTTTCTATTTTTATGACGAGACGATTTTTTCCTGAATTGAGGACTAGCTGCCATAAAATCCAATGGTTGCCTAATTAATGGTGTTAGTACTCTTTGTGATTCAGTTGGAGTTTCACAAGTGGATTTTTCAGGTTTCTCTTCATTATCGATTTTCTTTTCTGCTAATTTTTTCAGATCCTTTGAAACTTTTATAAGATTTTCTTTTTCTCTCAATTTTTCAGGTGGAGTGATATCAGACATTGGTACTGATTGTTCAGATATAGCAGAAGACATAACACTCTGAGTTTCATCTGTAAAATCGCCAGGCATATCTTCTGTTGCTGGAGTAACTGGGGGAACCTTGTTAGTAATCGGTGTTGTATCATCAAGTAGTGGAAGCTTTTCACCTTCATCTTTGTTCTCTGCTGCCTTTTTAAGTATTGTGAATATTTCTTTGAAAAGTTCTCTGTACTCTGGTCGATTTCTGAATCTACTATCAATAGGACTTCCATCGTCATAAATACTAAATCGGCAATCTTCTCCATCGGCAATAGTGCATAAAAATGAACCGGGTCGTTCTCGATCAGTTTGAGTAGCTTTGTTACTAGTTTCATCAGAAAATCCAGACGATGATGTTTCGGCTTCTGAAAAATCGGGTGTCCTTGTGAAGTTCTTGCGGATTCCATTTGTTGTTTTCGACGATTTATTTTGATTATCAGATGTCTTATTAGCGTCATCTCCATGACCACTCTCTTCATCAGTATCCTTGATACTGAGCTGATTAAAATCTCCGGACATTTGTAACTCTTCTTGCAGCGACATTGGCGCAGAGTTGTTTTGAGAAGCGTTTGCGTTCATCGACTTATTCTTCTTCATATTATTAGCCTGATGTCTTTGAACTTCGACTAGAGCTTCATACTTTTCGACGAGATCTCGATATGGATTATCACCAGAATTAGACCATCCTTGGACGGCTTCGTGTTGATTCTAAAAATACAAATTAATGTGATAGTTATAAATATTTTTCATCATATTTATGCTATTAAAGTATTAAAAAAGCAGCAAGCTTTAATAAGATCATCCAACATCATGAACCACAAAACAGACGAATTCAATTAGAAACAGTGCATGACTTAAACTTTTTAATCATATTAATATGATTGTTGATTTATTGATAAAATGGTTATGCTTCTGTTAAAATATAAAAAAAAACATGCACCGTGCACCATGACAAGAAAAAACCTTTTTTTAGATTGTGAAATATTTAAACGTTTTATTTAAGTTAATAGGATTTTTTTTAATTTTATTATATTAATACGTCTTTCAATTTGAAAATAAAGTTTCATTTTAAAGATTTACTATATATTATTTAAAAAATTAGAATTATTCATATATAAAAAAATGAAGTGATTCAATTTACAAAATTTATACTATTCCTTTTTTGTATTATCCTTTTAGTTGGGTTGCATATTTAAAAACTTATCAACATAACCTAACCCGGTCGTCATAAAAGAAATTCACATTTATCAATATGTATTATTTTATAATCATAATTTAATTCAATTACTTGGATATCTATTATAAATTATAATCCTGTTATTCTACCAATAAATATTTTTTGGAAAATCCAAAATTTCACATTCTTAACCTAAAAATATATTTAATTGTTTCAAAATATAGCAAAAGAAAAAAAAGACAATATAAATAATTACAATTCACTAAAATCATGCTCAACATATATAACAAAGTTAGAAATGTTTTAATTATTAATAATCCGATTATCATATGCTTTGGAGATTTAATAATTTAAACATTTATAATCCATAAAATATATAATATTAAAAATATAATTACTAACCACACCAAAAATCATTATAATAATTTCTACTTATACAGTTAGATAGACAATGATATGATATATAGAAAACCCGACAACCATAAAAAAATATTAATTAAAAAGGCAAAAAAAAAAACAAAAATGACAAAACACGTTTGGTGCAGTGTTGATGCACATTAGAAAGGTGTTTTTTTGTGTCACAGATTTTTTTGGTAAGAATTGCTTTCATTGCTTTTTGATTTTGGTTGATTAAATGCAAATACCAACCTAGAGTTGAATAATCCATAGTATATTAGGGCAAAATTGTCTCAAAATGCATATCCAAAGCATAAGCAACAACATCTGAGGCAGGTGTACTAAACATTTGGCCTGAGAAAGATCACCAAAAATAATTGTACTCTGATTTCATGTCGGAGATCGTCTCGGTGCACGAGTGTAATATCGAGTATAATAATTATACAGATCATTCTCGACTTATGTAAAAATTTTATAAAAAAAATATTAATATCGTATATTAAAAGATAATGTGCAAAAAATTACACATAACTCACAGGTGTTAGAATTAATTTTACCTTATATTTTGCACAATTTATAAGTATTAGTTATATATATATATATATATATATATATATATATATATATATATATATATATATATTGTACTTCATTTTATAGATATTATATCGAATAAGTTTTAATTTTTAAATTAAATATACATTACAAATAATTAGACCCTATGTACAAATATCTTACACCAGTCGAGAACCGTCTGAATATATTAAACCAAGCCATACGCATATAATAAATAATTATTAAAAAGTATTCAATAACATGCTACAATTTGATTTACAATATCTAAATCTAAAGAATATATTCGTATTTAAACCCATTCACTTTAAAATTTTATGCGTGGTTAATTTTACAACATTTAATATATATATAGAAGAACTTTCAATTCGAATGGGTTAGTATTATTTTATTATTAATATAAATCCTTTTAATCTAATATTCCGATACAGAATATTGTATTTTAAAAATGATTTTCATTTTAAAGTTGTTTGAAGATCAGTAGCAGAAAAAAAGTATCTATAATATTATATATATTTTTTTTCTATCACGCGCTATATTTTAAACAACACTATTTCTCATTTATTAACCAATTCTAGGAATAATAATTAAAACGTGATTTTATATTATTAATTATTTAAGGATTTATATTATAATATGAAACAAATATATTGACATTACATGCAACACCGATTACACCATTGATAGTATAAAAATCATATATATATATATATATATATATATATATATATATATATATATATATATATATATATATATAAATGTTACAGCAAGATGTGCAATTCTTTATCTAAAAAATATCAAAATTAAATCATAATATCATTATTAAATGTAATAACTAAAAACATATACATATATAATATTTTGTGCGTGCCTAAGTGCATATTCATAGCGAATAATTTTGTATTTATTACATTAAATTAAAAATATACATATATATTTCAATATTCTTAAAAAATATTGTCTGAATTTTTATAGGTTAAGCTCAAAGTCCTTATGAAATGTAAGGTATGGTAAATGTGGATAAAAATGATGAAAATTATAATATTTTAAATAACCCCCAAGTCACGTACATCGATTAATTTATTTATATACAATCTCTTTATTTTATATATATATATATATATATATAAGCATTTTTGATGAGCCATGTTAAATAAGTAAACGATATAATTACTCCATGTAAATGAAGTGTGAAATAAATATCATAACTCTTTCACGATATCCCGGTGAATAAATTGAATGAATAATATAAAAATTTGTTCCCAAGTAGAGCAAATTTGGCTACAAGATGCTTAAAATATCAATCACATTTACCGGTTTTATACAATTTTTAACGACGTTGTAACTTATCAGACGACTAGCAGACAATATCTTCCTTCACAGAAAGCTCTCTTTGAAGGGCAGGAACCCTAAGAAGTTCGCCAGATAGGGACTCACCTGAAGTTGTACCAACTTGTGTGGGCCAAGAGAGCGCGGTTCGTTCACAAGTGAACTCATCACGCTTCGGTCGTCGTCTTCTTCTGCATCCATGATTGATGACATATCATCAGTCGCCTGTTCGACGTTCCTCAGACATCTACTGCACAGTTGTCCTTGTCTGAAATACAACAAAATACATATATTAATTCAGAATAATGCCACATTTTTCAGTAATAAATAAAATTTCTGGAATTACTTACCTAACTTCATCGAGTATAGAAAATTCCTCATGCATAGATTTCATAACGTCTTCACTCTGATTCAAATCCTTTAATTTTTCTTGCAGCTTATTATTTTCTTGCACCATAGTTGCAAGCTGTTCTTCCAATTCTGTTATCTTTCTTTGTTCCTTTACTTGCATCATCCTAGTATCGCTCAATTCCTTATGTATCCTTAAAAGCTCCTCCTCGCACGCATTTTCAACCTCCTGACATATCTCTTTTGGTTTAAGAACAGGCGGCAAACTTTCAGATTGGCTTTTATTATTAGCTTCAGCTTGGGCGGAAGCTTCGATCCTTTGCAGTTTTTCTTGCAATTCATTCTGTCTTTCAGCGCGTCTCCTGTATATATCCAATTGACCAGTAAGTTCGTCGACATTTTTCTGTAAATCTTCACACTTCCCTTCTAAACCTTCAATGGTACCAGTCAAACTGAAAATATTATTTAGTAATCAAATGCAAAACATCAATATTGATATATTAGATTTATGGAATTTAGCAATACCCCTTAATATTCTTTTTGTCCGATGTATGTTCTAAAGCTAATCGATGATTTGCACGTTCTAAATCTTGAACACTTATTTCTAACTGTTCATATATTTTAAGTCTGGAATCGTTCACTTCTCTCAAAGCGACGGTCTGCTTGGTTAAGTACTGTAATAAAACAATAAAAGTGTGAAAAAGCAGTAATATTGCAAATCTAGAACAGTGAACTTCAATGACACTATATAATATTTATGTAAAAATAAATCCTCTTAATATTTTCAAACTTAACTGAAATAATTTTTTATATTAAAAATATAATAAAAAATTAATTATTTATAACTAGTTTTTTTTACTTTCACGATACAAATTATTTTAATATATTATCTTATCAGTTACCAATCAATAATTGAAGAAACAATGATCCCATTTGGTGATATCATCAGATAGGATAAATTCGTATATATGTTTATACAATTCTATATCTGTTGCTGATGAAATTAAGTAACATTTAATATAAGGCTTTATATTTTGAATTATTCTTAAAAATATGAATTTTAACAGTGTAAATTAGTTTATTTATTAATGTTATTTTTTATTTATACCTCAATTTCCTGAGCTTGATCTTCTATAACATTTTGATGTTGCTTGAGAGATATCTCCAACTCTTTATTTCGTTCCAAAAGAGTCTTCCCCAGTTCAGCGGCAAGTTGGAGATCTGAAAACAGCAAAAAATCCATTAGATCAAATATTTAGATATCATAAATAGATATACATATTTCTGTGCGATATAATTGAAATCGAAAAAGTGGAATGAATCGAGTGAAAAGAGAAACTTATCAATCAAAAAAAAAAAAAAAAAAAAACCGTTATTGATGTGATGCCTCATCGTTTATGATAGATACCGTCGGTGAAAAAAAAGTTGGAAAACCAATTATAATCATCATTGTTATAGTTAATTTTATGAAACGGCAATAATAATGGCTAGTTGGAAATTTTTGTTGGCACAGTCAAAAGATTTCAGCAATTTTTCATGAGCCATTGCGATTTGGTTGATTAAATAGGAAAAGTATGGGCATTCTTGAAAATTTTTCTTCAAATTACCATAATCAACATTCGAAAGAATTTATGTCTGCTTATTATTATTTTGGATAATTTATGTTTTAAACATAATATATTTTTAAATGTCTAAATTATAAAAATATTGAATATATTTTAATACTTTTAAACAGTATATTTTAATACTTTTCAAGCGTTTTCTAAACTTGTCTTATATCGATTTATAAAAACCAATGATTTTATTTTTAAATAAAATCATATTTAATTTTAATATTTCTTTTGAAGTTTTAGTATCTTAAATCTCTCTTAATTTCTGTGATTAATTTGTATTCATAATGAATTGTCTTTTTCATTCATAAACTTCGTAAATAATTTTTATTGAAATATCCCTTTTTTAATATTATTTAACAGTTTAAAATATACATATATTTATCAATTAAAAAATATAATAATATGCAGGATATACTGAAATTTAAACTTGCAATCTGAAATCTAACCAATAATCTAAATCATTTTTTTAAATAATCATATGATAATTGAATTATTTACAAAAATGTTATCAGAAAATTGATCACTTTTCTATCTTAAAATAGAACAACAGTACAAAATAAAAATGCTCTAAATTAATCTTCACAGGTACTTTTCAATTTAACGCCACTGTAAAAAAATCAAATTATTGAACGTTCGATTTTCTAGCTCCAATTTTCATATAAATTAATAACAACGAAAACGAAACAATCTAATAAATTACACTTATCGAATATATTTAGACATGTTATACTTTCATCTAATCGACCGCAGAATAAAAAAAAATTAAAATAATTCTTTCTATCGTAGATAAGAGTCGATTTTTGCCGCTCGATCAGCCGCAAACATTAAATATCGGGAACGAATTTAAAATAAAAATTTGAGGGGGGAAAAAGTGTAATAAATCATTTTTTATTTATTTATTCAAAGACATAATTAACACAAAATTAAAAAAAAAACGAAAAATGGAAGAAATATTTAATAATAAATCCGAAATTTGTTATATTATGAATACGAGCGAGTAACTCGCTTTCACGAATCGATTCGATGCGGAAAATTATCTTCGGCGTGCATAAGATTGCATATAATGAAACTTTTACGGAATTTCCGGTTAATATTATCATCGTTGATAAATGTATGATTTTATATTATAATTTTAGATTGGAAAGATCCGTGATTTTTAACGATATATAATAATATTTAGAAAAGATTCAAAATTTTTAAGATAACAAGTTTTGTCTTTCCAGTTCCTAAAAATACTGATATTATATATATATATGTATTTTACTAGAATTTTTTATATGGAAAATACAAGCTGAAAAAATCTAAATAACTAAATTGTTCTAACAAAGAGCGCTGTTGTATTGTTGAACAAATTTGCTATAAAAAGTTCATAAGGTCTTTTTAATTGTAAACAGAAAATTACTATGTAATTAGGCTTCATGATCAGTTACTGTGAACATTGCCTTAAATGAACTCAACAAATCGACGTAGTTTTTTTTCTTATGTAAATACAACGAGCATTTTCCATTAAATAGCATACAATTTTCTTTTAAAATATTTTGTATGTAATTTGTGTTACATAAACTTTTGAAAATTAGTGAAATTTTCTTTTTTTTTTTAATAACGATTAAATAAGATGAAAATTTATATCAGTTGGTGGTAAATGGCTATAATGACATAGTTCACTTTATTTTATATTAATATGGAAAGGAATATGTATTGCTATTGTTATAAAAAATAGATTTAAATAGCATGATCATGAATTTTGGTCATTATTGCTTGATTGAATAGTAATATAAAATAACAACTTTAGTTCTTTTTTTATTTATTTTAATCAATATTCCGCGTTATAATTTTATATATTTTATTTATATAACGGAAATTCACCTTCTAGTTTATATTTGAAAAAAAGTTTCCTCAATGAAGAAATAACAATATATCGTGTCATGGCTGAGTCACGAAAACCAACTCGGTTCAATACCTGGATCAGGAAAAACTGCCTTTCCAAAAGCAATCATGTGTATAAATTATTAGTGAGAAGATTCTCATTAAAAATTTAAATAAAATTGCACTAGAACAGTAAACAAATATTATTAAGATAATAATATTTATATATCATTCAATTATTATGTTAAAATGTTGACAGAAAGATTTTAATCAGATAACGAATTTAACATACAAAAGATTATAGTGAAATAATTATGAGGAAAAATAGGAATTTAATCGTTTTAAGATCAATCAAAATAGTTATACAACAGTTTTAACTGGAGGAAGCGCTGAAAGAAGAAAATTTTAAACACAATATAAAACAATTTTTATTAGACTTACAAAAAAAAGATAGAAACGGAAATGCAAATAAATGGTTTGAAACTTGTTCATAATAGAAACTAATCAATCAACGATAGAGCAAATACCATTCAAAAGGCCCATTCGAGTACACCAAAGAATAATATCTTATGAATAGAACCCGACAAAAGGCTTCATAAAGGTCATTATATTCACATATTTACGATAGTCTATAAAAAGCCACAATTTCCTATAGTCTATAAATGGAGACCTTCCAAAGTCATTTGACCCAATGAGTGATAATTTACAATATTTCATATGCATAATGACCGCTGATAATCGAGTGAAAGTCAATGTTGAAACGTTAAAATTAGATGTAAAATTTTATAAAAAAAAAAAACATCAAAATATTAATAAGTTCAATTTACAATTTTTTTTTGATGATCAATTTTTATTAAATATTGATGATCGTACAATAAACAGATTTAATATTTTTTTAAATCAAACTATCTTCTTCTCTTTCTGCCATTTATTATTTGATATTAAAATCGTTATGATTTTTTTAGTTATGTCAAGCATTACTTTGATTCGAAATATTTAATTAGTCTTACATATAAGCACAAAATTAAGAATTTGAGAAAAATATAGCTTTTAAGATTATTTCAAAATTTTTGTGACATACTTTTAGCTAAGGGAAAAACATCAGTATGATAAATTTGAAAGAATCATAAGGAATGATAAAAGAAAATAAACCAGAATATTATAATATATATATATATATAAGACCAATTAGATTAAAATGACACTTTGCATTGTCGAAAGAATAAAAAAAATGGAATTGAATTGCCGATTAAAGAGAAGACCGATTGAAATAAAAATAACACAATAATAATCAATATTTTACAAGGTTTTAATGGAAAAATGCAGAGCTTTTTCCGTTCGATTTGTTTTAATATTGATGTACACAAAAAAATAATGGAATCTAATTTCACGGAACTGCAGTTTTACGGAATCACACTTGAGAAACACCGATTTATGTACACACACACACACACGCACACACACACACACACATATATATATATATATATATATATATATACATATTATATGTATATATTTTATGAAAATATATTAAAACATGTGGATTTGTCAAGGTGAAAAATAAAACGATTCGTGTTTCGAGAAAAAAACACGACATCAAAAACGCAATTTTGGCTATTTGAAAACACGATATCTCAATTTGTCAAAAATTTTTCTTCGTTTCTTCAATAAGAAGTAGAAGAAAAAATGATAATTTTTCAAAAAATTTACTAGATTATGGTGATTTTTAACGAATTACATATATAAATGTGGGAATATATATAACGAGATTCGATTTCGTTTCTTACAAAATTATATCACGATATTCTCATTGGAATGTAATAAAATCTGTGCCGTAAAAGTGAAAGACTGATCGATTTCCAAGTCGTAAAAAAATAACGCTATTAATTTTAAAAATATTTATTTTATATGAAATGTTCGACGATATATACATTTTTTTTTATAACTGTGATGATTTATGGTATTTGATAGCAGGTTTATATAGCTTGCAACGAATTTTTGATCAGAAAAAAAATATTTATAAATTATTTTAGTCGTGAATTCAGATCGATTTTAATTAATTTATATAAATCAAAAGATAAAAAATATAACGGTTAAAAATAGTAGAATTTAAGTCACGAAAGATTGAAATCAATAATAGAGACAGAAATTGCATATATGTTAATAATTATGATCGTTGTCGAATTTTCGAGTTATGTATAATATTTCAAAATAATTTGAAAATATTTTAGTAATAGACAAAATCAATTGAATGTATCAATAAAAATATTTTGTATTCAATTCTGAATTGTTAAAAAACACTTGCGGTGACACTGCAAAATAGCTATATAATTAATTCGATTCGCGTTAATATTATTACTTAAAATGTACATATTTTATTATGAATTACAAACGAGGAAATGAATAAAATTATGAAATAAGATAATAATTATATTTTAGACAAAAATAATGGAATATATTTAAAAATAAAATATTGGAAAAAAATATGTAAAAACAATTTGTTGAATATTTTTATTTTATTATTATTATTTATTTACTGAATCACGTCTCTGAAAATCGTGACCGTTCCGAAAAAGAAAAGCAATTTTCACAGTTAACAGTGCGATAGTTTTCCACGATGGCGACACTCGAAAATATAGAACGTTCTAAAAAAATCGGTGTAAATATAATTTAAGATCATAAACAACACGTTTTAATTTAGAAAAAAAAACATGAACGCTTTATATATTTAGATATTTTTTGAACGTGTTTAGATAGCCTTGAATTATCTTGAATACCAAAAAAAAAATACTGAAGAGACGTCAAGAAATTAAAGATTAAATATATATAAACTTTTTAATTTTCCATCATTTTAATAAAAAAAAATATTTAAGATTTCATTGTATTAATAATGATATAAAAATCTTTTTTGTTTTTCATTATTATCAAGAAAATAATATTTCATGTTTTTCCATTTAAAGTTCTTCAATATCAAGTAAATCATTTCAAAATTAAAAAGAAAACATTAGATTATTATGTTATGTATTTAATTGATCATAAAAATATCTAAAAAAATCTTTGATTTGAAAATATAGAAATTTAACAAAATTATGAAGTGGAAGACAACTGAAAATCATCACATTTCATCTCTTCAAACAATTAATATGAACTAATGATCGATATTTGTTAGAAAGATCTTATACTCTAGTATAAGATCTAGTATAATAGAAAAATGAGGCGCCAAGTAATAGAATATAGAAAAAAAGACTAAACGTTAGAAATCTGTCAAAGCATAGTTCTAATAGTTCAAAAATTGCCTCTTTTGATTTTCCGACAGTTAATGATGAATTGACAGTTAATATAATGCTAAAGTCAAAAATTATCTCTAGTGGAAGTAGTTCAAGCAATTACTGTAAGCACACTGCATACGTAATGTGCAATTATTCTTTTATGTAATCTTCGAGTATTACTTATTAAACGAAAAGAAGAAAAAAAAGAACAACCATTATAGTCATGCATGTGTGTCGGTATGTCTATACGAATATTGCGCAATATTTTTTCACAGTTATATCATAGAGTTTTTTGGAGCATAAAACGTTGGAATAGAAGCGAATACTTGTCAAATGTAACCATTACGTATATAGATTTGACTATTTATAGTAAAAATCATTGAATTATCATTATGTTAATTGTCAAATCAATTAGTCAATATCTAGGAAAGAAAGTTGCAGTCCATGTTTTGTCACAATGTGATGCAATTTTATTACTTGAAATGATATAAATTTGATGACATATTTTGTTTTTAGAAATTAATGAGAAATAATATAAACTTTATTGTTATAATACGTTTAGAAGAACTCTGTGATTGAGTTTTTAGATGAAAGATACCTTGAGAACCTTGAAGGCATTCCAGTTCAATAGTGTAATCCCACAGATCCAGAGAATTTAAACCGCTCATATCCCATGTCAAGGATTCCGGTTCTGTATCGCTGTTCATCTTGGAAATCTTCAGATGGTTCTATTCTATGATCATCATTCGATTTCATAGTCGAATGAACGTTCCACTAACTTTTTACACCGAGCGTGCATTTCGTTTGTTTGCAACATTTTTCTCTTATTTTATTTTATTTATTTTTTTACGATGAATTACCAACGTTATTATCTATTAATAATAACAATAATAGAAGACGGAGAAAATTATTTCCTCCGAAGAATTACGCCTGAGTGTTTTAAAAATAATTGCCCGGTTATTATATTAATACTGATGTATGAGAAGAACGCAAATGAACCAACGTGCGATTACCCAAAGGCACCGATATAAAATAGATACACATTGTAATACTGCTGCAAATATTGATCTAACTGGATATTGAAATAGTACAATATTATTGGAGATAAGGAACAAGCTTGTACGAAAAAGTTTCGTTACCAAGTGAGACAATAAAACTAAATTTTAACCAAAAAAGATGTGACGCAAAAGCATTATGTCAATAAGCAATGCCTTTACATTACTCAAAAAACTCTGAATAAATTCTCTTAACATTAATATAATTAAATTATCTATACTCAGAAAAAGTCCTATTTACATTTACAGGTAATTCATCAAAAGTAAATGTTAATATATATAGTGCTTTAATTAGAAAAAATATGATTGTTTTTGTAAAAAAAAAAATAGAGCAATTTTTATGTTACAGTTTAGTATTGGTTAAAAGTGTATTTAATATATATTACTGTCCCCACGTCATTAGGCATATACCATATAATACAAGGACAAACGATAACTAATTTTAAGTTTAATTATAGTATAGTAATAAATTACAGAACATTATACCGCAATCATAATGGTTTGCTATAAAAAAATATACGTCAGCAAAATGATAATTGCATTTTTTTAAATAATTTTAATTAGATATATTGTATATTGAGCGAGTATATTTTCAAGTGGATATTGATATTATGCTTTTGATGCGTCAAATTTTTAATTATTGTTCAATTAGTGATATAAAAAATTTCAGTATTTTCACGAGATGATGTATTGTTATTTTGATGTCTTCGATTTAGAGCAATTAGGAACAAAGAGGATAGCGTTCGCGGGCCATTAGTTGCGATTCAATGGAGCGCATCCGTTTTGACGGAATAGCCACCAACCATTCTCGCAGATTAAAATTCCGTCGAATGAAAGTCAATTTTACCATAAAATAACATACAAACGAACGAAAATAAAAATGCAAAGAATAACAACGACAATAACAACAACTGAAACGGGTGTGAAACGGACTTTCGCGCACTTTGACTACGTATAGGCTGCGTGTTTTTTCCACATTTTTGCTTTTATATATATATATACATTTAATAATGACGACGAATAAATCGCGAATAAGATAAAAACAAAAGCTGTAGACGGAAAATGACGAGCGCGTTCAAAGTTCCCTTCTGGGGCAAAGTGCGCTCGCTGCGAATGGACATTTATGGTATTAAGCAAAAATCCTAATTCAAATTACACGCTTATAATGAATACAATTATTTGTTGTGAATAATAATTGATTAACGAGTTGTTTCGTATAAAAATACAAAAACATGGCGATTCCAATGATAATGATATTTTTTTCTATAAAAGATTACTTTAAAAAATTAACGCTTTATGAAATATAAATGTACAAAAATTATTCAATCAATTATAAATTTCGAAGAATCATTTAAAATCTTTTCTAATCAAAAAAACTCAGAGTTGAAAGAGTGTTTCAAAAAAAAAATGAAGTTACAAAACAACTATTAATAACATTGCACAATATCTATAACAATTTTATACGTTCTTCTCATACAAAAATATAATAATCTATATTAAAAATATGTATATATAAATATATAAATTTATTTATATATTAATAAGATTTATTTTTTCACATTACAATTTTTTTTGTTAAGAGTGAACGCGACACAACACAATCGAACCGAGTAATAAACTGAGGCTCTCGCAATAGCAAAATGACAGGTGATCCGAAGTGAGCGGGAGGGGAAGCGGAAATAGTATAAATGCAATAGTGTTGCCATTGTAAAAAAATAATGCACTCCGATTATTTCTTAAGCGTAAAAATAAAATATATGAATGGATTGCGTAATCAAATTTTAATAATTAGTATATTATATTTTTTATTGCATATATATATATATATATATGAGTAAAAAATGTATGAAAATTGTGTTATATATTCATATTTTATAATAATATTTAAAAAATATTTTTTTTGTTTTCGTGAAAAATATGATTCTATTTATAATATTAAATATGTAATGATATAAAAATTATGCGTAAAGTTGATAAAATATATTTTTACTTATATTTTTTTGAGATATCTCAATTTATACATTATTTAATAATAAAATAAGTTTTTTTTTATTTATTGATAAATATAAAATAATTATATATTATAAGTATTGATATTATTTAATAAAAATTGTAGATAATGTAATAATTATATCTAATTCAATATAATATCTTTAAATATATAGAATTTGAAAGATCTGTTTGATATATTACAATTATAACAAATAAAATTATTTTCTTTATTTTTAGTAAATTTTTGGAAATTGAGAAAATTTTGAAAAGGTTACAAACCTTTACTATAAATAATTATTTTATAAATTAAAAAAAATCGTTAAAATCGCGCAAAACAATAAAAACACCGCCAATCGTAATAGCGCAATAAAATTTCCGATCGTTTTTCATATTATAATAATTAATCAATAATCGGCAATAAACGACAAGCGGTCGTTAAGGTGTTAAAATAACTAATCGAGTACTGGAATCATTATTGCACGTTCGGCAAAATAGTCTACTTCAACATTTCTAATTAGACCAATTTAACCGTCTATTAAAATATCATAAGACTTCAACGTATGTATAATAATTTATATTTATGGCGCAAAACTATTTAATGCCATTACTGCGAAAATATTTTCATTGGTTAAATAGCGTATTAAAAGGACGATTAAGCACAAATCTGCATTATTTGAGGAATAAAATTATTTTATCACAATTTTTCATTTGGTATATATGAATGTCTATATATTGACATTATTTTTGTATATATAAAAGTTTAAATATTGACATTATTTTCTATTTATATTTTAATTACATAAAAATATTCAATTTCAGAATAATCACTATATTGAAAGAGTTTTTCATGACATTTGAAATCTAAAACACTTTAAAATTATTTTAAATATAAAATCTAAAGATTATTTTATTTGTACTTGTCAATTTTAGTCACAATAAATATAAATTCCAGTGGAGTGCGATTTTTCTTTTGACATATCGATCAACAAACTATAAATACGGTCCATTTAACTCGTTAGATTCCACGAAGAAATTAAGTTGTGAAGGTTTTTTTGCTCTCATAATTTTGAAATGAGTATGAATCTTTTTTTTTGCTTTTGACATTGAAATCGCTGATATCATTTATATTAAAATTAAATATATATATATATATATATATATATATATATATATATATATATATATATTTGACTCGGTGAAAAAAAGGTTGCTTAATGAATAATATATTTAATGTTTTATAAAAAAATATTTCGAGAGTCAATTTCTATTTGAAATATATTCATAAAAAAAAATGAAGAAAAATGTAAAATAATAACATCGGTCACTATTTTACCGGAACACACCGCGTATTTAATATTCGAAGCAATTAATACCGCGCTTAAATAAATGTTTACAATACAATATTGTAATTTATGACTGAAAAACAATTATAATAAATATTGAATATTTTTCACAGTAAAAATTATCAGAGCGTCAATTGCAATATAATTTTTATTAGCCAACGAGTTCTTTCGTTTTTTTAATGCGATTTTCGCCTATCGAATATTTAAATCGATTCATAAAATATTAAATATTACAATTTCTTAAATAAAACATATTTTCTTTCGACGAAAAAATATTATGTTGTTTTAATAATATTATGAATATGCATAAGAAAGATTTTGCTTTCCATAAATCACATAAGCATTTTTTGTTAATTTCAAATATAAAAAAATATATAAATCATTTGCTTTACAACCCTTAAAAAATATTTTTCACATTAAAAAAAATAAAATTTCACATTAAATATTAAATATAATTAAATTTCAGATATTTCTTTTAATCTATAGGATTCAAACTATTTTATAAATAAACGTGTTATCAAATAATAACGTCTTACATTCATTAAAAATAAAAATAATATTTATCGACTAGCATACAAGATTATGTCGAAATAATTTGCATTCATTATATATATATATATATATATATATATATATATATATATATATATATATATATATATATATATATATATATATATATATATATATATATATATATCACTTTATGTTAATTATATTTTAATATCGCTCTAAATATTTTAAATATCACTGTTTTATTAACGATAAATCATTATTTATACATAATGATTAATAAATAGCTTTAAAATTAATAAAATAATAATAATACAATTATTTTTTAATAAATTTTTATTGACATCTATTGAAAAAAAATAAAACACTTTAATTTATTGTATAATTAATTAAAATGTAATAAATTATCTATTTGAATTTTTATGATTTTAATACTTCATTAACATTTTATTATCCTAAAAATATATAATACGAGTCGTTAGCTCGTTGTCTAACTATAAGATAATACTTTTATTGAATCACTTCAATCGAGAATAAAAAACTTGAGGCATTAAGACTGCATATGACCTTATATGTTCTTGTGTAGTATATTTTTTTTTTTAATATTTTATATATGAAATTTATATATTTTAATACAAATATAGAAATTAGATTTAATTGACATTTTTAAAAGAAGTCAGCACTCGGTGAACTTTAGTTTAAATTTAAATCATTTTAAATTTTGAACTTTTTATTTATTTATTTTCATACTTATTTTTATCAATACAATTTCAATGAGAAATTATAACGGATAAATGACAATCTTCAACAAAAAGTTTTTCTACCTCCGGTTAGAAAAACATACTTGAATTTTGTTAATATTAAAAAAAATAATTGTTGTATATAATATTAATGATATTACTACTATATACAACATATTAATGAAAAAGCAAGTAAACAAGTGCACTATTATTAATTTCAATATTTTTATAATCGAATAATACAATAACTGAAGAAAGTGATTCAAGAAGATAAATGGAGGAAATCAAAATTTAACATTATGGAAACAGTTTCAACATATACGATTAAATAATGACATAACAATCGTTAAGCTCATCCGAGAGATCCAATTTTATAACAGTCGAAGAATTGTCACACGCGATGGTGCAATGCATTAAGGAAACCCGCCGTTGTCATCAAGAACAGAACCGTGCAAATAAATGTGTTATTGGCAAACGTCTGCATTCTTCATTTGCTATGCCAGCGGAAATTACACACGCAACAAATTATCATTAGTGTGTGAGTGATGAAGTTCGTCGACATTTTAACAATAATAAACCGTGTTGTTTGTACAATGCACCGACACAGTGTTCATATTACACATTCAAGTCCACCTGTGCCAGATCAAATTAAACCGGTGTGCAGTATAATTCTGTAGAAGATCAAGGATCTGTGCCAAGAAGTTAACATATCGATAATGATGAGTGTGTTAAACGGTTAAAATAACCGAAGTTAACTGTAGTTTTGTAAATCTGACAAATTTTGTAATATAACACTGTGATCAAAAAGTAAGGTGAATTTTTTTATAAAATATATTTTTTTTAATTTATTTTTCTAAATCAATTTCATCCCCTTCAATGTAATACCCGTCCGGTAAAACGCACTTTTGCCAACGCTTTTTCCACTCCTCGAAACAGTCGGTATTGTATAGTTTTTATCCGGTATTGCCGTCAAGATCTTCTTCAATTCGGTTTTATCTCCTCAATCGTGTTAAAACGACGTCCTTGGCCTCTTGAATTTGCCGAATAGCCAGAAGTCGCACGAAGCCAAATCGGGTTTTTGAATAAAAAGTCGCGATGAACCAATGCAGTATGACATGGTGCATTATCGTTATGAAGGAACCAAGAGTTGTAAAAACACATGTAATTCGGAGATAATTAAAAACCTCTTGACAAACAGACGCTTGGCAAAAGACAATCCTATTTAATAATTTCCATTCTAAACTATTATTAGATTTCTTTAAAAAATAAATCTTATTGTTGAATGACACGCTTAATAAATAAAAGCGACTCGATTAAATATAATAAGCAATACAAGGGACACATGTAAAAGTCATCAAAGTAAAGTTTCTCAAAATATATACCGTAATACGATCACTATTTTCATATATAATAATATGAAAAAATAATTAAATTTTCAGCAATGAAGTTCTAGTAGAATTTTTATCAAAAATATATTTCGAAATAAAGTTTCAGAAATGCTGTATTAATTATATTTTGTCGTCTTGCTAATTAAATATATTTTTTACTGAATACATCAACATTCTCGTCACCAACGTCTTTATTATGTAATAAAATTATTAAATATTAAAGATATCAAGTTCGCGACCCGACTGCTGATATTGCGAATTAATTCAAGATTTTTACTAAAAATATAGAAAATTGCCTTATATTCAATGTCAGATAAATATTTATACAGATAAAAGTAGATATCAGGAAACTATCAAAAATCGATAAATACAAATTAAAATAAATAAAAAGTTACAAATACATAGTTATGAGGACAATGTCAAGGACTAAAAACTTGATATAGCACAAATATAAACTAAAAACAAAAAGAAACTGGTTTGTTCATTCAACAAATTTTGTACGTAATATAATAATATGTACGTGTGAAATTGAATTACATTTTTTTTTATTGAAAAATGCGAACACGGGTCGTTAGCACTTGGATAAACTTTCATGACTTGACCTCACGATCACCATTGCACCATTTTATTATTTGTTTGTTATTATTGAATATTGAACAACTGAAATTTACATAACGTTATCCAAAAAAAAAACGAGATGTTAACAAAACGCACATTTCATTGAATAATCACGATTTCACATAAACAGCACTCAAAGGGTTAAGGTCGTTACGATTTTAGCCTCAATTTGAAGAATATTGTGTAATAAATCTATTGTTTGTGTTGAAAATTATATGAGTTTGTTAAAAATTATTTAGCAATGTTAACTAATATTATTAAGTGGTGGTCTAAAAATAATTTTTATTAACTTAAAATTATTCTATTATTATTTCAATAATATTTTTAAGTGATATAAAAATTATATATATATATATATATATATATATAATATATATATATATATATGTGTGTGTGTGTGTATGTATGTATATGTAAATATTAATGAATTTAAGGAAAGAATATGCATTTTTTTCTTTCCTAAGACCTTTAGATAGTTTCCTGCTTATGAATGTGATTTTTAATCTTTTTATTGAATTGTCTTCTATTATAATCAAAATTCACCATCACAAACCCATTTTATTTAATTAATTTATTAAAAAAACATTTAATTAATAAAATTATAACAAAAATGTATATAAAAAAACTTCATCTTGAAAGAAAAGAAAGTAACATAAGATATCTCCCGCTTTGAATTTGAAATTTAAAGAATACCTCAATTAATTAATATTCTTCAAAATTCTTCACGTCAATTTTTATAAAATATAATACGATAAAACTGTCGAATCAAATTTTAATCGAATATTAAATGCGTGTCAATAGGCCTATCATTATGTTTCTCAACTAGTGGGTCGCGACTCTCAAATAGAGAGTCACAGAATCTTGGAACACGAAAGTGAAAGAACTTTCTTCCCAAACGGAATTATGCGATTTTAATGTACAATTCTATCTGACAGATATTATAAGTTGCAAATTTTTAAAAGCATCGACATAAATTAGGCAAAGAAAACATGAACAAATAAACATTATTAACTTTTATTATCTCTTAATTGCCGGAAGAAATATATTTTCTAACTAAAAATTAGAATTAAAGTCTGAAACTTAAAAAAAAAGAAAAATCAATGAAATAAGCTTATTTAATCGAGCATGACAGATTTTGTTAGTCTTTGGTTATAACTCTAAAAACCCTTATTTATAGGTTCTAAAATACGTAATTAAGATTAATAATTCACAACCCACATCAAACGTTACAGCTTATTGACTCGGTAATTCGATACACACACACACACACACACACATATATATATATATATATATATATATATATATATATATATTTATATATATATATATATGTATTTATTTTTCACCGGAAATTTAACCGGCAACCTTATATATTGTAACATATATTCTTCTTCCTTACGCCGTCTCCTTAAGAAGGTTGGCGATCCACACGGCCAAAGAAACCTTTGATACAGCCATACGAAAAATTTCCATTGACGAACAGTTGAACCAACGACGAAGATCTTTAAGCCATGAATTTTGACGTCTTCCAACTGATCTTTTCCCCTGAATTTTTCCTTCCAAAATTATCTGGAGAAGCCTATATTTATCATTTCGCAAGATGTGGCCGAGGTATTGTATTTTCCTTAATTTGATTATTTTTAATACTTCAGGATTTTTATTCATTTTTTCCAAAACCTCTTTATTTGCTACTTTGTCGGTCCAAGATATTCTTAGTATTCTCCGGTAGCACCACATCTCGAAAGCTTCCAGACGTTTTTCGGTACCAGGGTCTAGTGTCCATGATTCAACACCATATAGAAGAACAGGAAAGACATAACATCGAAGCATACGTAATTTTAATATCATGTCAGTGCTTCTAGATGTTAAAAATTTCTTCATGGCTATAAATTGCGTTCTAGCTTGCTCTATTCTAGAACGGATCTCCTTCTTGGGGTCGTGGATTGCTGTTATGTACGTCCCCAAGTATCTATAAGACGTCACTTGCTCAATCTGTTCGTCTTTTATGTATATCTTTGTTGGTGTTGGCTTTTTGGAAAACACCATTGTTTTCGTTTTCGCCGTATTTATGGACAGTCCATATTCTTCACTGTAGGCTGCTAATCTATTCATAATTAGTTGGAGTTGGTGTAACATATATAAACGTTGCAAATGATTCATAAACATAATGACCCACAGAAGGTGAGGACTTTGACCCTGATGCAGAAAATTTCCTCCACATTTTCTAAACTGTATAGTTTTTAATTGATTATATTCCGTATTTATATTTATTAATTGAGGAAAAACGAATCAAAAATAATGAAGTAAATGGTTGATTCCTTGTATTTTTCCTTAAAATGTTTTTTTGTTAGACATTCTAATGTCAGTCCTTTTAAATTATCCTTGATGTATTGATATTAAATAATTCAACAGAAATGAGAGTTGTTTAAAAAAATATACACATACAGACTGAGTGGCACCAGTTTTCAATTTCTAAAAAGGTAACTGCAACATCAAGAATATATAAGCAGCGTTGCTCAAAATAAATGATAAAATCAATATAAAATAAATAAATCAATAAAAGAATAAATAAAATTGTTTATTCTTTTTACGGAATTGAGTCATTAGCTTCACGCTCAACCTCACGCATTATAGTGTGAAAAATTTTTAATTTAAATATAAATATTTTATAGAATAATATATGACGACAGTGCAAATATGAAGTCGCGCGTTCTAAACAATCCAATGCAGGTAAGTGAAATTAATTACTCAGTTATTCAGAATCAGACTTTTTTTATTTATTTAGAAATCATAGAATTAAATAATATTTCATATATATATATATATATATATATATATATATATATATATATATATATATATATAATATTAAGTCAATTACTAAAATATAATGACACAAAACCCTCAGAATAATTAATAGACAAACTTATGACCCGCATCGTCCTATCCGCAGAAAGTTTCACCAAAATTACACACGAAGTAATTTTAAATTATTCAACTAGCACATCTAATAGTTCTGTAAATTTACAATTCTAGATTACAATAATAAAGTTTTGATGCTATTTAATGCCTCGATTTCGATCGTTATACTCAAAATGGCCTTTAGATCGTTTCTTGTTTCAACATCGACACTTTTTTTTCACTTAACACTCAACTGACCTACATCGAATATTTAAACGTCTAAACGAAAGTAATTTAAGACAAATTATATGACTAAAAACACTTGCATTATTTCAAGGGCGAGAAATTTAAATTTGTATGTATTTATGTTTGTGCGTAACGTAATATGCGACAGTTTCAAATTGATGTCTCAATTTATAAAAATATTCATGATATATTTTAAACTGTATAAGAATTTATTATAAATATAAATTTAAGCATATAATCTACATTATATATATATATATATATATATATATATATATATATATATATAAATATAATATATTTTAATGCGACCCGAAATAAGAACAGGTTGAAAACGACTGTAATAATTTGCGACACATTTATACAATGTTTAGTATATATTACATTTAAATTTTATAATTTCGATTTTAACTCACATCACAACTCAATTTGTCGTCGAAAATAAATCATTCGTCACACAATTTAGCTACAGAAGTTTAGATCCAAAAGGGACTATGCGACACTTTTGATTCATTATATGTATAATAGAGATGTAATTGATTATATTATTAACAATCTTAACTATCGTTTTTAATTTTTAATAATTTTTTCGACCATGAATAAATATATGATGTTTATAATAAAAAAATATCGCTTATTAGCGTTTGTTGATTTGAGTAGATTGCCTTGTTTTGTACTTGAATCCGTTTGCAATGTTGAATTATGCATTTACAAAATCGTATTTTATAGTTGAGACTATTAATACGCAATATACATATGCACATTTGTATATATATTTAAAATAAATTACTTCAAATTAGCGAATGCTAAACGTAGAATTTATATAACAACGATTCACATATGCGTGACGATTTGGTAACTGTGTCAGTATTTCACATAATGATTATTCAATTTTCATACATTAAAATTTTCTTAGATAATATACGGGTATGTATGGTAAAATCGTGATAATTCAACCTTCGATAGTCCGACTTTTCATTCATTATTTCGTATTGAAGTATATCGTTTTTGCTTCAACTTCAATCTTTTACTGGCCGAGCGCTTAAAACACAATAAGATAAAAATGTGAGCATCAAAAATCTTCGTTTTGATAAATATTATAAAAAAATTCTGATCTATATTTTCTTCGATGGTTTTTTTATTTTTATTTTTGTACGAATAAAATTCCGTTGCCAATTCTGATAAAAAAAACGCGATGCACTATTAAAAAAGAAAACGACGCATTATTTCTGTTGTAAAGTCAAACAAATAAATATGACCGACAACTATAATATTTATTATATATAAATAAAAATAATAATCATTTAATGCACTTTTAACCGTTTTATAGTCAATTAATCGAGAGTCTACTGTTCAATATATTTTTTTGACCTCTGATCTAAAATGTCTAATTAAGAAGAAAATGAGCGAGATAAGATTATATATATATATGGAAAAAAATAGAGATTAATACAATTTTTTATCGCGTTTAAATTCGATATTCGATTAAAATAAAGAAATCGAAATATCGTTATCTGATAAAAAATTTACAACATCAAAAAAACCATTATTCGAAAATAAGTCTAATTTACTGAAAAATCAATACCGAAGCGAACTATAAATGTAATGATTTGTGACAATTTCACTTTATTGCTTTATTACGCATTCTAAAGAGCATCACTGTATATATATATATATATATATATATACGTGCACACACACACACACACACACACACATATATATATATATTTATATATAATTATATATACATAGTTACTTCTAAAAGTATAGAATTACCATACATTAACCATATAAATCGATATCGAGTTACCGGCATTTAAAACATGTCATATGATGTGTCTTTAAAACGTTGTAATCGCTAAAATTGTATGAAATTTTTGAAATATAGTATATTAAAATTTGGTCGATCTAAAAAGCTATGTATTATTAAACTTATTTTGTATATTTAATATGACGTTAGATATATCAAAAAAAATGAAATTGATGTTTGAAGTTAATCAATCCTATACATATGTGTTTTTTTTAATATTTCTAAAAAAAATAATTTTCATTGATAGCTTTTTAGTTTAATTTTTTAATTTAAATTAGAAGAAATATCGTAATAGCACTATATTTTTTTACAATATTTACAATTCACAATTCGTAAAAAATTTAATTGGAAACCGATTATTTTAAAAATTATAATTTAAAACAAAACTCACACATTTGCTCATTAGTATATAAAAAATAATCTAAAATTTAACGTGTGAAATGTGGACATTAACAGATGGCGCTGTTCAAATGTACATGTAAACAAATATGATAATTAAATAAAATTGTTGCTTTTATCTAAAATCTCGTAATATTAAAATAAAACTAACTATTTATATATATATATATATATATATATATATATATATATATATATATATATATTAAAATTTATCATATTAAAAAATATACAAAATAAAGTAATATATTATTTATTATGAAATATTTTTTTATATAATTATTTCAATATTTAAAAATTGTGTTTATCTACGCAGTCATAATAATAATAATTATAGACAAGATAAGTCAACATTGTATTGTAATAATTGAAAAAAAACAATGATAGAAATATAAAGTAAAAATAAGATTACACTGAAACTTTTGGATAATACACATACACACACACACACACACACACACACACACACATATATATATATATATATTATAATGTATATCACGTGTGAGTAAATGCATACATAACAATATCACCCACAGCCAGTTGAAGGCGAAATCGACTGGTCTTTATATATAGATTTCGCAAGATTCAAGAACGACAACAACGTCAAAGTATATAAAAAAATCAAGTGAAAACATAAACATGTCAAGCCGGCTTTATAATATGAATATAAAACAATTTTAGCACTGATTTAGAAATTTTGATCGGGGAAACTTTGCAAGTAGTTAAGACACTGGCCGGTTCAGTTATTAGATCCCGATACTGGAGTTAAATAGTGATTCGTCTCTTTTTAAATAGATTCTATTTTTGTATATATATATTTTATAATACTACAATATTCGTTATAATTATGTCGTAAACAATTATAGTTCAATTTATATAAATTTCATAAAATCTATTATTTTAAAATAATATTTTATATATTTTATTATATTTTATTTGTAGTATACGCAGATTTTGCCGACGGAAATTTGAAATTTATTATATATTGTATTAAATTCGGATAATGTATTTTTTTAATAATATGTAAAACATTTGAATAATAATTAAAATGTATATGTTTATATATTATCTTTATATATTAAAAGTCACACGGGCAGACATAAAGGGGATGAACGGTCGCGGGTGAAAAATCAATAATCTACCGTCTAAAACGCACGAGGGACTGTTTTATCCCCTATTTTCATACGGAATATATATATATATATATATAATTTAATCTCACCATCGAGCATATATCTCGTGCTATCGTTGGGATCGTCTTCTGCATCTATTCTGCCGCATTTTCCGCTAAGGAGCGACATGTTTCCTTTGTGCACTGTTGTTGTCGATTTACTATATAACAAAAATGTATATTAACGCGTTCGATGCATGACGGTCGTGCGACGCGTCTCGCGTATTTTCCGCCGTTTTCCGTCGGAAATTTTCACGAAAATTTAACGGAAAATTCTCTACCCCCTCCGTCCCTCCTGCCCCGCCTCTGCGGAGAAAATGTGCGAGTTAAGCCAGTGTCGTCTATTGACGGACCTGCGTGAAAGCGCAGTTGCTCGAATGGACTGAGGTCGGCACATGCGCTCGCCGATACAGCTGACGATGTCAGCGCTGTTCAAACGCGGAACCGCGGTCGAATCGATCACATATTGAATAATTTCTTATTATTCATACAAATTATCACAAACCTTATACTTTTTACAGTTGATTTGTTTTTATGCATTCGAGTAAAACAATTCATTAAATAGATAATCACGGCTTAAACTATCATAGATTAGAAATAGTTAGTTAATTCGAATTAGAAACTACCTGATATTTATATATATATATATATATATATATATATATATATATATATATATTATATTTACAAATAAAAAAATGCATTCAAATGGTCAACTTTACACTCACCATTATTTATATATTAAGGATTTAGAGCGATAATTGAAATCCAAAAAAACGGTGATAACATTAGCAATATATTTAGTCATTGGTAGTCTTTTATTTTTTTTAAATATATAATAAATTATATCAAAAATATTATATATCAAATAACAAACAATTTTGGTTAATAATAATGACAATTGAGTCTGAAATTAATAATCATTACATTACCGTGCAATGATGTAATTTTTAATACAAATTTATTTATTTTGTGTTTATTTGTGTTGATTAAGAAATCATCATAAAAATAATTAATATATGAAATATTAATATTGAATAAAATATTATTGCTTAATAATAATATGAATAATATATTTCAACATTTATGTTGTATTCAAAACAATTCGTATATTGTAATATTATATTATTTTAATATAATTTACATATGTAAAAGAAAAATTTCTCGTAAATATTTTGTATGATTTAGAAAAATATGCAAAAAATTCACAACCGAACGTTCACTTTTTATAAGTAATAGCATAAAAATTAAAAACGTCAACAGATTTAAGTGCCAAAAAAAAAAAATTAAACAACACACGCGAAAAGAGCAAATAAAAAGTTTACAATAATGATGTCAACCGCTTCTGTCATCGAATGTGCAAGTGGCTATTATAAAATTTTATTTTTTTTCTTTTAACTAGCACAAGGATGTATAGCAAACGAAAACATATTAGCGTTATTGAATTTTAGTATATATTTTTTAAGTATTAAAAATATATTAAATTGATTATAAATCTGAAAATATTACATAAGACCAATAGGAATAAAGTATGACCGCGACCCTAAAGTTTAATATTCAATATACTAAATAGGATCGTATTACGGATTGACTCATACAAGATCGGTCGCCGCCGATATTCAGGGTCGTTATCACGTTTAATTGGTCCAAACAAACAGAAAATAAAATGAATTGTCTCAAAATTTTCAATTAAAATGTACAGACTTACAATAATAGCTAACAGTCACTAAATACGGGTATTGTTTATAGTCGAAAAGACAAAGGGAATAACTACGAAATTTACGCAACGAACGCACATACGTGGCGTATGAAATTAACCGTCATATTGCAGGTTTCAGAATTAATCTATATTTCTGTTGTGTTTTTTTTTTTATAAATAAAATCAACGTTGAGAATATGAAAAAAATGTGACCATGAACTTATACGTAATGTGATTTCACTGCGGAGTTATTTATACAATTTTCAAATTTACTATAAAAAAATAGTCACAATATATTTTTTTAATTATAATAGTTATTCACTGATACATAAATTCAAATATTTAACTAATATTTATCTTCGTTTATGTGTTGAAGTTAAGCAACGTGAACGCAACTTTATATAGATATATAAATAATATATTTCATATAGATTTTAAAATTCCGGTGACAGATTTATCTTTTTGCTATGAATTATAATAAATCTGGCACAATTTCAAGTTCTTGGATTTCAAGTAATTATCTAAAAAATATCGTATTTTTATATTTTCATGAACACAATCTTTTATTAAAAAAAATAAACGAATAAACATTCTGAAATTTGAAGAAAGGCTTCGAAAATGTGAAAACTTATATTAAAATTTCGAAATCGTTTTTTTTCGGAAAGCAAATTTTATGCAAATATACCTTTTGTGTTCCGACGGACGTTTTATTGTCTATTAATACACTTAAAATCGAAATCGATGAATCATGTCCATTGTAAATCGTCCCACTCTATTTTACCAGTTTTGCAAAACTCGTTTCTTGAAATGCAAAAATTCCAAATATTCCATCGACTGAATTGAAAATACGCATCCGCATATAATGTACATGTACCTGATATAATTTAGGTCGTATAAATTTAAAGTATGCGTCGATAATTACAATAATTACGTATAATATAATTATTATTTATTTTCACGCGGGGGTTGCACTTTTCTGGAGTCATCCGCAGTTTAACACGTTACACGCAAACAGACAGACAAATCAATGATGATTATTATTATTGCCAAATAAATGAATATTTAAAACAGTGATATTCAACTTAAAGTTATTATGTGAAAATTGAAAGATTTCTTTATAAATACTAAAAATTATATGCAAATTGAGTTCTAGATAGTTGTATTCAAAGCATGAAATATTTATTTAAGTATTTATATTATAAAAGCGAATTTTTTTTTTTTTGTTATGAATCTTCAAAAGATTTTTATGTAATCAAAACATAAAAAGGTAAGCTTTGGGATCATAAATAAACATAACTAATATATTATATTTGCCTAATTAACCGTACAATTTAAATATTAAAAATTTTCATTAAGAAAATAATATTTAATATATTTCCAAGAAGATAACACAAAACATCTCCTTTTTATGAATATTTCAAAATTCGCATAATCAATAGAAATAATATTTAAAAGCGTTACATTCGAACAAACAGATAGACAGACATAGACATGTGATTAATTAATTATATGCATAATTGTATATCACGCACTGAACGCAATACGGTATCGCATTAAACGTGCGTTACTTTCGACGTTTATTATTATTATTATTATTTTTTAATATACATATATTGAATAGTTGAGGTGGTTTTTTTTCAAGTTTCCGGAAAGAAACTGTACGAAAGAAGCCGTAAATCGTACAAAACCATCTCCAGTTTCGATTCGCATCCAAAATTGGCAACGACACCCTGCAAATCAACACTTTGTATTCAATATTGATTTTTATAAATGTCAACGATTTCCGCTCTCAATAAACACGTATAAATTTCGGTCGCTATTTGGTAGTAAAATGAGAAAAAAAATACACGTATATGTAATACTAAAAAATAAATAATAAATACAAGAAAAACGTTCGATGAATAATAATAATTCACGTTTATTATATAGACGATATTGAAAAGTGGAGATTTATAAACGCCAACGGAAATAAAATGAAGAAATAGCAATTAGTATGATATATTATTTTTGAACTTGCATAGAGAAAAACGAATGTTTACCAAACAGTGAAAGGCTTTTCATGTGTTACAATTAAATTTCGTTAGAATAGAAATGAATATTTTTAGATTACAATCTAATATTTCAAAACGGCAATACGACAGTATTTTTTTATTTTTATACTGATAAAGAATTTTTTATAAAGAATAAAATCATATTGTGCGTTCACTTTTAATTTCAATATATTAAAAATTTTATTGTTTCACATTTAAATTTAGTTTAAAATCCAGAAATTTGTGATCCCAGCTGTCAAAATTTAGATAATATATGACATAAATAAAAAAAATCAGATTAGAAAATCAAATTTATTTATATTAATTGGAAAAAGTTTTAATTATAGTATATAAATATTGATAAGTGTGTCTGAATATTTAGAAAGTTTTAAATGATTTAAAATATTTTTTTAAGTACCTTGATTATTAAAATTTTAATTCTCAAAGTTGTAAATTTTGGGATTCTTTCTTACATATTATGTATTGTAGTAAACGACCAGTATTACCTGAAATACAAAAAAAAATACAATTATAAAAAAAATATTAAAAAATAGTATTAAATTTTTAAATTTCATACACATAACATACGTCGATACGTTTATTTATTGAAACGAAAACGTCTAATATTTCGGCCATTTTTGTACGTAAAAAAAGACAATTCCAGAAATTCGACACGCCTTTTATTTCCATTGTGGCGGAAAAATTACATTAAAATTAAACACGCAAAAGCTTCGCATGTGCAAAGCGACTCGTGCTTTTACCACCCCTTTCCTATATATTTATCGGAAAGGGTGAATTTGTAAGGGTTGGTCTAAAAATGACTCATTTCGACTTTTACCCATATACATTATTATACGGAATATTTTTTATTATTAAAAAGACAATTAAAGCTAAGCAACGTGAATGTTAACACTATATGAATGCAAATGTGAATTGTAATCGTGCGACAATAGATGGCGGTAGATGTTTATATTATATTATATATTAAAATTTGTTTTAATTATTAAATAATATATAATAATAAGGTGAATATAATAATAATATATAATAATTAAATTAAAATAAGGTGAATTCGTTTATAAAATGTACTCTATGTAAATATTTATAAAATGTAAAGGGTACATTTATAATTAATTATTTTTTTAATAAAATAATGGATATTGTTCAATATAAAATACTACTCATATCACCCTGTATACTATAAAAATAATCCATTTCCAATTGAATTTAATCTGCGAAAAAAAAGCGAAAGTAGAAAATGATTAAATATATATAATTGATAAAAAAAATATTCAACCCGGATTCGTGTGATAAAATTTCACACACGCAAAGTTGATATGTTAATGATAATCGTAATTTCTGATTCGGTCTCCATTTCTTTATTGACGACGATAATTGCAGACATTATAACAAATAATAATTAAAACGTCATTGTATAAAATAATTTGAACTGTTGTAATTCAAGCGGATCCCGTTAAAAAATTAGAACATTGTGACATTAAAATTCATAGATTAAGAAAAATTATATTTTCATATTGTTAACATTGAATTATTAATTTATATTATTTTTAAAATATTTTGTCGTAAATAAATATTATATTATATATTGAAAAAAAAAGTTATACATATATATATATATATATATATATATATTCAAAATTACTAATAAAAAATCTAAGATATATGTTAAAAGTCAATTTTATTTTATTATTGATTATACCTTTCCAATTTAGTTGATCTTATCATTATTAATTTCAATTGTTCAATTTTTTATTATTATATTCCATAACAACACTGGTAATTATATTTTTTATATAATATAATACTCACTAGGTATATATAGTTGTTCCTGGGTTCAAATTCGAAAAATATGATATATTAAGTATAATCATATATAATTTTTTGAGATTTAATCTGTACAATATAAAAAAAGAATCGTTTTTGTAAATCGAAAAAGATACTTACTCTAAATTACTTTAATAAAATTACAATTTCTAGTACGCCACTGGACAAACTTTTATATAACGAAAGCTATTAAAACGACAATAAAATCGATTCAATCGATCGGAACGACAGTTTATCGTCAAATTATTATATTGTTGATGTGATGACTTTCAATATTGATTTATGATTTACAAACACCTAATTGCCTCCCACCCTATAAGAGAATTCGATCGATAATAATAAAAATCGAATCTATTCGACCGCATTTTTCGCTATGTCAGATTATCTTTGATTACAATAAAAATAAAAGATTTTATATATATATATATATATATATATATATATATATATATATATATAAATTAACAAATAGTAATAATAAAACGTACTTGAAACCGCTTAATCACTATTCAAATCGTCGATTCGAAGCGGCGATAATAAAAATTAAGGAGAAAAAGAGAGAGTAATTGGTTTAAATTGAACGATATTAATTTTCAGCACGACGAGATCGATTTTTTTTCATTAATTAGAACGAAAGCAAAATGCTTTCGAATCGTTTTATCTTTTTAATTTTTAAAAAAGAACAATGAAGGCCTTTGTGTTGAATAGAAACGAAAGTTTTATAAAGATCCTGGTTAATATAAAATCAATGATTTGGAAGGATAAATAAAGAATTTATATGTTATAAACAAATTCAGCTTACTTTTTGATCACAGTGCAATCTATTAAAATAAATACAATACGTTATAAATCTTTTTTAGATCGGATCGTTCAATATTAATTCTACGATCCACCTTTAAATTTTCCATTCAATAGTTTAACCATATTCTAGCAAAAATCTATATAATTCTAAAAATTATAAACTTAAGCATATATCTAATTTAATTAAATTTACTTTAGATTGCAAAAAAATATTTTAACAAAACTTAAAGAAAAAAATAAAACTTAAAGAAAGAAAGCAAATGCATTTAATGAAACATGAACTTGACCGTTAATTTCAAGATAGTTAGTTTAGGGCACTTGTACCCTTTGTACACTCACTGATATAATAATAATAATAACAATAACAAGGTTCAGATATGATCGTTGAACCCGTTTAAGAGTTCGTTAACCGTCGAAGGTGAAAATTTAACCGAAATTTTCCCACAAATAGGCGATTGCCTAATGTCGGACACCTTTTGTATTTTTATATATCAATATGAAAAATCATTTTTTATTCTTTCTTTACTTTATATACATATACTTATACATATATATATATATATATATATATATATATATATATGTGTGTGTGTGTGTGTGTGTGTGTATATGTATTGTTCATCACATTATTCTTTCATATCGAAATCTATATAAAGAACGGGATTTGAAATAAATCTTCTCGTTTTCTTCTTGAAAAAAAAGATAGAACAGACTTTCTTCCATGTGTAGAAGTTTTATTCCAGAAGATAAAAGATAAATAATTGTAAAAGCGAGAGTTGAATTAAGATAATAATTCTTTGATGATATTATATATATATATATATATATATATATATATATATATATATATGTATGTATATATATATATATATATATATATATATATATATAGAAAAAAAAGAAAATCGATTATTTATATTCGAAAACAACCATTTAATCCTTGAAAACTACACATATGTGATTCGATACGAATATCCTAACTATTACATATAACGTCGTTTGTTTTTTGAACTTTGTGAGGGGCGTTTCATAAATACGATACAATTTAATCCTAATTATTAATTTTATTGTATGAACCTCTCATTCCCAGGTGAAATAGTATTTCCATTAATAGCCATCGGCTACGTAACTTCAAGAATTATCTAGGATTAATGAGAATGTTTCCATTTTAGATACCGGTCGTTGTATTCCATTTGAGCATATTATATATATATATATATATATATATATATATATATATATATCATTTATAAAGACCGGCAATTGCTTTCTGTGAAATCAATTGCTAATAATAATCGAAAGTTTTCAACGGTAAACTCTCATCGATTTATAATGTTTATTTATTGATATAATTTATTATTGTAAATCAATATTGAAAATTAAATCATGAAAACATTTTAGCATATGTGTGATAATTTAAATCGAAATCTTTATTTATATATCATATTTAAACAATTACTTCAGCTTGTTCATTAGATTTCAACGATCGAATATTATTTTCTTAACGATCGTAGATCGTGACCGTTTCTAGAAAGATGTAATTTGTTTATTGTCAGTATTATATTTCCAATTTTGTATCGATTATTTCGACTTTTACAATCTATTTTATATGTGTAAAATTTAAAATGTCTTAAATCAGCGGTGATTAACATTTTTTTTCGTTGCACAAAGCTACGTTTAAATTATATATTTGATATATATATTTTTTTTAATTTTAATCGCGCAGCAAAATTAAATAAGTCATGTAGCATAAAATAAAATATTTACATCATATTCATAAAATGCAATGATAATCTAAATATTTTTACGAGTTCCGATGAATTAGAGTGTGTAAAAAAATTTGTTGATCAATATTCCAAAATTATTTATTACAATTAGTATACAGCTTTTCATTTTGAAATACGTTCATAAAATTATTTAAAATATTATCTATATAAAAACTATTTTTAATCGTATAAACATTGAAATTATTTTAAGTGATGTAATTACAGTAACAATAAATTGAAAGTAACAGGATTCTTCTATTAATATTACCAAGAAAAAAATATTATTTTGATGTATATATATATATATACATATATACAAATAATAAATATAACTAACATAAAACAGAAAGTACTATTTCTCTTCATCTATTGAAGAAATATTAAAATTACTCACGAATGCATTTAAGGTGAGATATGAAGTTTATTTACTTTCTATGAATTTGTCGAGACAGACATAAAATTTTATTTTACCAGAAAATTTTCAAAGTTCAATTTTTTTTTAATATTATGAGAAAATTGTTCAAAATGTAATAATAAAATTATTATGAATACTACATTTAAGATTTATTAAATTTATTATATTTGACACAATAAATCTTATAGTTATTTATTATTATACATAGAAAGTTATAAGTTATATTTTAAAATATTGCTTACCTTTCCAATTTTCACTTTTGAAAAAAAAGGTTAAGATAGCAAAATCGTTCAAAAAAAATTACATCACAATTTTTTATTTTCATAATTTTAATTCCAGTTCTTTTTGTTGTTAAATATTTCATATATGAAAATTCATTTGACTTTTTTTTGTGTATTTAATTATAATACCATAAGTGATATTTGAATTTCAACTATGAAAAGATGATTTTTATTTATAAATGGTTCGAATTATATTTGAGAAAAGGTTGATTTGAAATACAAAAAAAAAACAACTACATAATTAGACATTGCAAATTTTATTACTATTTTAAAGACGATCTGTTGCAAGTTGCACACATCCGTTGCGAGCGACCGTAAATTATACGAGATTAACCGGTTTTTTTTGTATTATTATTATAAACAACAACAATTTTAAAGTGTAATTAAAAACGGGTTTAACTAATAATGCGACCCTCGCTGACAAATAAACTTAATTAAACTATATTCGCGCGCTTCGTTAACATAAAAAGAGAATTTTCCGAAGACGCATGAAAAATGCACTTGACAATGAAACTTCAACAACAAAAATCAACAATAACAAAAACAAAAAATAAACAACATATATACCATATATACATATATATATGTGTAAGGTGAAAGGGAACGTTCTAGAGGTTAAACGATGAAAGACAGATATTTTTTCCGAAATGAAACGAGAATAAATAATACGCTCATTGTTCCGATCCATTGTAAGTGAATAAATCTCTTATGCGATTTTTTTTCGTATTTAATCTTCAACGACGAATAAGAAATGCTCGAGAATGAATGGAACTATCTTTGAATCTATTCACAGATTGTCGGTGCTATTTATTTCAATATAGACAAACGTTATCAGTGAAAAAAAAGTGAAAACATTATAAAGAAAGGCTAATTAAATACGTATTGTGTGATAATTGAATTGAATATGATGATGATTTTTTTAACGTTTTGATTGTTGATATATAAAAAAATATAGTATTGAATTTTAATTTACGTAATGGAAAGCATTTTTTATAATATTATTGATGGATTTATAAAAAAAAATATATTATTTAAAGCGTATTTTATGCGAAATAAACTAAGTAATGTCGGAAAAAATCATCACAGATTAATTACAGTACAAAAAAAAATAAGTGATTTTGTGGATAATAAAAAAATAGATGAAATAGAAATGAATGAATTTAATAAAAAAAGAAAAAATATTAACAATAACAGATCCATCAGTAAATTCGACACGATACCAATTTTCGCACATTAATCTTTTATCATATTGAATTAAATTGATTGAAAATTACATATACTCTTAAACATAAAATATAAAACCGTGCTAAACGAATCCGCACTAAATGGATTATAAAAATTAAAGTTGAATCGCGTCAAACTATATAATATATTATATAGCCAAATTAAAACATCGTGACAGATGAAGATATTTTAGCAACATTGTTAATATTCGATCTCGGGTTCGATTCCCACAGAGTCTAGAAATACCGGTCCGCGAATAACGCGACAAATGGCCGACCACTTTTGCCGTTAATACGGACATTTTCGCGACGTTGCAAAAACGTTTTCCGCTTGCTAATAACGTATTTACGACGTGTCAAATAAATAAATTATTATCGATCTTTTTATAAAATAAAAATAATATTACAAAACATACAAAAATACCATTTTCGATCGTTTAACACTAATATCGGTGTCCGCGTTTAAAAATGGCGGAGCTGTTATAATTTTAAACGTGAACTCGTTTCGTATTATGAAATTCTAATTGAATATTAATCAGTTTTTTTTTATAATCGTCTACTTTGTTTTTTAATATAGATTTTCGATTAAAAATCTTTTAATAATTAATATATATATTTATGCAAAATATTTCACAAATCTAACAGTCATTAATTTTACACATTTAATACAATACTTCATAAATATGAAATATTTAATAGTCGTAATTATTTATTATCAAATTATTATAAAAATAAATAAATTCATTTTTTATATTTTTCGTCCAATTTTTTTAATATGCATTTAAATAAAAAAAAATAATGCAAATAACAAAATGTTTAATTTTTAGGAAAAAATATTAATTTTTAAAATATTCTAAATATAAATTGTCTATGGAGATTTATATAATTATATGAAAATAAAAAATAAGAGGGGTACATTATAATAAAAATTTGGTGTTTGAACAGATGACACAATTATCGCGCATTTTTAATTGATTTTTTTTTCTAACAGCAATTAAAATAAAAATCGCGTTATAATATTGATAATTTTGTCCAAAACTAATAAACGGGAAGTTATAAATAATTTCAAAATATACTTTAGTTTTCTGATATTTTAAATTTGGAATTAATCTTTTCTTTTTATAGATTCGGTCGTACGTTTAGAGCGAATTCCATTTACGCGCGTATTTTAGACATGTATTTATCGTGTAAAAAGAGATAAGTTTAAGTTTTTTAAGTTTAAATAAACAAACTTTATGTAAGTTTATGAATCATATATATTTCCAAGATCTGGAATTCATCGCTACGAGTTATTTCCTCAATGTTACTTTTAAAAAAAAAAATGCAAATTTGCAATATATAAAAGCGTGACATACTTTACTTGAAATATAAACATGCGACAGTTGAAAACTTTCTCGAAATTAAAGTTCATGCAGATGTGTCCTTAGCGTTCTCACCGCTCGCTTATTTATCGATAATTATTTCTCTGCTCGATAATTCTGGTTATGCATGTATATATATATATATATATATATATATATATATATATATATATATATTATATTAGAAAAGTCGCGAATGCTGTAACACTTTATGAAACGCGGTTAATTGGTTTTGAAGAATGTCCGCATTATAAGTGGAAAAAATCGCACTAATCAATACATACAGCGTTATATAGAATAAATTGTCGCAATTTTTCGTTTTGTATATATTTTTATTAAATAAATAGTGAAATAATTAATACTTACATTTATAAATGAATATTTTAATATTTTTCATAATATATTGTATATTATATAATTATTTTTCATAAACTTGGTGTGAAATAATATTGATTCCTGGTAATATTATTTCGCACTGAACTAAAAATAAAATATCGCGAAACTTTTTAGTCAAACCGCGCACGCAAATCGAATCGGTGCTCAAATAAATCCATTCAGTGCATCAATTCTATTGATATATATATATATATATATATATATATATATATATATATATATATATATATATATATATATATATATATACATTTATTTATTTTTCTAAAATAATAATCATTAGGTCGTTTATCACGACAAATATGAGAAAATGAAATCTCACTGAACGGCGAAAGCGGTTATCAGTGCAAAAACAAATGTGCACACGAGTTAGTTGTTTTTTTTTCTTCTTTTTCTGTTGTCTTCGACGATAGACAACATTAAAAGTCACTTAAACGAAATGGAAGTGACATTTAATTTGCATACGCCTTTCTTTAATCGAAACCTTGCTTTGACGCCTTGCATTTCGCAACTATTTTTTTTCTAATGTTTTCCTATCTAGTAAATCGATCTTAATTATATAAGCATTAGAGAACATTGACATTTTTCATTCATTATGTCAATAAAAATGTCAAAATGTAAAAGATTAATAGCGTTTCAGTATATTATTTGATGAATTTATAAGACAATAAATAACCTGTATACAATTTAAATTTTTATTTGAAGTAATTTAAAATATTAAATCTGAGAATTTTTATTATCAATGTTTAAAAATCTAAAATTATAAACTTTTCTATAAAATATTGGATACTTTGAATGTATAATGTAATTTTTTTTCAGTTTTATAAAAAAAAATATGAAGAAAACCTAACGATTCAAATATATTGATATTCAATGGCCCGTTATATGGCGGGAATTACAAGCTGTATAATAATAATATACAGTACCTACTATACTATTAAAGTGAATAGATGCCGGTTATGCAAATCGATCGAAAATCTCTATACTATAATAGAATATATTAGAACATATGCGGTTTTTCTCTCACGCGTGATAATAGAGAAAAAAAATATTCGAACGCCATTAAATACAGACGAACGTGCGACACAATGGCGCTTTTATATAAAATAAGGACGACGTTTTGCATTTTCTCAGAGATTCCGTTTTCTGCAAATGCAACCCCGTAGACTGACGTGGGAAATGCGATTCAAGAATTCCTGAAAAATTCAAACAAAAAGGTTCAACTTTAGAGACCGAAAACGATGTCCCAACGAGGCCATTGTTTTCCGAACATACTATTATACATTGCTATTTCACATATTATGACATAATTACGAAATAATTTTAACGATTGGATCGAATTTTTCGTTTAGATCATTATTTACTATTTTTGAAAAATTTTTGGATACTGTTAAAGCAAAATTACTAAACTTTTTTTAATACGGACAGACTAAATATTTTCACTGATTAGATAATAAATTATTAATTCATTTTTTTAATAATTTAATATATTTTTGATATTATACTGTACTGAAAAAAAAATATAACAAATGTATAAAATAATATAATATGATATATTAAATGTAATGGTGCACATTCGTGATTAGTATCATTATAACTCGCGTCGGTTAAAAGCGCTATAATTTTGTTTACTGTAAATTACACTTTTAATGTATAATTTAAGTTAAAATTAATGACGAGCCGTTAAATATAAAAATCATAATAATATTTAACGTTATCTTCGTTGAGAAAACTTGAAAAAAGACATACAATACGACGATTATTTATAAGAATATATTATATTATATATAATTTTAAATTTTAATAAATATTTCTTAATGAATTTTAGACTGTTTACGTATACGGTTTTTTCTATTAAAAATCTCCTTGAATAATATATGGTATAATGTAAATATATTAATATTTATGAATCACTCGTTATGAATAAATTTAAACTTAATGTGAATTATTCTACTATTTATTTATATTGTGTAATAATAAATATAATAAAGTGATTATGACGAATCAATTTTAATACATTAGATGATTTTTAAACATTTTAATAGCGAATTTCAAATATACATATAAACACACACACACACATGTTTGTGTACGTATGTGTGTAATAAATTGATAATAAGACTGCAATTTAAAGAATTTAAAGGACATCAAATTATAAAGTTATTAATCTTACGGTAGCTAAATATATATACACTAAATAAATTTATATTATTCGGTTTTTTTTTCTATTTATATTATAGAACTGTAAATACTATTTTAATATCTATTAACAGGTCATAAATCTTTGATTTTCCGTTATAATATCACTATGAATCTTTTACTACATTATAATAAATAAAAATAATAATTTATGTTTATGCAATAATACAATGAGTATCATAAAATTTTCACTCGCGATTAATCTTCGTGCCTTCAAGCCAAACAGCAACATCATAATATAACCCGTAATAAAATTTGAACATATAAAAAACATCTAATCGTTCTTAAGAGATGTAATAAAACGAATTTCTATCTGCTATTACAGATCTTCATTGACGAAAATGTCAGTCGGCAATAAAACTCACTTTCTATGCCACGAAACTTCACAACCTCTCACCGGACTACCGATATAATTGTGTGCAAAAAAAAGTTACATCGTGATTTGTGCACCCAAAAATTACGAACCTTCATAGAATAAGAATCCGAATGGCAAAAAAAAAATCATGCAAGTTTACAACGACCAGAAACAATTTCGCGGTCACGATTTGTGCGAAACGTGACAAGATGGCCGACGACAACGGTCCCCGGTCTCGCAAACGGCAAAACAGGTGAAAGATTTACCAGAACCTTAACTTTGAGCCTAATCGAAAAGCTCAAATTAAATAAAACGAGCCAGGTGAAAACTTTCACCTGGTAAACTTTATCCAATGCACGCCTCGCAGACGTCGAGGAGCCTAAAACCTCGTTTTCGCCACCAAACTATTACCGTTCGACAAATGTATAGAGGCCAACGCACCCGCGAAAGCCTCTAGGCTCCTGAATAGGAGAAAGCCCACTTGCGAATCAAAAAGCGAAAGAAAAAAAGACATGTGTATATGCGATTGAATCACAAAACGAATGGATTACATTTTGTTATATAAAAATGCCACTCGAACGGGTTAGATATCACGAAAGGGAAACTCACCGTGTTACGGGTGGATTGGTGACAAAAAATTATTGTGACGGATCAGTAGGAAAGTTATTCGCAGCACATGCAGCGAACATTCAGCTGCCACGCCTTGTTTTCGTTGTTCTCACAGTGGACATGACTATAATTGATAAACCTGTCGTATACAATCTATTATTATACGTTCGATAGATTTATATATTTATACGGATATTGTGTTAAATTATTGTTATAAAGACTAATGTGACAATATATTTTAATTTTATAATGTGGAATGTCGATAGACACCCGATTGGCCCGGTGGTCAAATTTACTTATCCACATTGAGCTATTCAGGAAACGAACGTTTGAGTACGCGTTAATATTATATTTTATTTAATTATTTTTATTACTCTTATTAGTATTATCGGAAATAAGTAAAACATTAACTCGACACCATAATTAACAAAATCCGAACAATAAGTTTAGATCCGTATAAAGAAGTCGCACCACCATTTTATTTGTATTCTGTAATATTCATTCACCATTTCTAATTTAAAAGAAAAGATAATCATTTTTAACAATTATGATTAAATGTAGGGAAGATGTTTGTTATCTGAATTAGTATTATATTAATTAAATGTGATCTTAAATATGGCAATTATAAATAAACGAAAATTGATTCATGTTATAACTGGTCTTTTTCGAACATATTATTCATTTCCATTTTAATTTCACCATCATTGTCACTAATTATACATCTCAGTTTGGAATTCGACCTCTATCACCGAATCAGGCTATTAATATCAAACAAGGCCATATTTTTCCGATTTAAATAATTGATGTCTTCCTTAAATTTCTAATTTAATTCATTACATCACATAAAAATCATAAATATTTCGCTATTTGTACATTTTAAACATTATTTCTATATAAAGAAGAACGTAGAAATGAAGGCTTAAATTTAATACATAATATAGAAAGGAATACTCTTCAATTTTCACAAATAAACAAGAGATAATCGTGTTATTTTATTTTTTGTTGAGCTTTGTAAGTTAATAGAACAAAATAGATTAATGAGCCACAGGTTAAATATCACTGACTTAACCTATGCAGATTGGACAAAAAGCTTTTCGATGGATTAAATTTGATGATATCAATTAACTTTGCTGACGCAAGCAAATCTCCAGCTAAACAGGCTTATGATTGCGATATGTCGTTTATCATAGTTGAAATATTGTCATCATCAATAAAACTGGAATTCTGAGAATGAAACGAAAATCTCTTTCTCTCAGATAGCTTTCGATTAATTAATTCCATTTCTCTATTGCGCCGGGTGACTTTTGGCGCGGTTCAAAGCCTAGTCTAAAAAAAATTCAAAACAGGTGAAAGTGAAATTTGCAATCTCGTCAAAGTGCAATCATCCCCATCATTTGAATGAAGCACGATGGAAACACGTACGAGAGTTGTAATCTCAAATAATCACGATTGTAAATGGTGATTCTGCAATTAAAATGCAAGACGAAAAACGAAAAGTTATCTTCTCTTGCGATGATGAATTTGCATTTTTATGAACTGCACAGACAAATCTGCATTTGAAGCTATCAATCATAATTTAAAAAGATTGAATAATTGAACTACCAAAATATTATTTGTATAATAATAATAATTTATTTCTATTTGATTATGATTTAAAAATGGTTCAACATTAACAAGAATTCCAATATCACTGATTTAAATCATTTATGCAGCTTCTTCTAAATAAATTATAGAATCAAAGTGCAATTATAATTTTTAGCAATGATTTAATTGTATAAATATTTATTCATTCGTCACGTCCCAATTATTATTTATTCAATATTAAATCGATTATTTATATATGGTAATGTCTTACATCATCAAAGTGCCATATTAAAGATCACAGGATTTAAAGATGTCACAAAACGTATTTTTGTATAAGATTTTTTTTCTAATATTAAATATAATGAAAAATTATTAAAGTATGTTTTATTTAAATATTTTAAATCTATTCCATATCAAATTCGAAATTCATTAGTTTGATTAATATTACAATTAATCATTTTTAATGTAAAAAAAATATTTATATTATTCAATTCGTTATTAAAACACAAAACAAAAATTTAATAAAATTATCAACATCAATACGAATCGTGTCTGTAATTTTGTAACTGAACAAAAATTTCCCTATCGATCTAGGTTGTGGTTTCTTATATAAAATTACGCGAAATTATTTATGTTTATGATGACTTCAAAGAGAATTTCGCCCGTTAAAAAAAATAAAATTCATTATATTACATAATACAATAGAAATGGCTCAGTTTTTGATTTCAATTCACAGTCATAAATCTTGAATGGACCGCACTCTTGGTTTCATAAAGCACTTTCATCGTCTCCCGGAGAACGCATGAGAATAATGATCATTCAAACCAGTTAAAAGCTTTGTTTTTCACTATGGCAAAATAGATCTTTAGACAGAATGTCGGCTTTAATCGAGTTCTATTCCCATTTAATTCGATTCATCATGTCCGTAGCGGTGAGAGTGATATATGAAAATGTATAACTGGATTTAATGCAGTTTACTTCTGCTGTTTTGGTATTAATTGGAGAAAATTGTAAACTGGACGAATACAAACACACTAATGCACCTGCTATTTCCAGTATGGCAGATGATAAACTTGTGTGTGCTCCACGTTTATAATTATATTTATATAGTAAAAGGTTGAAAAATTATCATCGAATAAAAAGAAGAGTAAACTAATGAACAAATTTCATGGAAAAAAATGCTTCACATATTCTTTTATTATAATATAGAACATTGCATATCCAATCAGTATTATTTCAACAAGTAAACACGTTCAATTGAATTTTTTTTAATGAAAAAAAAAAAACACGAAAGGCAAAATTGTGAAAGTGTTTTTGAAGTTATCCGATTGATTGAAATGTTTCCATTAATGTATAAATATGAGTCGAAAATTAAGAGTTCACTTTTATCTTAATTACATCTTTTCAAGCGATACAATACTAATACGAAATTAAAAAAAATAATCGTTCGGTCAGAGGTTTTATATCACAAATGCAATTTATTATTCGTCTAAACGATTACGCTATATAATTTATTTATTTTTTTTACATAAAAACAATCAAACGAAATGAAAAATTCTTCAAATTACTTTATCAATAAAACTAAATGGAAAACTATTTGCAAATACAACGATTTTAATTGCCGTTCGTAATTTCCATTCACTTTATGAACATTCATGTTAATTATTCAAACATTCAAGTTTTGCAAAATATTTCACCTTCACGCTTAATCAAAGTTTTTGTGTGTCTATTTATTTTATATTTATATGTTACACTAGTTGCATCCTTATGACATCCAATATTTGACAAAATGAAATCAAATGATGCATATCAATCATTTAGAATACATATTGATTTCATACTTGAAATCGATGACGTCAGTCAAAAAAATATACCATATTTGTATTATTGCCATATCTAAAATTAGTGAATATAAAAAAATATTCAATATAAAAAAATATAATTCTTCCGTTGTTATTCATTTATTTATAATTTTCTCTCTAAAAGTTGCCCTTTTTAATATATATATATATATATATATATATATATATATATATTCGATTGTGAAAGTGTTTTTGTAGTTTAATTAGATCGATTAAACTTAGTTACAATTGTTCAAGATATTTATCGACGTCTTTAGGTGCACGATTCCGTATACGAAGCGGCGAGAACACAAAGGAAACATATACGAAAAACTTTCTTTCCGACGAAACGACCCCACGGTGCAATATTATCTTCGATATCTATCGATCATCGATCAATATTTGAAATGCATTTCAAAATGTACTAAAAATTTTATATAAAAATATAAAATGATAAAAAAAATCGAATAAATTAAATAAGTGTGAAGTATTTATAATTAATTTGTAGATGGTTGATTTTTTGTAAAAAAAAATGACAGATGTATTAAAATGGGTGCAGATAGTACAATATAATGTCAATTGTGAATATAATTAGATTACTTGATTAATTTAGTAATTAACTAAATTTAAATATTTTTACGTTGTATTAAAAATATTTGTTACTGAATCTATTTCTGTTGCCATTTGTAACGATAAACAATAATAATTCATAACGATGAATAACAACAATAAATACGATGTATTATTGTTATCTGAAATATACGCAAATAAACCAGGATTAAAATGATCTAACGTTTCATATTTATATATATATATATATATATATATATATATATATATTATATGTTAAAAAAAATTCAATATAACCGCCTAATATAACTACGTAATCGTAATTGGTCATAACATCATCATTCACGTCCAAAGCACAAACGAATAACGATCGTTGTTTATTTTGTTACTATGATGATTTTTTGAGCAAATTTATACTGTTTGTTATAATAATTATCAAATACAGAAATTTATATAAAAAAGTGAAAAATATTCGTGTTTCATTTATAATATACGATATTTTTTAGGGTTGAATTATTTAGAAATATTTTCAATATTGAAATAAAATATTACATAATTGTCATTTTAATTTTTAAATTATGTAATTGTGTTTTATGTTATTATGTAACTTAAAAACGTTGACAGGTGAAATGACATTTTTTTATAATAGCTATCACAAACGTTTTTTTTTAGTACATTATATTTCAAAGATTTATTGTCTTTACATAATGTTTATCATACGTAATATTTAAGTTTTATTATTAAATTCATTCATAATATTATTACATATTGAATATTATTTCCATTTATTATATTAATTCAAAAAAAATGATAATCGAAAAAAATGTACAATATACGAAAAATATAAAATTAATAATATCTAAAATTGTTAACATGTCAAACTGCTAATATATAGCAAGTTTTAAAGTCGAATCTAGCAATAAGTTTCATGTTAACAAAACTAGATTAATCACAATTGAAAGCCTTGAGCGGTAATTAAGATTGGAACCTTTGTCACTATATAAAAATACAATTATGTACAAATTATATAAAGGTTATATAAATAACTATATTTTATATTAGATAATAAATAAATCATATTTTTAAAAATTTAAATATAATAAAATCACTGACATTACGGACCGTTTGTGCTTCAATTTGAATATCATATTATAACATTTGAATATTTTTTTTTTTCCAAATATACGTGTGAATTTTTATATAGATTCTCATATTTGGATGTAAAAAAATCATTTATAAATAAATATTTATATATAAATGATGATATTGAGGTTGAAAGAAAGTGAAATTAAACGTAGCACAGTAAAACATACATACTCTTAATTGGGAAAACTTTCCTTCAATATGTCACTAAAAATGTAATCAATATGTAATGAATCACACTAACAAAGATTTTATTCGCATTTCGACTAGAATACCATCACAATTTTAAAATCGAATATTTTCCAATTCGATATTAATTTTAAGTAATTTTTATTATTGGATTTTCTAAGGAAGTCACTTGAAAGCAAATTCAAGCAAATTCTGCATAAAATTACCAATTATCAAAAATGGCAATCGACCTTATTCTTTTCTCATTCAAATGCTGGATTTTGGATGAAATAAAAAAGATGCATCACGATCCAAAAAAAAACAGAATTGAACCCCCATGGGATAGACAATTATTCGCCATTTAATTCGAATCACGAACTCGATCTGCTTTCTTCGTTTCAATTTACGACTTTGCAATTATCTTCGTATCATATCCGACGAAATTGTATCGGATATGACTTCCAACTTTTTATTTTGTCTTCATTTTCCCTGCGGAACTTCTTTTTTTATTTTCTTCGTCCGTTTTTGTTTCGAAGTGCTAAATCTCATGATGAGCTTTCGCTGCGTCCGATTTTCCTTTCGTTTTTAGCAATTTATACTGCCTTTCATATCAGAATTTTGGACATTAAAATTTCTTAAAATCTAATTTTACGATCTAATGAAATAGTCAAATAATGTTTTATGACTTATTTTGATCCGTGACACATTTGAACATTTAAAAATTTGCGGCATAATATTTTTCAATATCAAAGTAAAAAAATTCGTGATTTGTAATTACCAACACATTTCATAACAAAAATAAAATAAATTAATAATATTTAATTGGATTTGCTATCTTCAATTTACGACCGGAAAGTGAATGAGAAAATTCGTGCAAAACGCCATTGTTGTTCAAAATGATCGTTTGTAAATAAATAAACAACACTTAAAAATACACCTGAACGCTTTCATTACGATTGTATTCCCTGTTTATGTTTTCCAATTATCAAAATCGCGATTATACAATTATTCAAAAAGAAAAAAAAATGAGAAAATCCACAAAAATCAAGATTAATTCGTTTGGAATGACGGCATTCATAATTCTAATTCAGAAAAAATCATGAGTATGTGAAAACGTTGCTAAAATTTGCGAATTATAATTATAATACAGATAAATGCCATATTAAAATGTAGGAATTGCGTTACAAACAAAGATTTTCAAATATAATTCGCGGATAAATATCGATCCACTAATTTTTATAACATTAAAGTATATTTTTTTAATATTTTTATTAAAAAATGTTAACTTTGTGCAGTATGAAAAAAATTAAAAATAAAATATTTTTTTTATCATGATATTGTTTAAAAAATTCAAGCACCGTCAGATTAAGATACATTTCGCATATTATAAAGTGCCTCTTCAAGTTCAATTCCAAAAAATACCGTACGAAAAAACGATCATTGGAATGCAGCTGAACAACTTTAAATTTAATCCGTAATAAAATAAGTGTAAAAAAATACGGGAAAGAGTTAGAAAAAATGTAGATCAATGTCAAAAAAAACATTGAACAATAGTTGGAAAAATGTTATGTTAATTGATATAACATTTTAATATTATACTTTGTTATTTTTTTTACATCAGTTTTATGTTTGATGTTATTGAGTAAAAATATCAACAACAATATATAAATATTATTAAAGAAAATTATCGCTCTAGTCGAACTTTGAAGTCTGTGGTTCAAATCTGTCACAGTGCAAAATGTCAGTTGCACGTGTCTTATAGTGAATTCAAATAATTAAACGTTGTTTTTATTTTTATTTACGTTAATGAATATTATCTATAGAATATTTTAAGTGAAAAAAAAGCGCTAAGCATAGTAATTATATGACGGAATATCATATTAGTATGCTAGAAGTCTTGTTTAACGTGTAATCTATTCGTAGTGTTGAATCTTTGCTTTCTATCGCTTTACAAATACTTGTAAATGTGAATTTTGAAATTGTTGAAAATATTGCAATTCATAATCCATTCAAGTCAAGCATTTATTTCAACGTTTTCTACGTATAGTAGTAAGTATCGTATACTTTCAATGACAAAAGATATATAATATGTTTAAATAATTAGTGTTTATTAAATTGTATTTTTAATACGATATTAATTTTGAAAATGTATTTGTATCAAAGATCATTTTCAAATTATTATATTAAAATCGAGCACTCGGATAACAGATGTTTTTATAGAATTTTTACAAGGTGTTTCCTAATAAATCGTTTTTTCATCCATATTTATGTGTGAACCGTAATGATTGATAACTGTGCACATCTATTACCACAATTGTTATGGTTTATATATTGCATTATCATTGCAAAAGTTACAAAGCAATTTCATGGTAGAGTACCTCCGCATCGACGGCATTATCAACATTATATATAATGCTATGATAAAATATCTTATTATGGAGTAATCGCATAAAATACAAAAACTGAAAATTGTCGGATCATATCTTGGCTACTTTGATTTGTAATCTCAGACATTCTGAGGTTAAACGAAGACGAAGCGATTATTTAATCAAACTCATCGAATTGAGTTCTTAGTTTAAAAGCATGGACACTTAAGGTTTAGTAACCGATCCGAGCACAATAGAGTAACGGTCAATGATTCACGACAAAAATGAACACGGTATTGACCAAGAAAGCATCGTGGAATGCATTTTAATATAAAGACAGTTATTTTTTCTTTCCTTTTTTGGTTTTTTTTTTTTTTTTTTTGTTGACCTCCCACAAATTTTTCTCCCATCCGATGTATTGTTTGAGTCGCATGTTAAAAAGACAAATCGGTATAATTTAACCAAAGTTGAATTGTTGTAAACCTGTAGTTTATTAGGAATGACACCAAAACAAAAAACCATGCAAGTTAGATCTAGTCACGCAATAAAAATAAATTTAAGTAATAATCGATTGGAGTGGGTGACTGGTTTTTGACTTTTATAAATATATTATACGTGATGATGGAATCTTTGATTTTACAAAAAAAAGTCGTGTGAGTCATTGTTTAAGTGTTAAAAAAGTGTAAATTTATAAATATTTAAATACAGAGAGTGAATTTGAAAAAATACAGATGTATCCAATTAATATTTATCGATAATATTCTTTCTGATTAATTGATTTTAATTAATTGTGAAGAATAATCACTCATCGATATTATCTGATTTATGATTTAATAATACAAATTAAATTTAAAAAAACTTAATTTTACAAAAAACAAATAATGTTATCAATTGAAATTAATTTTCATGTATTGTTCTCTTAGATTATAGAAAACATTGATAAATTGATTGTATATTTCACTGTTTTTATATAAAAATATTAACATATATATACCAAATATATTATTCATTAATTATTGAATATCTAATATTTTAATTGGTTTCGGTTAATTAAATTTTAGATTATTTTACATGTTTAAATAAATCATAAATAATTGAACCGGAATTTTAAATACGCTAATTCGTCTATTTTCAACGATTTATTTATTAATGTAATTTTTCATATTCATTTGGTAAATTTAGTAGAAAATTGGATTCGAGAGACATATCCAATATACGAAATTGCACATAGTTTCACATATGCAAGAACAAATGGCAACACATGAAATTAAGATCACAATGAATTCCATTTCGCATTACGAAAATCACCAACATGAGATTGAATCATACGAGGGAAACTATTTAAAGACAATAACACTCTGGAGCTTTTTGCATCATCGGGGCGATAATTCCATTTGAAATTAGTCACTTTCTTCGACGAAAACAATCGCGATTATCCAAATTCTCATGTTAATTCGTGCCGGAGAACAGTTCAGGTCGTAATTAATGCAAAAGTCAAAATAACAATTGTGACAATGTCTGTGTAATCATTTTAAATTTACGCTGTCGCCACGACATAAACATAAATATATAAATTTGAAAATATTTAATTTCATAATATTGACGACTACATCTATATATATATATATATATATATATATATATATATATATATATATATATATATATATATATATATACACACATCTATATCTACATCTATATATATATATATATATATATATATATATATATATATATATATATATATATATTTTTTTTTTTCATATGAACCATAAAATTGATTAAAATTCTCTATATATTATATTTATTATAATTTTTATATTATTCTGAATATTAATTTAAAAATTGAATTTATTTAAAATCAGTGAGCGTTTAGTTTAATACTGACAATGTTCTAATATGACTGTTGCTATTTCCAATTTAGTTATATTAAATGGAAAAAAAATTTGAACTATCTTCATAATAATATGATATATACAAATCTTTTATATTTTAAATCATATTGTTGATGTTGTATGCCTGTTTTTATATTGATGTGTTAAAATTTGGATAATAGAGATTTTAAAAAGGTTAAGATACATTAACGTTTCTCAATCATGTTTGTAATATATTCTTTTATCATTCTCTTCTGAATCAAAACCAAAGACGTATCTGAGAATATTAATTTTTGTCTCTTCCACCAGTTACGAAATTCTGATATAATACAATCATTGTTTCGAAAAGTGTTATTACATACGATCCGATATAATTTTTATAATATAACGACTACGTATGAAGTTACATGCAAAACGGACGATTTTGAACGCAAGATATTTTCCACGTTTGACGTGAGACTATTGAATAGTCATTAGCGCGATCATCTTTTCCATTAAAATGAATTTTCACACATAGACTTTTCTCGTGGGAAATTATCAATATATATGGTATATATATATATATATATATATATATATATATATTTATTTACACGATTTTTCTCGCCATCAAATGCAAAAATCATAGTCGGTGCAAAAGAAAATTTTGGAGCGAATTAACTCGTATCTTGCATTCGTGTCATGATATTTGATACTCATTCCGCTCTTTTCCTGAGCACGCATCATCCTTTTTTTTCATTCATTCACATCTCTCATTATTACTTTTTCCTTCTTTTTTTTCTCGGATTTCGTTGACACAACCGGTTGGGCAACCTTTCTGGTGTTGCTCGTTGAAGACGGCCAACACCAGAGGGAATGTTTTTAAAAATATAAAAGGGAAACCAAATCTGTATCCATCACAAAGTATGAAAAGTATTTTGAATTTCTATCTTAATATTTGAAGGTATAAAAATTTATATAACGTTCTAAAACTTAAAACGTATCCCGTAAGAACTTTTTTGAATCTTTATTATTTAAACGCCTTCTCCCTTTTCACACTCAAGTTGTCATTGTCCTTTACATTATTCTAACTCCCACTAATATACAACACCATTTATTTTGAATAATACTGATTTGAACGCTATCAATATGTTTCTTGGAAATATTTTATTTTTAACCATTATTATCAATGTAAAATATTTTAGAAATATCAAACTATTTCCCGTTGTATACTTTAAGGATCATTGAACTTCTCGTACGAGACGCATTATCACGCATTGGAATTCAATCGAGAAATTGTCTGAATTCCTGTCTCAAAGTGATTATGACCATTAAATATTTATGTTGTAACGGTCGATTCAGCTTTCAAATAAATTACACAATTATGTATATAAAATTATAACAATAGTCCTATTTATATATTTGAATAGTTGAATAGTGCACTAGACAGACATTTAGTAGCCCACATAGTTTAAAATTGACTAGTTTACCTTCGACAGCACTAGAATTGTATCATTTCATCATATATAATAACAATAAAAACGGAATAAATTTTTAATCATACAGCAATACATGAATGTATTTGTGTTTGTGTGTTTATTTATGCGTAACTCGTTCAATTATATATTATATATATATATATATATATATATATATATATATATATATATATATATATATATATACAAGAGCATTATTAATTAAATACTAGTTATAAAGTAAAACACTGTGAAGTTATGTTATGTAGAAATAGTAATATAATATTATAAATATCAAATATGAAAAATCAGTGAAGAAAAACTCTTCAGATCCATTAATTAAATAAAATATTATTCTTCAAGGGAAAATTAAAATTGCCCACCCCCCTTTCTTTATTGAATATTTTATTAATTTATATTTTATATCTTCTTTTTTCCCTTTATTTCTATATTATGCATCCGCATCAACATAACCTAACCCGTCATTACTATATCAACAATATACATATATAAGCTCAATATTACGGATTTATATAATTAAAATATAATACTATCATAACAACAATTCAAATGATGAAATAGAAAAAAACAATATGCAAAAGAAATGCTTCGCGTCTGCCACGAAGAAGAAGAAAAAAAAGGAATATTTATTTTTAATTACAATTTATGTCTAATATCTCGACACGATCTGTTATTAAAAAAAATTACATTCATAAACACCTTTCATAATAATAATATAATAACATCCAGAGAAATTCTCACGCGATTCTTCGAACCGTTTCATTTATTTATATATAAATATCATAAATAAATATATTCTTTTATATTCATTAACTATGGATATTTTATGCATATGCGTCGATAATTATGGCATATTTTGAACCTAGATATGCTCCAAAGATACGATATATATATATATATATATATATATATATATATATATATATATATATATATATATATATATTTACTGTTATCTAAATTTTACTTTACATCTTTTCACAGTGTCGATATACAAAAATTTACCCATTTATAAAAAAATAGAAAAAATAAAGTTTCACTTCCCACATTTATTGCCGTGTTAACGACTCTAGACGCGATTACTTTATAGTGTTAAAATTATTCATATTAATGCAAAAATATCTATCAACGTCAACTTGTAATTAAGGTCATATCGCGTATTAATTAAAATTTTCATCATGATTAGTCAACGTTAACTTTTTCCATAATAAGTCTTATTAAGGAACAAATTGGATTTTAGGGAATTCTACAATATTATATGGTATATTGTAAAATAATATTTGCTATATTTATTACAACATTTCTTATATATTATATAATATAATTTGTGTCACTAAAATCATCTTAAAATCGGTATGAATTTTTGCAAAATAAAAAACGTACACTGATTTCGTGACGCTCGATTTTTCCAATATGCTATCAAATATCAATCTTTTTCAAGCCAAAAAAAAATGAAAAGTGCTATTCTATTACAACATAATTGCATGAAAAATCGCTATTTAAAGATATAATATTTTTAGATCTTCCGTATACAATACATCTTGAATACCACTCGCGGTTTGTCTGTTTTATAATATTCCGAAAAAAAGTTCATTTCAAAAGATTACAACATAAACAAACAACATCGATTTTTTTTAACCAGCTAACTCGCAACGATTTGGTTTTAAAATTCAGGATATTAGACTTTCATGTGTTTACGAACAAGAATCGTTTTAAATAAACCAGAACAAAAGTTAAAATTTAGTATAGTAGACCGGACGAGAAGATAAAAAGAACAAACGTGAAAAGAAAAAAAATAATAAGAAAGAAAGAAAGAAAAGAAAACGTCTAATCTAGAAGTCAAAATTGACATCCAAGTCTGAATAGTAATTTTTTCATTTCTATTCAATAACAGTAAAGATGCTTCATATTGATAAGACATATCTTAAACGCAATCTAAACAACATCACGATATATATATATATATATATATATATATATATATATATATATATATATGAAAATAAAATTATAATTAAATTTTATAAATATATTAAATATTGAGAAATCAGATAAAATCATCAGAAATGTACAATCTTTTTGAATTTAAATGGATTTATTTATTAAACGTAATAATTAATATATATTATAATAAGCATATAATTCATTGATCATACTATTATTAGTATATTATATTTATAAAAAGCTACATACTATTTTTCGAAATAATTCGCTTAGATTTTTATTCATTGAGTTATATTTAATTATGTGTAATCTATATTCTCGCTTACAATTTATCTATAACTATACAGATAAAAATAAATAATATTATTAAATAGTGAAATATAATTTTGATTATAAATTTTCGATATTTTTTTTCAGATGTAAATTAAATATATATATTTTGAATGAACAATATGATAATATAATACAGTTATAAGTTACATTTTTTTAGATATTTATAACATTTAATCCAATGAAATACCTGAATTTAACCATTCGCGAACATCGTCAGGTAAAGAACTCCAATCTCTTTCCAGATCCTGATATGTGGCCATGGCTTCGAAGTCGAGCCTCTTCTTTTCGTCCAACATCAGAGAGCGGAAACGCAAAATTAACTCGCCAATATCAATATTTTGACTATCGACATTAACGTCAATTATTCAAAAAAAAACTTCTAAAATTACACGCACATACATACACACACACACACATATATATATATATATATATATATATATATATATATATATATATATATATATATATATATATATATGAATAATATGTGCAAAAAAAGAAAAGTCACGACACACTTGATCACAATGCGAATATGTTCTTGTTTAATAATTTAATAACAATACACAACGTATACACGCTAAAATAAAAAAAAGTATAAATAATATAATTAAAAATTGCAACATTAATAATTATTAATTGCTATAATAAATAATTATAAATTGTGTGACAATAATATCGTAGACGTGACGATCGTTTAGAGTTTGTGATCTGCGCGTATAGTACGCTCCCTGTAGCCTGCCACATTTTATTAATTTATTATTATTATTATTAATTATTTTATATTTAATTTTAATTTCATTTATTCGAATGTTACGTGTGTCGATACGTATCGACCGTCGTATGGCCGATTATCAACTGGCTTCCAGTCAATTGCATATCTTCGCATGACGTTTCGTTACACAGCGTGGACGGGCCAGAATGTTAATCAGTCGTGTTTAGCAAACGATCGTCGTCTACATAACGGTCGTATGAAAAGGTCGAAAACAAGGAATGTTTTTTTTTAATATATATATGTATATATATATATATATATATATATATATATATATATATATATATATATATATATATATATATATATATATATATATGTACATTTGAAGTCAAAACGACAGGAAAAAGTACGTGTTTGTAATTAGAAATTGAAATTGTACGCCTGTATCGAAAATATGTAAATGTAGAACAGATTATATACTTTTTTTATTGTAAGGAAATTTATATTATGTAAATATTTTATATTGCGAACGAAGTGTTATATCATTAAAGGTTTTAATTAGCCCTTTACATTCGAGGGGTGCCGTTTAGTCACTTCTTGGATTAATGCAAAAATTTGATGTTCGGTAATGACTATTTATGTTAATTTTTTGTAACAAATTCCTACTCTTTTTATATAATATTATTGCCCTTTTAAATAGAGATAAGATTTTCATTACTTAAATTATTCTGCAACCACAAATCGGACTGTATTTTAGGCATTGAAACTTGATTTTTTTTAATCAAATTTGACATTCTTGGTAGAAGGATTACTAAAAATTAAAATATTTAATCTACTGTTTTTTTAATGTGAAATGGTAGAAAAAACTGTTTTTTTTTAATTTAGAGATTCCGAAAATGCACCCTTATTTTAAATGCCGTAGAATTACGGCATATTTTCACAACGCCTCTTCAATTGAAAATTTGCAATTCTGCATATATATATATATATATATATATATATATATATATATATATATATATATATATATATATATATATATATATATATATATATATATATATATTATGCAAACGGACGATAAAATTGCGTTATAATATCGATGAAATATACGCATAATTTCCGCTTGATTTACGAGAACGACCGCTACAACGAACTCGTTATAAGAGCCGAATTCGTAATCTCGCATAAAGATCAAATTCTTACATAAAATGCCGGTGAACTTTTCAAAACAATATATATATATAATTTCATCGGTATTTGTTATATGAAGAGTACATATTTTATGATCGAATTTTCAGTTGAAAACACGCACACACACACACACACACACACATACATATACACTTCAACAAATTGTTTAAGTAAAATGAAAATTTGCATACTCTGATAAGTTAAGAATTATTCTAAAGTGGTAAATAATAAAAATAGTAATAATAATAAAGTAAAAGTAAAAAATATTTATAACACTTGCACCATACTAAATATAACATTTTATAAATGCCTACATCAAAACTAAATATTCATGCGTGATTTTTTTAATTAAATGTTCAGCTTCGTAAATTTAATAGAATTGTTATTTTTTAAGTGTTACAATCGACGATTAATGAATCTGAAAATATTTGGTGCTAAAAACTAAAGTAACTTTTTGTTTTATTGCGTCTAATTTCTTATATCGACGATTCACAGTAATTGACGATTAATCTAAATATCGAATTATATTTATTTGACAATTTATCGATTATACATTTTTACTAATTGATTTTAATATATAACAAAATATTTGAATTTAGTATTCAATATTATTAGAAATAATACTACAATATAAATACTCTTAGAAAAACGTTAAAAATATATATTGAATTATATATATATACATATCAAAAAGATTTAATATTTATAATATTATAAACATATTTTTTAATAATTCATATTCAAAATAATTCTATTAATATATAAAAATGTTTTGCTATTTTCTCTTTCAGTCACAAATATGTCAAATAATAACGATAAACACTCTTAATATTCAAAAAAAGCCGCTTCAAAAAAATACACACTTATTTTTGTATATTTATTCATACAGAGAGGGGGGGAAGGCGCGAATTCGCAATTTAAATGCGTTAACGGTCGTTCGGATTATGGCCGCGAGCGGAGCGCTTTTGATCGCGCGTGAACTCCGCGAAAGACCACACTTCAACTGATTTTGAATTCAACTTGTGGTCGAGTTCAGTCCCGGCGACAGGGCCGTTCAAACAGGTTCCTGACCTCCACTTCCACATTCCCTGCTCTTCGGGATTCCAGCATATCTACTTATACCTCCACCTCTTGCTCATCAGCTCCATCTCGTCTCATCACTTCCTTTTGCATAATACATATAAACAATGTCGTATATCAATGAAAACAAAATTTTATTTTAATATCGTATTCATTCATAATTCTTTATATATTTATTTCTATTAAATTTGTCCATTTCATAAATTAAATAAGTGAAAATAACAACAGTATCCTGAGATTTAACGTAGTAAACAATATGCTATCGAGTAACCTACCGCAGGTGTCTTTTTATAATTTTCAACTTTATAACAATTTATGTTTATTTTATGAGTTTTTTTTTTCATTTATATTCAATTTTTCCGTTTATAATATATTCCATTCTCATATATCACACAAAATGTCATTCCTTAATGAGCATACTATAATGTGACAGAGTACTGCACCTTTCCAAATTCTTGTACATATTTTATTATTTAAAAATTTGCATATTATCAACTCTCTAATTTGACTGTACATAAAAAAGTAGATAGTATTTAAATTAATGGATCACTTTGTTTATGATATATTTTTCATAAAGTATATCAATGACGCCATAAGCTCTTATATGGTATATCTGAGTTTCATATATAATAATAATGGCGCTAGTATATATTTTTCACAATATCTATTTATCTAATCTATTATCTAATTTTCAGATATATATTCAAAACATTGTACGTCAGACGATTATATTATCAATTAAATAATTAAATAACCGATAAAAAATATAAATATAATATTTTTTCAGTAGTTCTTAAACTTTACTCAATCTAAATTTATTATTAAAATATTATTATTTTTTAAAACAAATTCTAAAACTTCAACAACAAAACTTAATTCATATATGTATTTAAATATTTACATCGTTTTCTAATTTATATAAAAATATATATCTTTCCCATACTTCCTAGTGACGCGTCTGTTCTTCGATAAATAATATTTTTCGTTACATTATCGTAATTTTCACACAGAAACAATTACTTTGATCGTTTTCTACCGTCATGTATGAAGCTCGTTTTTTGTTCTGATAACGCATCAACTCTTCAACAGATCACTTTCTTCCAAGGCATTGTTTTATTCCTAGCCCGTCCTCCGCCACCCCTCATCATATTTCTTTTATTTTTATTCAATTGAAATATTTATTGCACAATGCTTGTGAAATATATGTATATTTTTTCTGTCTAATAAGCGGCGACAATTCATTTTTGTCTATCATGCATTATAATAGTTCGTATTTTTATGCATTGTAAAAAATAAATACGACTTCACTTTCGATGCATAAAACATAAACAGCGAGAGATCAGAAGAAAAAATGTTTCTATATTTATTATTTAATTTTTTTTTCATATAAAAATAAATTGTTTTAAAGAATTTCATCGTTTTGTAAATCAAATTTTTTCATGATAAAACAATAATGCGATTTTTATAAGAAGTATATTCACAATAAATGTAAGAAGATAACTATTAAGTCGATCAATTAAAAAAAATAAACTCTTTGTAAGGCATATTTTCATTTCACGATTTATTATTAAATTGTTTTAGACGTGTTTAACTTTATCATCGACTTCCAATCGGATTCCAGTTCAAATACTAGATCAAAAATTGCTCTAAATATTTTTTAATCTAATAAATGAAACAAGAACAAAATGTAACATTTACTTTCTTATTTTACTTTTATATTATATATTGAGTACATAAAGTTATCTATTAGATCATTCTAATAGATGATTAACGATGTAAAAACAAAACAGGATAATTCTATTAAAAATGCTTTTTTTTCTTCAAATTCGCTTCAGAAAAAAGGTTGAATTACATTATATAAGTATTTCTCAATGTTTTTCGTAAAATATTGAAAAATCTGTATTTTGTATCATAATTTGACAGTTAAAAATTTTAATTTTAGTGTTGCCATCTTTTTCATATGAAATCAATGTTACAATATTAAAAAATATTTTTGATTAATATGTTTTTTTCTTACACAAAAATATAACATTATTCATTTGTACACGAGAATAAACATCTATGAAGCATATGCCTCATATTAAAAATTTCAAGTGTAATTATTGTAGAGTGTAAGCGTACATAATTACAATTAAATAAAAGTTGATAGGTCATAAAAATCACGATATAAAACATCGTAAACATTCATAAAAGCGATAAAAATAGTCAATTTCCTTCTCCTATTAACAAATATGACCGTCGCATTAACAGTACTATATATATATATATATATATATATATATATATATATATATATATATATATATATATATATATATATATTATATAATAAAAGCGATTCGTTCCGGTTTTTGCACCGGGAATATTCCGACAAATTGACTATTTGCATCTTCGTAAAATACACAAAAAATATCGAAATTAACCGTTTAAACGTTTTATTGATAATTATAATAAACTTTGATAATTTAACCGGTCGACGACGAAGATCGGTTTAATCGATTCGATGTAATCCGTTACATAACGCGATACGAACTGAATTAAATTTTTAATATATTATTATATAATAATATATTAAAAATTAAATTTATATATATATATATATATATATATATATATATATATATATATATATATATATATATATATATATATATATTAGAGTATTTAGAGAACGCGTGAAAGTTGAATTATAGCTACGATTTTGTGTACACGGTTTCGATAGTTGTTAAAATATTATAATAAATATAATGAATATTATAATATTATTATTATTTTTACCGCATGGCATTATAATGAATATTATAATGCCATGCGGTAAAAATTATATATTTAATAAATAAACAAATTAATCGATCGTTTATTTTTCTTCATTTAATCCCAATATACTAAATAGTCCTCGATACATTTGAGTATTTTCAAAAATAAATATATCAGAAAATGCTCTCATTTATATTATGAAATTGAAATAAATTTTGAATTTCAATTTTAAAAATACAATATATTAAATGTATATAACATTTAACAATCGTTGACATAAAGTATATTCCAGTGATAAAATAAAACATTCACTATTATTATTTTTTTATTAATCATACTATTGCATTATATAATATATGTCGAGGTTGAATAAAACTGAAAAAAATAACTAACCATACACGCATATATATATATATATATATATATATATATATATATATATATATATATATATATATATATATATATATATACATCAGTGTTTTCTTAATCAGTGCACCTTGAGATTATATAGGGTGTTTTGAAATAAAATGTTAATAAAAATCATGCTTTATTTCAAAAAGAAAATAAAGCTTCGGTTTACTATGAATTTGCAGATTATAAAAAGCATAGTCTAATAAAAATTCAATAATAGAACAAACATGTTGAATATCGAGCCATATATATATATGATTTACTCATAGTTTTTGCTATATAGTGCCGATCACCAATAATTCTTGTGTGTGTTGAATTCAATAAACTGAATATGTTTTAAATTAGATAGTTAGAATACAGTCCGCTTCGCTATACAGCAATATTTCGACTGCTTTTGCATAAAACAGAATAAAGACATATGGAGAAGAACGTACGAGGAATAACAACGAACGAAATATTTGACGAAGTGGATATTCAGTACGGTTTTAACCCCATATCAAAAAGGTCACATCTTTTACGCAACGTGAAACTCGCTGTATCAAAAGCGAAAGTTTCCTCGAGCGAAACACCTAATTTTTGTCCAGATTGTAAGTAAACATTGTGGATGATATAAAGTGTTAAACGTCTCGCAAATTAACGGTTAAACCTTTATTAGCCGTTTGTAACCGTTCGGAGCTTTGACGAAAAATAGCGCGTCCAACTGTCGCCGAAGATCAATAGGTTCTTCCAGTGATTAATAGCTTGTCGACTGTGCACGGCGTCACATGGGAATCGAGAGAAAACCTTCGGAAAGAAACGGACGAATCTAATAATAATTCATATTTAACGTTTTAAATGCTCGGTTCTTGGACACGGTACTTGTGTAATTTATTGTTGAACGTGCACGATGTCTCGAAATGTAGGACGACTCCGAGAACCTTTCCTCCATACACTCCTCGTCGTAGGGCGTGTCTTATGTCGATATATTTATTCGTTGTTGAACATACATTTACTATGATAAATAACCATTTCCGATAATTGATTCTATGAAGAATGCTTATTGCCGAGATAAACTATGAACTTGACTGAGATTTCGAGTTCTATCAGAATTCGCTTTTGAAACTTGAATCTTGATAAAAAAAAAAAAGATAGAAATGCAAATTAAATTCGTTCGACAAAAAGGTTCACACATAAATATATAGAATAGAGTTGTATTTTCACATTAGTGAAAATGATTATGTCGTTAAAAATATTAAAGTCCATTATAGTTCTGTAAAAAAACGACAAATACTTATTATATTATACATCAATTATTTCTTAAAAAATATATTCTCTTAAAACAACAGTATTACAAACCTCAAAAACCTTTAACTTGACATAAGAAACGCATTCCAGTTAACGATTAAATAATAATAAAGAATGACAAGAACAACCAGAATGTGAATGATTTTATAGATAGATAAACTGATTGACATACCTAAGTTTTTGAAGTTGGACAATGTATATATGATAACTGCAGCTAAAATTTGATGATTAAAAAAAGTTGACTTGGGATATGAAGAAATGGAGAATTTTAAAACGCCTCTAGATTATGATGACGTAAATAAACCATGAAATAAAAATATTTTTCGTGTTTATACAAGATAGATTCAACAAATATATATACACACACACACACACACACACACACACACACACATATATATATATATATATATATATATATATATATATGCTGATTAATAAAAAAAATTGTTTAAAATACCAATATTGATCTCATCGACAAAACATAAATCGAGGAAAATATCAATTGACAAAAATAATATCTTTGAACTTACCTTGCTCCAAGTCGCGTACAAATTCCAAAATTACCATAATATATAAATATATATACGCAAAATAAAAGAAAGTGCACCAAGTAGTTAATTAAATTAAGATTGCATCGTACCATTCGACTGAAATGAAACGACTGAAAAAAAAAAGCAAAACGACTTCAGCGCATATAATCTCATTATATGTTACATTTTTCTTTGACGCACTTAAACCTTAATAAAGACTTCTACGTGTCGAGTTAAAAAATATAGTAAGATTCAATTTTTTTATGCAAAAATATTTTATATCAAGATTTCAACGTTTATGGTAGTATAAAATATTTTAGATCCATTTCATTATTTTTTTTGTCTTTAAAATTATAGTTTTCTTCGAATAGTAGATTCCAAAGTGTCTCGCGGACATTTTAATGCGATAATGAAACAATGGTAAACGTCGGTTTATCCACAGTAACGACTAACTTGACCCGAATACGACCCCATCTCGTTTTCTTCTCTTTGAAAACTTTAAAATATTTACAATGAAAAGTCGCCGCATTTCTGCTTTTATTACATTGTATAGTCCATCCGACGGAGAAGTGCTTGCAATTATTCGATCAGACCAAACGAGGCTATCCGAGAATGAAGTCAACTCGAGATTAATATCAGCAAATTTTTTTTCTTTCAGATTGATTTGAAACATTATTATTTGGGGAAGGTATTTAATTTAAATTTTAGCTTATGAAAAAATAATTTTGATATCGATGTATAAAATGTACAAATGTATATATCATATAAGACGTTGTTTATTTTGATGAGTAAGATTTTTAGGTTAATAAAACATTTTTTTTAAAAGAATTCTTCAATTTTTATTTATAGAAATATTTTAATATTACTCAAGAACGTTTGCAAAATATGTGTTGACATAAATATTTATACAATTGTCGCGTGAATCATAAATAAACATGACCGAAATTGCATTTGAGCAAACGAATTTTATAATTGTGTTTAATATTTTTTTATACACACATATCTATTTTGGAAATTTTAAATGATTTTTTTTTTGAGAAAATAAAATGCATTGTCATAAAAAAAAATGTTCTGTTACATATTCTTCTTTCCCACTGATAAGAATCCAGACGTGTTTGAAAAATATTTGGCGTTGGCTTCGTTCACTTTCTTTTCGGCAGCCTGAGGATTTACGATCTCCAATCCCTGATGAATAAAATGCGAAATATATAAGACTATAATAGATAGGTACATATAAAGAGTTGAAATATATCGTATGAATAAATATTTTCCATTGAAGGCGTATGGAAGATATTAAAATGAATATAAATACATAAATATATATATATATATATATATATATATATATATATATATATATATATATATATATATATATATTATGTTATAAGTGGAATGAGGAATGAAATTTAAATAGTAGAAACAGATAGATATAAATCATCGGTTAGGTAAAAGTAGCGTAGGTAGATTATGGCAGAAATAGAGTGAAAACCTGGATGTGGAATGAAATAATACTATAAACTGGAGAAAATGAGCTCAGAAACCTAAAATAAAAAAAATCTTTATACCTGCAGTGGTGTAAAAGCGACGCTGGAAGCTGTACCAGATACATGCTTTCTAACAGTGGTCGCTCCACCCCATTGTTGTTGTTGCTTTTGCAGATTCCTCTGTAGAGTTTTGCTGATTCTGACTTTCGTTTTTTCGTCGACTTGCGGCAGTCTTATTCTACCGGTGCTCGATTTGCCTATGGTGCCTCTGCTGTAACCTAAATCGTCTTGGTAAGCGTCGTCTTCGATCTGAAAAAAAAAATAAAAAAGAAAAATTGGAAAAGAACGAACGTTTTAATCGTCAATCGACGGCATATTTGTTTTTCATAACGCATTTGGGTGTTCTGTATAAATATTTGGTATTCGAAGATAAAGTGTGAGCTAAAAATGAAACACTGGAAAAATATTTGAAAAAATAGGATGAACAGCAAGATTGAAATAAAATTATTCTTAGTCATGATGTAATACATGTAAATTAAATGGATTGAAATTAGTAATATATTTAATATGACAACATAAAAATATATAGCTTTGACTAAAAATTTGAATATTAAAAAATAATATTTCGAGTATATTAAAAATATATACATGTACATTAAAATCATCTATATAAAGAAGTTAAAAATAACATTAGCAATATTCAATTAATTTAAAAAAATAAGATAATACTTATGTTCCCTAATCAAATTTGCAAATCACAATTACATATTAATAATATAATATAAAAAAAATTTCAATATTCATTATACAATATCATATTTTATGATAATATAAACAAATAAAATCATCAAAATGATAAACGATAACATTTTTATCTTGATTCAGTCGTGAACAGTCGTTAAAAACATTGATATTAGTTAATAATATAATAGAATTCAATTCATATGTATATTGCACTTTCATATGTGTAAAATATTATTAATACAATGTATACGTCTATTGTTACTATCTCGATTAATAAATATAAACTCACAAATCTCAGAAACAATAGTCACATATAAAATAATATCGGAAAATAATCAGATCAAACGAAAAAAAATGGTAGAAATGGTTGAGCGAATTGAACGTGCGAAAATCTTATCTCATTATTAAAGGCATAATAAAGTTAAAGGTCAACGATGGTTGTTAACCAAAAGGAGAATCCAAAAAAAATATATATATATATATATATATATATATATAGAATATAAATAAAAGTGCAAACACGAATTTGCACTTTAAACCGTTTGCTTTTGCAATATTTACTATTCTAATTGAACTCGAAGAAGAAAAAAATGGATTGCTAAACTAGATTCGTGGCTGCGAAACTCTCGAAAGGACCTGCTCTTGGTACAGACACCTGCTCTCCACAGAATTGCAGCCACATAAAAAAAAACTTAAAATAGAACAATATTGCAACATCGATTTTGTAATTTTGACCTGAAATGCGGTTCCAAACAGCAATGTTCAAATCGCATTATTTATAAATAACACTATTGAAACAAATCAATCATTTTGCATGAGAATAAATATACAGATTCGACTGACCAAAAAGTCGGTAAGACAAAAATATAGACTATCTAAAAACATATATTCTAAATATTTTAATTTTTTTGAAAGACTTTTATCATTGTATTTTTTATGATAGTTAAAATTATTATAAACGATGAAATAAATATTATTATTAATTTAACATTTTTTTACATCCAAGTTATCAAAACAATAAAAATATAACATAGTAATAGAATTATAAAAAAATCTATTTTAAACTAACTTTTTCTTTATAGATCAATATAAAATAACTATGAAAATTTTGAAATCTTTAAAAAATAATTATGATTGTTGTAATTTGTTACCTCTGTTTTTGAGTTTAAAATATATCAGTGTGCGAAAACGTTGACCTTTCTAATTTTCAATGCAGCATAATATAAATATGAATGGCACACCTCTATATATGAATTATAACTGAAGAAAGTGAACAAGGAACGTAAAAACATGATTAAGATAGTATTATTATAATAATATGTGAAAAAAATAATAATTTGGAAAAAGAATTTAAAGACCTTTAAGAATAATAATAATAATAATCCAAAAAATCTGATATATAATAAAACAAAGATAAATTATTATTAAACTAACAAAATAATAATGATATAAGAAACGTAACGTTCACTGTTATAAATTAAATTAATTGATAACGAACAGAATTTACGAAAGGACAATTGGCTATTAACGTTTTCGACTCTTCAAGTGAAGAATGCTTCTGAAAAATATCCAACTTTTACTATCGGTTCATTATATGTTGATTTTGTATGCATGTCAACAATCAGAGCATAAAATTTAATATGTCGATTTCGTATATAAATTTTAAATGAAAATCGCATACATTAAATGAAAATATACAAAACTATAAAAATAATATACATATATAAAAATGAAACCGATCCATATCGAATACATCTCATATATGCGATTATGCAATATTAAAAGAAAGATGTTTATCGTAGCTCGATAATCAAACAACGAATGAAAGCAGTTATGTTATTTGATGCATAACAAATATTTTTGAGGAAAAATATGTTAATAATTCATATTGATTTTTGCATATTATATATTCAAAATATAATATCTCCTTTTTTTTAAATCAAGAAATATTTATTATTAAACAATTTTACACGGTAGTATTTTCTATGTGTATTACTTTTCAACATGATCACTGGTCCATTCAATACACTTCTCAAGTCTGGAATAACTTTTGTATTATTTTGTCATAGAAGGTTGCTCAGCAGCCAAAGAAATATATCGAACATATTGGTAATTGTGTTGAAAAATAAAATATATACAGCTAATATAACCATATAAAATTTATTTAAAAATAAATGTTTGATGTTGAAATTTAAAATGATTATTATTAGTAAATTACCAGATATTAGAAAAAAAATTTTTTTGATATTATTAAATTTAGTGTATATATATATATATATATATATATATATATATATATATATATATATATATATATATATATATACTAAATAAATATGTGATCTATTAATTTTATACTACTACTTAATTAATTTTCAGATAAAGTAGTGGCGAAACCTTTCACTGTATAATAATTAATAAAAATCCTGTCAGAATGCACAAAAAATATATAACATAAAAAAACAAAGCTATATTGAAGATCATGGGAAATCTTTAGAAATTGTAAAACAATAAACACCATCTAGCTGTAAAATCGAAAGTATAAAATATCTGCAAATTTCTCACATAAATTATCAATAGGAAACGCATAATAAATAATATACATGAAAAAAAATATAAGAAATAAAAATCATATCACTCTGTCAATCATAAGAAAGTAAATGTGTTTAAAAAAAGTTAATATTTAATAATATATCACAAAAAAATAATTTAAAATAAAACTTTAACACTCTTTATAATATCAAAAAAGATTCATTCAAAATAAAAATCTAAAATTTTTGATTTTAATACTTAAAATAATAAAGCATACATATTATATAAATTATAATATAAATAAAAAGTACTCACATCGCCAAAGTTCATCCTATTAGCATTTTTACGAAACTCTGTCATGGCATATCTTTCCTTCATTTTACGAACTCGTTTACCTCCACGTTTTTTGCGACTCTGCTCAATTGGCTTAGGCAAAGGTTTTACGAATTTGACTGGCGGTGGTTCCTTTTATTTGGAAAAAAAAACTATTGATTAAATCACTGGTTTTTGAAACTTAAATATAATGAAATAAATTATACACCTGTAACTTGTCGAGTTTTTTTTCTATTTCTTCTTTTAATAATCTTCCTACTTCTCCATGAACACTTTCATGACATGCATCCACTCTAGCAGCTAGTGTGGCTTTTGTTGACACCAAACGAGCGGCTTTACGCCTTAATTCCTATTATCAAAAAAATATATAATTATAAAAAATAATATATATAAAATATATTGAAATATCTAAAAATTATCCAGATATATTTTTTTAATAATTATCAATATATTTGGTAAAGTTTACTTAGTATAATAGTAGAATAACATACTGGGATAGTATCCTGAACAATATCTGAATAATAGATAAAACCCGTATGGGGTAATGTAGCCACTTGTGAAAATCCAGATAAAATTTTCTTTTGTTGACCTAAACAAAGTACATTACATGCAGGCATTTTTGAAAGCTTGGTAAGACCACCAGCAACTCCCATTATTTTTGCTGCAGTAGAAGCGCCTTCAAATTACAGAGAACTTAAGTTAAACATTATCAGATAAAATTAACATTTTAAAAATGAATAAATAAAAACTTACCAACAATTACTGAAAGATTTGGAGCAATAAACATCATTCTGCTTTCCACGTATTCATATATTTTTTGTTTAAAGTTATTTAAGTCTATAGCCATATCACAAGCCTCGTTAATTTCGCTCCTTTCTTTGTCAGTCAGTAATTGGCTATAATAAAATTTGATTGAAATTTTTAAGATATATATATATATATATATATATATATATATATATATATATATATATATATATATATATATATATATATATATATATATATATTACAAATCTAAAATTCTAGATTATAAAATAAGATATTTTTATCATCTGACGTATAAATTTTTACCCTTGAGTTGTAGATGCAGTAACAGACACAATCATAATAGTCGCTTGAGTGAGAAAACCTAATAATGTTTCATTATTTTTTGCCTGTTCTAAGTCATTTCCTAATTCCTTAACTGTGCGAATATATTCTAATGGAATTAAAACTAACGATTCCAATTCTGGGAAACGTTTTTGATATTTATCTCTAACAAATCTATGAATAATTGCTGAAAATAATACATGATAATAAATTACAAAAGATTATAAATGAACAATGCCGACATGACATATTATATATTTTACCAATATCTGAATCAATATCTGCTGCAATATTATTTGCATCGACGATTAGTTTATATTCTGGATCAGCTTCTATCAAACCAACTCTATCAGAAGGCTTAGGTATTATATCAAAGTTTTTATTAATTTCAATCATAAGCTAAAAAATAAATAAATAAATATATATATATATATATATATATATATATATATATATATAATATTTAGGTAAATCTTATAGAAAATAGTTATGAAATAATCAAATTTTATTACGTGTTCTAATCTAGGAGAATCCCTTAATTTTGCCAATTCACGTATACTGACATTTTTTATGTCAATTTCCATTGGAACTGCAGGAGTTTTAAAAACTTCTTTTTCTTCATTTTCGACACTAACCGTTTTCGCTTCGATAAGATTCTCCAACTCCTCATTATCATTTTCTTCTAAATCAGCTAATAATTCATCCGCAAGAGACATTTTGATTTAATATAAGAAAAAATTAACAACGACAATATGAACGAACAAACTCATCGAGAATGTCAAACATTCTAGGTTATGTTTAAATATCTAAAGAAGTAATATATTGATCAAATCAAAAATGCATATAAAATTTGTCTCCCAAAATATAAGGCCTTACCGTAAAATAATCTTAATCATATTTCTTTTAAATACTTATAATATAAACCCTACTCTGAAATTGAATCTTTATTTATTCGAAAACTACGATTTATACAAAAAAATTTAATTATACATATAACCGATTTCAATACTAAACCTATTGATATTTTATACATATCTATTCTTGCCGTAAATGGTCAAATAAATACATTAGAAAAATAAATATACATTTTAATATTCAGTAAAATTTATATTTGTTATGGTTATGTTTTTTATTTTTAAAACCTTTTTGTATACTTAATCAAAATCAAAAAAATCAAAATTTTATCCTAAATTGATTAGGCTTATTAGACATACATTAAGTAGGTTTACAAATTGTTTTCGTTGAAAATAATTGTTCTTTTAAAGGAAAATATGATTCTAATTTATAAAAATTTTGACTGTTCTAAACTTTAAAAATTATTGTGAACATGTTAATTTACTAATTCACAAAATCTCCATTGTTTTTTTTTATCGCTGAACCCAAAAATACTTCATAATTTGTACGAGTGATATTATCAAAGTGTATTATTATTAAGTAAAAAGAATCTTTAAAAAAATTCATAGCTTTCTAAAAAATATTTTTTTATATACAATATAAAATTAAAAATTAATTATGATTACAAATAAAATAGGTTTTTAAATTCTAATTATATATTACAATAGTCAAACCATAGTATTTGAATCCAAAAATAAGATTTACGTATAAATTCTTATTGTCAACAAATTTACCAAATTCAAATTTCTTCTAATAAACAATTTTTTTATCTTTACCATTCCTTTGGTATTTAGTTTAATAAAATCAATAGTAACGGATATAATATTTCATATAGATTGTATTGATTATTTCAAAAATTACTTTTTCAATAAAATATTTTTTTTCAATGTAATAAAAGTTCAAAAAAAAAAATCCATTTCATGAGATAAATAAGAATCTGAAAAATATTGTTAGTAAAAGTCAAAATTTTGTCGATAAATATTTCAAAACTTATTATAAAATACTAATCAAATCAATAAAAAAATTCATAGAATAGAGTATTATCAATGTGTTGGTCGTTTAAAAATATGGGTATGTATTGTTATAATCTGAATATTTATGAAGTTTTAAAGGAGTTAAGTATTATGTATATGCTAGTGAAATGAATCGTTTAATTCAAAGAGGAGAGGGAATAAATAGGTAAAAATTGCGGAGGGGGGACGTCTCCGGTTGTTTGTGCGGTGCGGCGTCGTCGCGTTGCGTCTTCGCAAATTTGGGGCCGCTTCTCGACTCGGCGAGATTCGGCGAGACGTCGAAGATGGGTCGCACCAGAGCAAGATCCCGCCCCGGGGGCTCCGGCGGCGGGGGCGGCGGCTCCGGTTCCTCGTCGTCTTGCCATAACGCCGAAGACATGGAGCGTTTCTACGAATTGTTCAAGGCGTGCCGTCTGTGCGGCTCCGGCGGAGGATACAAGATGCCCATCGTCCAAGGGGTGCCGGCACCCACCGACGCCGAACCGGAGCTCAGACACAAGATCAAGGATTGCTGCTCCATTGACGTAATTCGATAACCCCGAAACTATTAATCTAGAGGCAAATAATTATCGATGTATCTCTTCAAATTAGGTACACCCGGATGACAAGATGCCGCCGCTGATTTGTGAATTGTGCGTGGATAAAGTTAACGATTTTTACGAGTTTCGCGAAATGTGCAGATCCACAAATAGTCGAGTGCGAGCTTCGCTCGGGCTCCCTCCGCAAACGTTAAATCAGGAAATGGTATGCCTCGTTTCCGTTTGTCGTTTGGTAAATTATGAACGTTTCGATACGTATATTTTAATAACGTTGATTTCTTATTATGCAGACCGAAGATTGTATTCTTGGGGTTTCCGGTCCGTTAATATACAATTCTAAGGAGTTGGAAATGTCGCAATCTCTGATACAAAAACCGTTAAAATTAAAAGTTTCGCTCAAAGACAGGAAGGAATCGAAAGTGAGTTTTTTCCCACAAGTTATATATATATATATGTTATATATATATATATGTTATATATATATATATGTTATATATATATATATGTTATATATATATATATATATATATATATATATATATATATATATGTTATATATATATATATATATATATATATATATATGTTATATATATATATATATATATATATATATATATGTTATATATATATATATATATATATATATATATCTTCGATAAAACTTTTTTGTAATTATGGCAAAATTTAACAGGTAAACGCTTCCGTTTTAATATCTTGTGAGAAACGTAATTCGAGAAAAGAATCGGTATATATTGGTACTCCGTCATTACTTGCTGAGAGAATGTCGAGTTCCAAGAGAAGAAGAGGTACTGAAATTGCAAATCCTGCAACTCCAGTTAAGAAATTAAGGTATAGATACGTTTTTTTTTACTTTTTTTTTAAATTATTATTACAGTTGTCGTTATTTGAATTATTAGATTTTCAGATATACCCAATATTTCTAATTCCAAAAGTGGGGAGAAACAAAGTAATAATTCAGTCGATTCCGGAAAGAAAATAAAAGAAACTCCTATCAAAAAAGTTAAATCTGAAAATGTTTGTTTAGTTTGTAATGCTTCGTTTTGTAAAGCCGTAACTCTAAGGTGAATATTTTTTCCTGTGATATTTTTATTACTGACGAGTACTAATTTTGATTATTTATTTAGACAACATTTATTAACTCAACATACTCCCAATATATTGCCGGAAAAATTGGGATGTGCACCCTGTCGAGAATGGTTTATTTCGGTTAAATTAGCTGAAGAACATCACAAATGGCACCGAACATCGTCTACCTTTTATCGTTGCGATAGGTGTTCTGCTGAATTTAAAGCTTTACTCGGTTACACTAAGTATGTTCTGCTAAGTTGATTTTTATATATTTAGCTCAAAATTGATTAAAAATTTTAAAATTATTTGTTATTTGTAGGCATTTTGCGTTAAAGCAATGTATCCCTGAAGAAGAAGTCCCAGATGTTGTTTGTGTAATGTGTCAAAAGGCATTTGCTACACAAAATTTGATGGATCAACATAAATGCTCGGGTCCACCTTTCACTGGAGGTAGGATAGATTTTAAATACTGAGATTTTATATACTGAAGCTTTATGAATTTTTGATTAATATTCATCTTATTTTTAAGGCGAATGTATTAAATGTAAAAAATATTTTACGAAAAAAGTGCATCTTAAGCGTCATGAAAATAAGTGCAAAGCAATGCTAAGTATGAAAATTGATTTTTTTCTGTTAACGATTTTTAAATTGAGTTATTAAAATTCTTTGATATTTTTTTATTATAGTTTCTTCTGATGTTTATAAAGATCTTAAGTGTGTTCAAATCAGCATGGCAAAATGTGATACATTATTAGAAAGAATTAAACGTGAGCCTATTGACGACAATAGTGAACAATTTGTTTATAATTTAGCTGGACTTTCTGATGCACATGGTGTAATAGTGAAGTCAGAACCACCCGAATATGGGTTAGATATTTATTTATTTATTTTTTATTAATTTTATATAAGTTTTTTATGGCTGAATTAATATTGATCTTTATTATTTTAGATTTAATGAAACTTCAAATTATGATATGGATATTAAACAAGAAATTAAAGAAGAGTATCCAGACTACACATCCGACTGTGGAGACGCTGGATTTGGAGATAATGATAGTAGTGATGTATCTGGATCGGATGCTGAGACGTCGCATGGACCGAATTTAGTTCTTAATCCATTTGCAAGAAAAAATAAAACTCAAGTGGAAAGTTTATGTGTTATATCGTTGCGATCTATATTTTCAAACAGAATGTTTAAAAGAAAATCACGTCCTAAAAAACGTATTCCTAAAATTGAAAAATCTGAAAATAATTTAGCATTTGATATGTTACTAAGTACTTCTAATGAACCAGTAATTAACGAAATGGTTGAGCCTTTGCAGGAGCAAGTTGATGATGTTCATACTACTACTGAATCTAATGATTTTAAAGTGGTTGATGAAGTATCTGATTTTGAGAATGGAATAAAAGAAGATAATATAACACGCGATAATGAGGATTCTAAAAGTACTGATTCAGTTGCCATGGATGAGTGTAATCGTGATGTGAAAGCGGAGGATGATTCGAGAGATATATCTACTATTAATAATGAAAATATAATTAATAATATTGGAAATATAAATGCAGTTGATCAAATAATGGTAACTGCTGTAAAAGGTTCATGTGATTTTGTTCAGAGTGAAAATGATGTTACAAATATTTTAGATTCGAATGGTATTAAAGATGATGAAAAAACATTAAATCACACGGATTTTTCAAATACTATGTTAGAACCGGAAAATATCTGTGATAGTGTTGAATCTCAAACTGAAGTTATTCAAAGTGGAGATGTAGAAATATCAAACAAAGATAGTGTTGAAAATGATCAATTGAAAATTGATGCAGTAAATAATGCTGATTTTAATTTAGGAAAGCAAGTGTATGAAGATAATTCAATAGCAGATGAATCTCCTAATAAGGAAGCATTTGAAGAATCATCTAATTTAGAAGAGCCTGTAGCTCAGTGTAATTATTTAAATGAAAATTCAATATCAAATTTAATTGACAAATCTGATAATACAGATATGGATTTTGATATCGACAGTATGTTTCAAGGTGATTTAGGTGCGTTAGCTGTGAAAAAACAGAGTGATGTGAAGAAAACCATTGAATCTGAAAAAAATAGCATTACAAATAGACCTGATTTTGATATTAATACAGATAATGGAAAATGTGATATAGAAAGTGCGGAGTCTTCGATGTATAAAAATGAAGCCACTTTAATAGATTCTGCTGTTATCCAGGACGTTAATAAAGAAGTCGCAACTGAGTTTCCAATAGATCAAGAAAATGGAGTTGATAAAGCCGAAAATGATGTACTCGATTTAGTGTCAGACAGTGGTGATGATTGTAACATAATAGATTCTCCAGATAAATTAAAGACATTAGATGACCAACTTTTAATGGATGATACGGAAGATGTGAATATTAATCAAGTTCCTCAAGTGTCTTCAACTTATACTGATAATAATGATTTTTCACAAAATGTTAATGAAAATACAATCGATAAAAGTGAAAAATCCGACGAATTCTCTTTGTTTTCTGATGAACAAGATAAAATTTTATCGTCTTGTTCACAGAAATTAGATGTAGATAATATTTTATTAAGCGAAGAACAAAATAAATTAAACGATGGTAGTAAAAATAATTCCCTTAACGAATTTTCTAATTCATTTAAAGTAGATAAATGTGAAGAATCTGTTGCAGAAGAAAAATTGAGTGACAATTTGGAAATGGACACGTTGACATCGAATATTGGTATCAATAAATTAACAAAGGATACAGAAATTGATAATATTCCGGAAGATATATCTGTCAAAAATTGATAAAAGATCTTTACAAATAATTTTTTAATCCTATGTAACGAAGTTATAAATTGAATATTTGCTGCACGTTAATAAGTACAATGTACAAATATTATTAAATACCAATAAGATCGATATGGTTCTCTCAACATATTTCTTATTTGGATAAAAATTTACATGTTTTTAAATACTTTTTTTATGAACATGCACTCGATTTTCACATGTTGAATATTTGATGAAGCTTTGTAAATATTTAAAAAATAGAAAATATTCATATTGTTACAAATCAGACATTTATTTTTAAATTGTAATTAACGCTTTTATTTTTTTGAGAATATTTATAATATAAAAATATTAATGTGATGAAAAGCAGCGATTTTGATTTTCTATCTTTACTATTGTATTTTTTTAATAGAATTTATATGCTATTTGGAGGTTTCGTAAAGTTGGTGCTCTTTTTGTGTTGCAATTTAGCGTTTTGTCTATATATAATGATAATGATTATCGTGTTCGTAAAAAATTGCATTTTATAAAAAAAAAAAATAATTCTGAAAAAATAATTTCATCCATTCAAACTCCTGGTTTTCGTATGTTTATTGGAAATATGAGTTTAAATTTTGTGAAGATAGTATTTTATGCATATCTTTTATATAAATATTTAATGATATAAAAATGAAATAGTATTTTTAAAATATAATATTGAGATGTTATATTATTTAATTATTGGAAGCTTCTTATTACGTCCAATGAGACTTCAAAATTTTACATTGGAATGAAATTGTTATGAAAAGTATTTTTTAAGTAGACTAAAATTTGCAATTATTTTCGGTAGATTAAAGAGAATATTTTTAAGTTGTGAAGTAATGTAATGTGCAAATTGTAAAATTAAGAGTACCTGTAAATTAACATTTTTATGCTATGTATACACATATAGACTATTAATAAAAATTTCAGAAATAACTGATTATAATTTTAGCATTTTACCATTTTAACACATTTTAAATTGAAAACTTTTTTTAGTGTTACTTTTGTTTGTTATTTGAAATATTTTTTTTTTATATTTATATAAAATCGTTTAAGTGTGCGCTTAATTAGAGAACGAATAGGTTTGATTTTATGGTATTTAGTTATTGTAGATTTTTTTGTATAATTATTTAGGTTCAAAATTGCTCGGATGGTATTAAATATAATTCGTCTTTATTATCATCATTGGTTTCATTGGCAAGTTTGAATGTACACAACTTTAATCTGTGATGTAGTAATTTAAATGTAAAATCCTTTTTTGAGTATGTACTAATGTTAAATTGTAAAGAGAGATGGGCGAAGAGGGAGTGCGATGAAGGGTTTGTTTTGATTGGTAGTTATGGTCGTCGATTGTAGCGGTTTTAAGATCGCTGCCGTCATAACAAAAACCGGCAGTCGCGTCTCGCCCGCTTTCCGAGGCGGTGGTTGCGCTTGTTCGTCTTCATTGAATCATTAATAAAGAACGCAAGAAGACTTCCGGTGAACGCGGGAAATTAGCCGCACCGAGTATCGTTCAAAATGACTAGCAAACTGAGCACCGCATCTGACGATCTTGGAGGTTTGTGTTTTTTTATTATTATTATTAGTCTGTCGTATATAAACTAGACACGTAAACAAAAACCGTACTCCGTTTCTCTATTAGTAAATACAGTATATGCATCTCATACGGTACGCGTTCGGCTCTTTTCTCTTTTGTTTACGTATCCAACTGCGCCGTATTTTCAATGGCGCGTTCTTTTTTTTATTATTACTTTTGCGCAATTGCGCGTCGCAATTATATGCCAAATTAGCATTCGCGTTGTCATACGTTACGGCTTATAATCGCTTGTTCGAAACCGGTCGTCGAACGTAAACACGATCGTACGATGCATGCGATTCGTGCTCTCGACCGCCATTGTCTCCGTTTGACAGATGTGCGCGCCGACGCGTCGACCAATCGCATTTTGCCATTTGAATCGGACGTTTGTCTTCGCGCTGCGATGCACGGCCATGACCGATTCAAAACGTGGCGAAATTCAAAAATGGCGCTCGATTTCGTATTTCGAAAATAAATTTAGAATTTCAATTCAAACTTGGAATTCGTTTAATATATTGTTTATTCGGTTGTATTTGCTTCATTAGAAATATGAAGTTGGACACAGTGGATGAATGTTATATAATATTATATATCACAATGATTTATTTCTGTCTACAGTTTTAGAAAGTAATTAAATTTAAATTATTTATTACAGAAATGCAAATTTAGTAATAAATGACGTATTTTTTGCTTTCAACCTAATAAATGTCATCATTTTATACTACAAAATAATAGGTGCAATTATCCACAATGATTTCGATGGTGTTTCAATTGTGACGCACATAACCACTTAATTATTTCTAGATGGTAAATTGTAGTTATATTTTCGGCATATCTTATTTTTGATTTTTTTTAAATAAAGAATACTATTTTTTTCAATTTATTGATATTATGAATTTCATGAAGTTTTAAACAACATTTGATACATAAGAATTCCGATTCTAGTTTCGCATATTAATTAGTTTATTAGAAAACTGGATTATTATGAATTTCAATTGTAATACAACTGATATAATATAAACATCATATGAAACACAATAATAAAAAAAAACATAAACTTCATCATAATTTTATAGATCGTTTTTAGATTGTTTGTTTGAATTTAGTCGATAGTCAATTATCACATTATGGGATTAATTAAACGATTAAGAACAATATTATATTGGTTTAGTTTAACAATGATCATTTTTTTCAAAATTAATTCCAACTATATTATTTAAGTTCAAATATCGTTTTACACATTTTTCTTATTACCAGTACCATAATTTGTTTAATAAATATGTTTCATTCTTAGAGAGATAGCGTTAAGCGATGTATGACATTGTACCATTATTTCTGGTTTCGCATGCAAGAAAATGCATTATATATTATTATGTGAAGATGATTCATTATCGTTTTTGTTGCACAATATTTTTACTTAAAAATAACTTATTTGATAATTCGTAATTTGTTGTTTTAAAATAATTATAATTTTTAGTTATCATTTAATTGACGTTTGATGCTGTAGTAAGAACGTGTTAAAAATAATTTATTATAAATGTTCACAATTATTGTATATAAATAAAAATAATTGTTATTTTTGTGTGAAATTTAAAATTGTTTTCTTATTATCTTTTATTAATTTTCACTTGGATTTTATAAATGAAAATAAACGCAATAGAGTGCACACACACACATATAATATTTTATTCAAATGCTTGATTTTATTAATTTGATATTTTTTTTACTTTGTATTTATTTATCAATGCGCAAATTGTATATTTGAATGAAAGATTTACATGCGCACTTGCGCGCGTACACGCACATACACACACACAAATATATATATATATATATATATATATATATATATATATTATACGTATGTGTAAACTAAATTTAAGATAATGCTATTAAAATATTTAAATTCATTATTTTACAAATAATATCATTTCCAATATTTTAATTTAGTTATATTTATGTAATTAGATAATGATCTTACACATAATTACTTGAATATTGAAGGTATATTAAAGTATATAAAATAGCTTGTAAATTTTTTGAAAAATTTGTATGAGATATTTAATCTATTTTTATTTTTACCTCTTGATCTATTTAAAAATTGTCTACACATATATATGTTTTTATGATTCAGCAGATTTTCATATTTCATACTGCGCAATTGATAGTTGTTCTGAAACAATGTCAGCGAATGCGCACATAATGTTTTCAGACATTTATAGACAGAAAGTGTGAAGTAAACTGACAAAAAATGCAATTCACGATTACGCATTGATTAAATATTAAAATCTGGAAGCAAACAACGAAACCTTTAAAAAACTATGAGCTCTGTTTTATTTCAAGAAAATAAATTTTTAAGACTTTTCATATGGTTAAGTAAATACAGTAAAATCTTTCCATATGGTTAAATTTTTAATGATTTTTTTTATATTTTTTTCTTTTCCTAAAAAAACCTGATTGATGAAATTTTAAATATTTAAAATTAATATAAATTTTAAAGATTCGTGTCTTTATCATTTATATTGCACATATTATATATTAACATCTTTTTTTTGTTTGTTTTTTGTATTTGTGTCAATAGTACAATGAAAATTTTCAGCGCTCTTTTCAAAATAGTGACGAAAGAAAATCGATCCGTTTTCACCCTCCTTCGATGAATCACGAGTTTATTGTTTACTTTATTTTTCGCTATTGTTGTTATTGTTGTGTCGTCATAAATATCATAAGAAAGTGCGTAGTCGATGTAATGACGCAACATTTACCTATAAAAAGGTAAAGGTGTGTTATATAAAAAAATGAAATAAATTTATGGAGACTTTCTTTTACAACGCCCAGAAATACATTTTATAGACATTAACATGATTATTGAAATAATAATTTTCGCTTTTGATTTGTTGCTTTATTCATATAAAATTATATTTTCGAATCCGCTGCCGTCTTATAACGTTTATAGTTTAAAATGCCTACGGCGAAAGTTATCTTGGTTTCTTTAATCTATCCATAATGATTTTAAACGGTATCAAGTACAGTTAAGATTTATGAGTTTTGCTATTTATTATAAATCTTCCGTTTTTGCGATGCATAAACACGGATCCGTGTTAACTATCCGATTTTAGATTGTATTAGTAGCAAAAATATTGTGTTAAAATTAATAATAATTGCGCGTAATTTGTATAATCGATGACGGGGTTGATACGTCATTTAATATATAGTAAATAATTGAAATATTCATGTGCAATCGTGAAGTGGATTATGGATTTGTGTTCTCACTGACGTTTCTAGGTCGACGAATTAGGTAATATTATTGTATATTGTAATTCAGTAAACGATTTTTTTTATTTGTTATACGCGTCATGTTGTTGTTGTCCATTAATAGTTAAAATATTATCTATTCGTCATGTTATTATGAATTTTAATTTTAACCATTTTTTTAATATCAAGATTATTATCATTAAATCTGAATATTTTTTTTAGAACTTCAAAACTTAATAAATTAATTAATATTTTTCCACATTTCTTATTTTATGAGAAAACATTTAAATATAAGTGTTTTTTTTTATATTAATATTTTAGTTATTTTGTATACTTTTTTGTTATAGCCATTATATTATATATTATCTGCTTCATAAATTTTTATAACATTCACAAAGATAAAAAAAATGAATGTGGAAAATATTGATAGATATATTTTCATAGTTTTGTAGCATATGTTCACAGTAAATGTTGTTTTTTTTACATTTTGTGCCAATATCTCATGGAAATTAACTTCATTGTTCTTACATTTTTAACCATGGAAATTTCGTATTGAAATGTTTGAAATTTGCTACAATACATTAAACGTTCGTTGACTTCTCAACACAGTCGTCAAAATAACTACTATAAACAATAAAAATTTAAAGATTGAGTAGTGTATACTGTTTTATATCAAATTATTAAATATTGAGTTCAAATTATCTATTTTTGTGTTCCAATTTAACATTTTACAAAGCAAATATTTCTGAACTTTTTAAAAAATACATATGATTTGTATTGATCGAATTATTTGATCAAAACTTAATTATTGTAATTAAAAATAGTTTAAATTTCACTAAATATATTAGAATTAAAAAAAAACACGCATTAATAAAATAACGGAAGCGTATTTGTAGAAATGTCGTATTTATTGCTCGTCCAATGAGTTCAGAGCAACAACGCAAAAACAAAATTGAGCCCACATTTTTATTCAGGTTGTACTTTGGGGATATTATTTTCATATAAAAAAGTTGTATTGTTCGGTTAAACGACGGTAAATCTTACCATTCTATTTAGAAAACTGTGAGATAAACCTTTTTATTGGTTCGAATGGGTTCCGAGTAGTGAACTCGGAACGTGAACCGAAGGTTGACGACCTTCGTATATGGCTTGTACTAAAGTATTCCGTTTGAACATCTCGTTAAATATTGCTTATTGCTTCTTATATATATATATATATATATATATATATATATATATATATATATATATATATATATATATATATATATATATATATATATATATATATATAACAGTTGTACATTCACTGTTCACTTCTAATGATTATGGTTTGATTCTCAATATATTTTAATATCACAAGTAATATATTCATCTAATTTGCTTTGTTACATACAAACCTTCAGAATGTAACAAATTATTCGTTTTATTATTAAGATCTAGATACGCCATTGATGTCTGAAATGGACACAAATGGCTTTGCGATGCACGAATATACTTTATTCACTTTATTGTATTTATACAGCACTAGAATAGTGTGATTCCATTAAATGTGACCTTATTATTGTAAATTTTTTAAAACAAAGAATCGCGTGCATCACGTATGCAGTTTGCCATTTATATATATATATATATATATATATATATATATATATATATATATATATATATATATATATATATATATATATAATAATGTATAAATATTTAAAAATATTATCTTCTATCATATTCTCGTCTTCCAAATATAGTAAGTATTATTTTTATTATTATAGTAAATTCATTAATTCAGTAACTATCATATTGTGCATAATCTGTTTGCGTAGGCTGTAGTTAAATCTGTGCTCAGTAAACTGAGACACAATTAGTACAACTAAACTGTATCTAGAAAGGGTGAATGGATATATATATATATATATATATATATATATATATATATATATATAACAGTCAGTCCATTGCATAAATTTATATGACAGTCAATCATTACACAAAGGATGTCGTTGATTATATATATATTGCATTACTTATTATAGATGTGTGCATTATTTATATATTTAGAAAAAATAAACATTGATGCATGCCTTATTAAACACGTACAAATTAGTCTATAAAGTAAAACTTAATAATGAACCATCGATTTTCCGAAGTAAACAAAGACGTCAAATGAGAATGAAAATCAAACTTACAGAGATGATATTTTCACTTCTTTGATATTTTTTTCGTATTGTTTTAAGGGCTTCTTGTAATAATGAAAATTATATTTTTCAGACAATAGTATTTCAGGTTTTGCACATTGAATATATAGACATGTGGTAAATAGTGGGTTTAATGAACTCTTCAATTACATAAAGAATTTTGTTATATAGCTGAAAAATATATGGGTTGTTTACTTTTCATAAATTTTATAAAATTTTCCAGTAGCTAGCTTTTCACTAATGTATCGTTGTTTGTATAAATTATACATATTTTACTTGACATTTTTGTTTGTTTGTGGGCGGATGAATGGGTGTAACGTGCACCGCAACCAGAAGTATCCGATCGATTGTTTGTTTGTTTATTATTAACGTTCTCCATTGTTTGTGATTTTTTTTGGACCAGTGCATTTCGTATACACATTTATAGAATGTTAATATGTCATAAATGTGTTAAGCAAAACACGGTGAGGAAGTTGATGAATCTCGATTAATTTTTCACTTTCCTCTTATGCGAACGTGACTCGGGTAATGTACTTAAATAAAGCCGCGGTCACACGATCCACATATTTATTATATACACAATTTTATGTATATTGACGCATATTTGTATGTTAATTTTGTATATGTTTTGTTTATTAACATCGAGCTTAATATTTGGAAGATATTTTTAATTTAATACAATTTTACGAACCGCGCTCAAGCGTTTCGTACGTAATATATATATATATATATATATATATATATATATATATATATATATATATATATATATTGTTATTATTTTCATTATATTGTATGGGTTGATTTTCAATCTTTTCGACGTTACGACTTTTATTATTTGCCTTATATATAATAAATTTTGTTCATATTAAATATAAAAAATCCTTTATTTACTATATTGCGTGTATTTTTTTACACACACACACACACACACAGACACACACACACAGACACACACACACACACACACACACACACACATATATATATATATATATATATATATATATGTGTATATATAATGTGTTTTGTTTTTATGAAAATTAGATGATTTTATTACGTTAGTTTTAATAAATTTTTAATTTTATTTTTGTTAATTCGTAATCAACAACGCGCTATTTCGTAATATTAATGTATAATAAATATTGGTGTTAATCCTCAAGCTCTAGATTATTTTAGATTAAATAATTCGATTTGATGACTTATTATGTTATATAAAAGTTTTTGTCTTGTCAAAGTAATTACTGTGTTTTGAGATTATTTTATTTTTTCGCTGTCATAATTTTTCAAAATTAAAATGTAATTTGTCTTATGATTTTTTACATATTTATTATTATTTCAATAATTTTTTTGATATAGAAAATATTGTACATTTATTTTTAAGTAAATTACGTTAAAACAACATTATAAAATAATAATAGTTAAATAACTTTGTGGTTAAAACAATATGGGCAAGTGATTTATGAATAATTAATAAAATATTCAATATGTTAGTTTTGTGTTTATATTATTGTTATATAAATATAATAAATTAATGATATAGTTTTGTTTTCGTTAATGAAAATGTAATTTTAATTAAAGTTTGTTTACAGTGTAATAAAAATAACTTGAAATTGAATAAGGAAGGGAATTTTACAATTTTATATTTTTTTCAAATTTGTGTTATGAATTACTTTAATCAATTTCCATATCGAAATTCCAACAGTATAGTATTGCAATTGAAGCAATTCATTAAATAAATCTTGAAGTAGCTGTTTATTATTTCTCTATTTTTTTTTGTTTACATTGCATGTTTGTTTGGCACTTGAATCCTAATAAGAATTTCTGGAATCCACAATTAAGCATTTATTTTAATAATATGTATATATATATATATATTTTTCGCGCGTCACAAGATGAATACTATAAATTAATATATTTAAGGTCAGATCTTGGTGCAAAAGTAGATTTTGTGTATGTTCGCATATTATTTGTTTACCAAGAATATATATATATATATATATATATATATATATATATATATATATATATAAATATGGTATAATATATATACGAGTTGGCACATATTTTCATCAGGTTTCAGCGTTGGAAAAGTTTATTAAATATGCTATAGATAAAGTCATAATAAACTAATATTATGTTGATGTTGAGATATCTTAATTTGGGTTATTTTATTATGTCTGAAATTTTTTAAATAGAGAAAATATCTAATTATTCAAAATAAATTCAATAGTTTCAATAAATTTCGTATTGTTCGAGTGTGTTAAACTTTTAAAGAGAAAGTAAATAAATGTTGTATAATTTAACTTTTGAATAAAATTTTATTCCAGTATATTCAATATAGTTTCATGAATAACTGATATGATAATTGCTCTATAATTATATATATGTATATATAATTTTTACGTTTATTTTTCATATATAATATGACGATCGATCCACTACCACCGGTTGGCATTGATGAAGGCTGCACGCTAAAATAAAAATCAAGCGATATTTATTTGCTTTTATAATATTTGCTATTAACATTCACTCGACGCACTCGTTTCGTTATGTTTGTTTTTTTTTCAGATGTCAATGCCGCCGATACGACGCCCAAACTTTATTTTTAAACATTTACATTTTTAAATTTGTCAATTCCGGTTACCACAATGGGTCATCTGCTCTTCTGACTTTAACAGCTGCTGTCGTCTTGTTCGATTTGATTAATTCGCGATACGTTTATTTATATAGTGAATGTTGTTATATGATATATGTTGTTATATGACATTTGATATATGTTTACATATATTTATACAAAATATTCGAAACTCTAAAAACAAAGAGTTTTTAAACATTTTGGAATTAGTAAAAATATACAATTTGTTTGATGAGAATAGTTTTTAATTAAGTGCAAAATGACCAAATTCTTATAATATTATTTATTTTTCAATGAAAGCTTCTTACTAAATTGTTGAAAATAGGGTTACTGAAGGATTTCTTGTTCTTCATATTATTATATTTTTTACAGTAAAAAAAATATTTATATTTATTATCATCTCATACGTCAGTTAAATGATCAAAATATTAATCATATTTTTAATTGACACAAAAATAATATTATTACATATTTCAAATGTCATTTATATTATAAATTAATCATCAATCTTTTTTTATTATTATTGAAATATTGACGAATTTTTCTTATCAGTAATCATACGATATGACGAACTGTTAACATTTTTTAGGATTTTCCTTACAACAATAATAATAATAATCTTATAACATCACAATAATAACAATAAAAAGACTACTTATAAGCAATACGCTACTCGACAATTCGGTGATAACATTAAAAGTAAAATTTATTATAATATAGGTATGCAATTGAAACGCGTCATTTTCACAATCAAATGTGACCAGATAACGACCCTTGTGTTATGACAAAACTAGAAACCCTTTCATATGCGACCCTTTTAATATTGATAAGTGTTCGTTATCACATCAATTCGCATATTGTGCGACACGCCTTTTCGCCGCATTATATTATATTATATTGTATTGTATATATGTATATATTATAATATAATAAATTTTGTATTTACAATCTCTTAACGTCGGACGGTTGCCGCAGTTTTGCATTTTCTTTCAACACTAGTCGGTAATTGCAAGACTTTCCATTTTCGCCATTTCTGTGCGGACGACATTTTTATCCGCGTCTAATTTTACTCGTTGAAAGTTTTGCATCATCCTTATCAAGATGAACAATTGCGTCAGCGGCTTAAACGATCGATTTTCATTTCTATGAAGCGGCATACACATTTCAATTTTTATAATAATTGTTGAATATTGTTGCGAAATATATATATATATATATATATATATATATATATATATATATATATATATATATATTTAGCAATATAATCTTCATATTAATAATTTTCAAGTTTATTAATTTAAAAATTAATTGCGTTAAATTTACAATATTGATTACCTTCGATTTATCGATATTATAAACATACATATGAAAGTTAATAAATAACCCGTAATTTATTTTTATTTAATAATAAAAATGGCCATTTTGTAAAATAAAATAGCAATTAATCCGTAGCCTTGATCTATTGGTAAATTTGATCTCGAATCTATCACAGTTAGAGTTGCATCAGAGTTCATGCTATACATATTCACAACATGATGCTGTGAACTCTAATATCGAATCTATCAATTTAACCTTTCGAACTTCAACGGTCTTTGTGTCTAATTTATTATTTTTATTTTCATTTTAACATTCTTCGTCCCCGACCATGCATTTAATAAATATCGTTCATATTCCGATAAGATTTATTGCGGTCTCGTATAATTTTTAACTGGCTAAATTGACCACATTTGATTTTGTCGAGCCACCTTCTCCTCGTGTTAAATCACGAAGATTTGTTTAACCCAGAAAACGAAACAATTACTCGAGTCGCTGATGCGATCCGAACGCGATTAAGATCCGTAATTCGAAGGGAATTAACGAAATTTAGATTTTGTAATTTGAAAACGGCGTTCCGATTTTAGGTACACAATGTAGCCGTCGAGTTCAAAAATATATTTTAATTTTTTAAAAAAAGTCGTTAGTACTTTTTTTTCTGGTTTAAAAGTAGTCACCAGTCGATTATAATATTGTTTATATTTGTATTAACACAGATAAAATTGTTTAAGAAATATGTTGTTGTAGTAAAATTCCGCTTGATTTTATTTACCTTTCATGATAATCAAGTATTATTTGTTTAATATAAATAAAAATATAGATGATAGATAAAAACAACCTGTATCTTAATGCAGTAATTGATTAATTATTTACTCTTAAGTATTTTAGGGGCGGTATACGGTCTACTAAGAATATAAATAAGGGTTAATTATCAGCATAATTTCAAGCTTGTCCGTCCCCAGACAGACGACACCGAAAGATAAATATCATTTTATTATACTGTGAAGAAGTTTGAGCAGCATAGTTTTTTTCAACGACCTTCATCTTTTTGATAAATGATTCCTATCAAAATATACGTTCTGGACAGAATTTCAGTAATGTTTACTTATGGAAAGTTTTCTTTTCATATTAATCTCTCATTGTTTGGATTAAATTTTAATCTAATGTAGTTTGTTTATATCACTATTAGAGCATAATTAAAAATAATCAATTTCGTTATTAAATATATGTACATATTTTATTATTATTATTATCATCATTTTTATAACTAGAATGTAATAATATTTGTCAAAATATGAACGATTATACGGAAAACATTTTATATAAGCTGGTGTATTTTTTTTTAATTTATAGTATTTTTCATGGTCGAAGTTGGACTACTTTAAATCAATGAGTCGTAAATTGGTTTCATTTCACTATTTCTATTTATTTTGAACCGAACGAATAGTTCTTGTTATAAATAAATATTTCACGTCTACTAATTGGTGCTAATGATAATACGTATTGTTTACAGCTTTTATTTTATTTTGTTAAACGATCATTTCTAAACATTTTTTGCATCACTTCTCTATTTTTTTTCTCTAGAAAATAATATTTGTGATGGTCAAGAAAATTTTGAGGTGAAAAATATACGTAAAATCCGGATGCGTCCTTTTGGAACTTTAATTATAATATATGGTATTTTGGTTGATTCTAAAAATAGGCAATTGAAATATCACAAAGACTTATCGTACTCATACGAGCCGATCATTTCTATAAATATTTATAGGTTTTTATCATTATCATTATACTTTTGTTACATTTTTACATTATTTGATACGTTAATCCCTATGATTTCTCATATAAAAATATCTACTTTTATTACTGCATTTCAATATTATTTTTTTTTTAATATAAACACATTTTTTTTCAATGTCAATACAATATTTGAAATATTGTTTATATATATATATATATATATATATATATATATATATATAATATATAAACTACACTTGATTTTAAATTTTCTTTGTCTGATTTGTTTTTACTCATTGAACACTCAAACACTGTGAATGTTTGGCTACGTGCCTTCATCCTCGTTTCCTCTGGATGTAATTACTCTTCAAATATTTGTGAGACACGGTCAATTATCCATTATTCACTTGGTAATATTTGTAAGATATAGTCATAGGCCATTTATTCACTCGGTAAAAGTGTTTGACCTCTCTAGTTTATTTCGTGCAAAATCGGCAAATTTACCGTTTATTTTTTTATTTTTTCCTAATATTTTTATATTTAATTCCGCAATTAAACACGTTGATTAACACGCGCGAATGCTTGAGATAAATTTTATTCAGGCGTTTTCAAATTAAAACACGCGGACCTCTCGTTTGTTATCATATTTCTTGTCGTTGAATAACAAGAAATCTAGTTGTTTTATTGATTTCATTATATTAAATAGAATATTATTATGTTTGTTTAACATATTATATATATATATATATATATATATATATATATATATATATATATATATATATATATATATATTGTTTATTTACAAACGGTTTTTTGAGTGCTCTGGGTTTTATCAAAATATATTTCAGATATTTTTGTGGCGTTTTAAATTTCAATATTTACATAATGAAAATATTTATTTTCACCGTTAGATATTCATACATAAACATTTTTAACGTAGATATAAATGTAAATAACGTCAAATATATGTTTTAAATCCACTGTATATTGCCACTTATATAAAATCAGAAAAATATTTTTCGACATGTTTTAACTACTAGCAATAATGCGTTACAAATCAAGATTCTGAACTTCATTAAAATGTAATTAAATAGAAATACATTCCATATTTGAAGATCACTGACTGTATAATTATGGTATTAAACACAATTATTATTATTTTATTATCAACGTATTTATCTTTTATATGTTGTCGATATATGTTCCCCGTTTGCAATGCATATATTTGTTAACGCCCGTTGTGACTACGATAAAATTGTTTGCCGTGTTATTATTTTTTTTAAAGATTTTTCTTCTGCAAGGTAGAAATAAAAATTATACACGAGCCGTTTGTTTGTTTTTTTTTCCCGCTAGAAACGGTTAATTTGTATGGTTTATATAAATGGGCGAAAATTACAAAAATTCAGAAATGATGCGACCGCTTAATTTTTGTATGAAAATATGACAGAAATTTGTTTTAATTAATTAAAACTATTGTTCATTAAAAATGGTACGATTTGATAATTATTTATAAGTGTAAATTAAAAACGATGTACTCATCTTGAAATAAATTGTAGCCACTTATGTTGCGATAAATTCTATATACTGGCGTTTATATAGAATTAATATCATACTATTTTTTTATATAATAAAAAATTATAATTGAAACGTGATTTTATTAATTTATTGTAATTTTGCTTATACAGTAAGTAATTCTTGATATATAGTCATTCACGTAATTCATTCTGATGCAACCCGAATAATACATAAAATATTTACCATTTTTTTTAAATAAATTATATTTTTTAAACTCGTTAATATATATACGTTTAGCATTTTTATATTGCTTCCATTAAAAAAAGTTAAAAACGCAATTTAAACATAGTAAACATTGACTGCGAAATAGATCGTCTTCCGCGCATCTCATTTAGAAGCCTAAACGAGCAGCCGATGTGTGATGCAGCACGTCTTTCGATTGAAGAATTCTTGGAAAGCATATGAATACTTATAAAGAACGCAAAATAAATTTCTTTCTTGAAAGAGAAAAAGGTCAAGAGAACACGTCGTAAACAAAACGTTCATCAGTGTCATTAATACCAGGAAAAATAATAAAATTGACGATATATATATATATATATATTTTTTCTTGCTGTTTTTTCCAAATACTTGTTATAATAATATCTTTCTTGTTTACCTTGTCATTTCGCACATACACGTGTACAGTATGTACTAAAAGTTAGATAGTATTTTATATATTTTTGGAAATGTTTATGATACATATAGACACTTGTAATTATATTGATATATTAAAAAAAATCTAGTTATTTTCATTAAACTGCCAATATATGATATTTTTAATTTCATTATTGTTAAAATGAACTAATATTTTTCTCATCAAATCAGAGTTACATGATTTGTTTTTGTGTCTTTTTGTGACTAAACATCAAATATGATGCACCGAGCAAATAAATAATCAATTTGACAAAGCATGTTGTAAATGACATTCAAATTATTTCACACAATGTTATATATTTATAATATAAACGTATTTATGAGGAATAATTGTACGGTGGCGGTTTGCTGGACCGCGACCAGTGTCACCTTACTTCTTATACACTTCTTGCCACAACAACAACAACAACAACGAACAATAATAATAACATCCGTCAAGAAATATATATATGTATGCGATATCAACCACGGAACTGATGGATCAAGTTTGCGATTTTATTCAGATATAGCTCGAAACGAAGGTCGTCGTTTCGAATCTGGTCTATTCTTTTTACTATTCACATACTACATTTTTAATATTTATAAAGTGACCTTTTTGATTCTGCTAGTGGATTGTTTTTTTTTTTTTTTTGTTATTTATATGTATCCTCTTAATACACTTTTTGTATTTATGTATGCATATGTGTGTTTAATTATGGATATGAAAATTTTGTTCGTTTAATATTTATCATGTTTAATCGAAAATATTTTATTATCATTATATGATTATGACGATATATAGTAAATGTTGATAGTAGAGTCAGACTATGATGGTTTATGTGGATTTATAGTTAATATAAAAATATGATTGATGAGCATATGTAAAAGTATATTTATGTAAATAATTCCCTAAGAAACATTTACATAATAATAGTCTTCAATGAGATGCGATTAATAAAACGGATCATACTAAGAGTTGTTAACGTTATAAGTGACATTTGCTTTTTATTAAGGTCATCATACATTGTAATGGTAATATAATTATGTATATTATTCGCCATGGGAGTTTTTTTTTATAAATTGAAGAGTTTGTTTAGTTTTGAAATTAATGTGTTTGTTAATTTTCTTGAATTTCTATATATTTTAATTTATTATGAAATCGTTTGACGATGCAAATTATTTCAAGGCAACGTTAATTTTTTTAAAAATATTTATTTTTCGCTACATAAAATACAGTATTTAAGTGAAATCGGATACGAATTAATTAATTACACGTACCATACATGTTATATATATGATGATTAAATACAACAGGTTATTGCACTTTTTTCAAACATGGTTATGCGAATTTTACAGAAGACTGCAAAGTTGTCGTTTATCAGTGTCTTTTCTAACAGTATTAAATGTTAAAAAAATATAAATAATATATATATATATATATATATATATATATATATATATATATTATATTATATTAAATAATAATATTCATAACGAAAACTTTGTTCAGACAAATTTTATATATTGCGTTCACTTTATATTGAACTACAAGTTCCAGTGCTTTGGAGCGCATCATATAAATTCATAATTTTATTATTAACATTGGTTTGAAAACAATAAATTATGACCACCATTGAATAATGTACGTTTAATATTTTTCATATTTCTGTAAATTTTTCGCAGAATAAAAATAAAAATTATTTCACGCTCGAAGGATGAATCAAATGCATAGAATCTCTGTATGCAATATTTAACACCTCATTATTTATGATATTTTTAAATGGAAAATGTTACAATGTACACCTTTAATAATCGGCAAATCTTTTTGTTTTCGTATTTATTTATATATTAGTTTTAAAAGTGTTTTTACTTCGTGTACAACACACGTGTAAATATTGTTGTAAAGCGCTTTATTTACACACAAAATTAGTAATTTATCATTCAGTTCAAACAGTGTGTTTATTTATGTGAAACGCTTGTTGAAGATGAACTTTTCATTGGTGTAAAAAAAATAGACGATAAGATATTTACATGTTTATTGTGCTTTTTATTCATGCTATATTTTTTTATATTGCAACGATTACTTTTATTTTTAATTAGATGTTATGTATAGTTTTCATTACTATTATTTCATTTTTTTTTTTGTATAAAGAATTAAATATAAAACATTTGCGATTAGCAGAAAGAAAAAAATATAAATAACATTATGAAATATATATATATATATAATGATAAACGTATATAGTTTTATCTTTAAATACTTTTTTCAGTTGATTTGTTTTTATATTTAATTTATGTATTTTATATTTAGAAATTTATAATATATTTAGTTTCTTTAAAAATGAGTAACCTTATATGGAAGTTTGTTTAAATTATTGATACGACTATGTTTTTCTTATATTTTAATAATATAGTTATTATTTTTTTTATTGATTTTATGGTAAATGAAAAGAATAACGTGTAATAACCGTGTGCAGTTTACTTTTGCAGCAAGCAACATATTTGCAAAGTTTAGTTGCATAGTGAATATATAAATTTCGCATCGGTTATACGTTTTTATTTCATTAGAGTAATTTATTTCATCTAGTCAGGGTTAACGATCTTGACAGTTCAGAATCGCTGACCCGTTTTTATTGGTACAATGAAAAAGAATTTCACTGTCAACAAAATATATTCATATATATATATATATATATATATATATATATATATATATATAATTAGATTTAAGTACGTTCACGTGCTTAATGCGTGATTCAAACATTACCGAATATGCACTTTGTTTTTGTGTTAGTGACAAATCAAAATATTCTTTCAGCTTCGATTTTTTTTATGCAATGACGAACCATATTTTTAAATTCGTCACTGAACTGCGTTTCGCGCCGCGAAGGTCATATTTTTTTCCGTCCAAGAAAAAAAGGGTTGAAAATAAACGGAATCAAATTTGTTGTACAAACACACTTGCAGTGTCACGTTGGCCGATTGTTGTTTATTGCGCATTGCGGATGATAATTTTGTTCGTTTAAATACTTATAAAAATTCTAATCTACTTCACCTTACTGCGACTTTGTGGCGAACAAAGAACCACTAGTGTAGATCGTCTACCTTTTTCCTCGCAACGTCGGGTGACCGTTGTCGGTTTTCAGACGAGTTCGTGAACCTCGCCAAACGTACCAAACAAAGGAAACCAAGTTCGTCGACATCGTCTGAAAAATATATTCGAATATGTGCGATCCTAAAGAATTCAGCCCTTTGTCCAATATTTCGAGGGATTTAACCGATTTCAATTTATTTTAACAGAATCATGGGTGGAACTTGGAACCCGAAGCGGTACACCGTTGCCATCGGCCGCCGAAGAATATTTACGTCTATTGAGAGAGGCTCAAAGAGAAAGTAATAGTTCATCAGCGAGACAATCTTTGGCTTCGTCGAGAATAGACAGGTAATTATTACTATATTATATAATTAAATCATTTAAAATTAATATACGTTATATATATGGTATATATTATATATATATATATATATATATATATATATATATATATATATATATATATATATATATATACATATAACAGTCAGAATTTATTACCATTACGGTTAAGTGAGGATGCTTAAACAATATTTGGTTTCCGATCATGTCTGTTGTTTTTCTTACATAACAGATTTAAAATGATACTAAATCTTTTATTATTGAAATTAAATTATCGCAATTTAATTTCGATTAATTAAATATTTGAATAAAGATTTTTAAATATAACCCATTTCATGTTTCAGTCCTAAAAGCCCTCCTAATAGTCCAAACACAGAACCGAGTACCGAAGATGAATTAAAAGGAATTTATATTAACTTTTGTGGGAATAAAGTGAGTAAGGTGAATTAAAACAAAAACAAATTATTATTATTATTATAATAATAATAGTAATTATTATTATTGTTGTTGTTGTTCGTATTACTTTAGTCTTGTATTGAAATATTTATATTTCGTCTGTTTTAGGAAGGGGAACTTAATAGTGCAGAGTGGGTTTGGCAATGGAGTAGTAGGCCCGATCAGCTTCCTCCTACGTTCGTATATATTTATTATACATTCGACTAATTTGCATATTTTATTTATAAATCGTATATTTTATGTTGTTTTGAATATGTAGAGATTGGAATTTCAAACATCCATCACGGAAAGCTCCTTTAAGTTTGCGAAGAGCACGTTTAGGAGGAAAGCCTTTATTTGGTAGAGATATAATTGCACCATTGTTGTTATCGAATATATTTTCACTCCTAATCGGAGCGGGTATTGGGTGAGTTATATTTTTTTTATCAATCAAATAAATTTTATAATAATGTGAAAATAACTTTTCTTTTAAATATCTATAGAATATGGCTGTGCAGACGAACTTCTATTATTACCGATATTGCCCTTCACTGATGTTTACCATACTTGGTGGCGATTTCTGAGAGAAATGTTTTCAGCCACCGCTTACATTGAACACTCCATTGAAATTATGTATTAAAATTATACTTCCAGTCATTTACATATTAAACATGAATACTACGCGTCATATCACATCATTAATATCATCACAGTGAACCCTCCTTGAACATTATTGAATATGCAAACGAAGAAACACGATGTGGATTTTTATATTATATATATATAACATTTTTCATTTATATTATAATATTGATGCAGATTGTGTGTCAAGTTTTATGCATAAACCAGTGATTACTGGATGGAAGATTATAGATATTTTTCTTTTTTATCACGTTTTAAAACTAAAACAAAATAAATACTTGTTTCTATTGAATGTGTTAGAAATATATATTAAAAGTGAATATATAAAATGTTCGAAAATGTTAGACGATACAATAATTTGCAATATTGAAGTATATTGTGTTTTTTGTCTATTTTTAAATGTTTTGTATGTACTTAAATTAACACTAAAACTTCTAAATAACTTATCCCAACTATATTTATTATACACATATAGTGGACCAAATTGCATGGTATTTTCATAATAATGGATTTTTTTATATATTTTTCTTTAAATTTTTTATAAACGCTAAAATAAAAATATTTGTCTTTTCAATAGAAAGAAGTAAAATAAGACTAAAATTAAAAAAAAATGAAAGAAAATTTAACCAAGTAAATTTAGTAAAAGTAGGTAATTTTCGCAATTATAATAACTGCTTATTAAATATTTATAACCATCCAGCATTTCACTATTTATCTTTGTGCATCCCTAAAAATTATCATCCACAATAACGTAATTAATCTATTTTAAAATTACATTTTTTATCGATGGAAATATTTTATAAAGCGAACATCATTAGAGAAATAAATATCAAATTTACTTATTTTTGCTAAAAATGATGCTTGATATTTGATCTATCATCTTTTAAAGAGGGTTGACTTGCTTAGATATTTTCTTTAGTTTTTAATTTTTTGTGTAATGTCTTTAGCATAGTTAACATTTTTTATACTAAAAAAAAAGAACTTAAATTTTTACATAGTAATAATACGCATTATATTGCAACAGAATAACTATTATATATATATATATATATATATATATATATATATATATATATATATATATATATATATATATATATATATATATATATATATATATATATATATATATATATATATATTTGATAAATTCAAATAAAAATCTGTGGTAATTTATATACATTTATATATTCATAAATAAAAAAAAGCTTGTGTGTAAACATTTATGTAATATAGGAAGGTTGTTTTTTTTCCTTTTGACCAGTATATAATATTTGTGCAATTTCTGTAAATTATTATTTATAAATTAATTACTATAATTATATATATATATATATATATATATATATATATATATATATATATATATATATATATATATATATATATATTGTGTATATCGCGATATATTTAGCATTTATTATATGAAGAAAGAGGAAATTCTGGCTGCGCAGCACAGAGCAGACCAGTGGCATTATTCAGCATGAATAACGAAAATTATGAAAGCGAAAAACGTTGAAAAGTGCCGCCTTGTCACAGCAAACAATGGCCGGCGAACTTTTGCGTATTTGGATGTGTTATTTTTTTTTTGTATATTTTAAGTACGTTTATATGAGAAAAAATTATAGTTTTAGTCGGTCGATTTAAAACAATTTTTTTTTGCAAATGGGAAGTTTTCTTTGCATATATTAATTACTCCATATTAATGAATATAGTTTTTTTTAATATATATATATATTAGTCGCGGTTTTCTTTATCGTGGTGAAGAAAAATTTTGTAAATCTCTTATTATGAATAAACGTATTTCAATACTATTTATTTGGTTTTCTATTGCGTCGTGTCGAATTCTTATTTTTCACGTCGTTATTCTGGAAGTTGGAAGTTATCAACAGATTATTATACTTTAGAATCCACTTTTTTTTAAATGTTGAAAGATGACAACAATTCTTATCAATATTAATCACTTCTAACAAACATCCAATGTTTTCATATAACTTAAATGGGTTTTTAAGGATACTCGGCATCCTTTAATAGATTATTCTTACAGAACTTGATAGTTGAAAGATAAATGGTGATCGCATTTCTTATTTATAAGTTTTTAAAATAATATGAAAATGGTCTCAAAAATTTTTCATTAGATGCTAACTTTGTACGTTGTTTAAATTGAATTTTAAATCTGATTATCTTTGGTATAAATTAATAAAATTAATAATTATATTGAATTAATATAATTGCGTCATTTAATCTGCCATTCAGGTGTAAAATATATATTTAGAATGGTTAAAAATGTGTTGCGAATATCACTGAAATTTCATTTTAACGCATATAATTATCAATTTTTTGATAGCTTTCTTATCATTTAATCTATCAAGAATTTTTATTATCTAAATCCAATAAGATGGATATTGGTTTGTGACATATTTTAATAATTTTTGATACAAAACACTGTTAAAATATAAACAGTCAATAATAATTATTCTTTTATACGGAAATAAAATCTTATAATTTAAAGAACTAAACTTTTTGAAAAATATTATTAAAAAACTATTGTAAAATTCAATGTTGGAAAATATTTATATGGTAAATAATTTTTCTTTAAGATTAAATTTTATTTATATAATGATATAAATAAAATGAATAGCGTCGGCCGTTTTTTATCACATTCTTATCATTTATTCACTTTGAATTATTATTATTTTTTTAATCTGGATTAAATATAAAGAATACCATAGATTTGTGCATTTCAGTTATTAACAATTATTCAATTTAGGAAGTACCAATTTCTCTTGTATTTGAAAACTATAATTATTTTTGATAATTATTTTTATACATAATATAATTTGCATAAAATAATACAAGTTCAAGTATTAATATGGTTCAATATAAAAATAATGAGACTGTACTGGTGATAGGAGGTGAATCTATGGAAGTAAGTATGAAATATCATCTTCTATTCCTGCATAATTTAATAGATAATATTAATTATTCACAATTGTTCTTAAGTTAAACATCGTTAATTGTTAATGTGAATGTATTACATGGAAGATGTTTATATATATATATATATATATATATATATATATATATACTTTGTTTTAGGAAGCTTTAAAAATTGAAATTCTCAATTTGGAAACCAAAAAATGGATACAATTTCATCATATCGATATAAAAATTGTAAATTTTCAAACCGTCTTGTTGGATGATTGTTTGTTTTTGATTGGAGGAGCAGAAAACGGCTATATTTCCAATAGAGTATGTACTTGTTTTTTATAAATAGAAATCAAAATTAAAACGTGATGATTGTAGTGTTTTATTTATATTCAGGTTTTTAGTTTTAATCTGAAAACTAAGGAAATAAAGGAACTCGCTTCGATGAATAAGGGAAGAGTGTATTTTACAGCGACGGTGATCAACGATAAAATCTATGTTTGCGGTGGAATGGATTCAAAATTCACGGATTCGTGTGAAGTGTAAGAGTTTACTTATTAACGTTAGCTTTGAACTCGGGACGTGACATTTGGTCACCGTTTGGACTAATGCAAAAATTTGATACGCAAACAATGACCATATATGTTTATTTCTTTGTGACTATTTTCCATATTCTTTCTGTACAGTATTATGAAGTGTAAAATAACATCTTTTTGAATAAGTAATAAGATTTTTCCTATCTTGAACTAGTACACAACTATTGTACAAACTGAACTATGTTTTCCGAATTGAAAATAAACTTTTATTTTTTTCGTTCAAACTTGACAATCTTATCAGGACTAAAGATAAAATTTTTAATATTTATAATCATGGACTGACTGATAAAACGATCGTTTAAATGTGTATATCTCAACATACTGTTTTTTAATAGTTTCTGAAGTAGTGGCAAAAACCTTTTTTTTTAATTTTAGAAATTTGTTTAATAAAATAATATATATATATATATATATATATATATATATATATATATATATATAAAGAATACATTATTATTTTTGTTTTTGTACAATAAATGCTAAATAACTTTGTCTCGAGTTTGTAAAAAAAATAATTTTCAGATAATCAAATGTTTTAGTTTTGATCCATCCTCTAATGAATGGACAACACTTTCTCCGATGTCCACGAATCGAAGTTACCATATTGCCGTGAATTTCGATGAAAAATTGTACGTTTTTGGCGGTTGCGATTGTTACTACAGCTATTTGAACTCTATGGAGATTTTTGATCCTGCAAACGGCACATGGACAAATGGTCCACCGTTGCTGAACAAAGCATCCGATTGTGCTGTAAGCATTAACAATATTTAATGTTTTTCTATGCCGAATATTCGACGTTTCATAAAGAAATAATTTATAGGCCGTAACTCACGAAAATTTTATATATATCATTGGAGGTTCAGACGGAACTTATCTGAATAAAGTACAAGTGTTTGATATTCAGAGTCAATCGTGGTCTTATTCGACAGAATTACCGCTTAATCTTCATGCACCTTCCGCTGTCCTATTGGAAGACAAGATTATTCTAACTGGTAAATTGTTTAAATGTAATTTACAATTATGCTATGCTATTCTATATTATTATGTTCGATTTTAGGTGGAACGGGAGACGAAAGAGGTATTAACGAGTTTAATTTGCTAAGAAAAAAATGGAACAGAACAGGTAATCTATCTTATGATAGATTCTTTCATAACGCACTGCTTGTACCCGTTAAACTTTTACAATAAAAATATTTCGATATTTTATTAATAATAATATAAACAATATGTACATATTAAAAATAAAATAAAAGTCGTTATCCTTCTGAAAAAAACATTACTTTATTTGTGATTTATCCACAAAAATTCTACAAAGTCAAATGTGATTAAATAATCATGACATTAAACTTTTGCATATAATATAAAAGCCAACAAGGTCTTGTAAGTCATAATTATGAAATTCACAATTATGTAATAAAACATTAATAATAATAATAATCATAATAATAATAATAATATTATAGCAATAATAATAATAATAATGTACAAAAGGGAAAGGAAATAGCCAAACGACTATCTTTACGCGCCAAGTTGAATTATTTATTTATTGTTTTTCATATATATATATATATATATATATATATATATATATATATATATATATATATATATATATATTCGATGATGATTAATATAACGGCTAGTACTTACATTTTTTTTACATTTATTATCTTTCAAATTTTTTACAATTTCATATTAACTTTTTATTTATACTTCGTTAAATTTAAAAAATTTTCAAGAAAAATAATTTAAAAAAGCCACACCTTTTAATCGTTTTATATTTTAAAATTGTTACAAAAATACTATATATATATATATAAATGTGTGTTTATATATTCCATTTTTTTTATCATTACGATCTAAATATTTTTACTTGGTTAAAAAGGAAAAATTATACGAATGTTGATCAATATACCTTTTATAAAAAAAACTTTTCATTAATGAATGAATGAATTAATTAATTTAATACATAATACGATGGTAATTTAAGACTGTTTTAAAACCCACAAGGCCTCGCGAGCGATTGCAAAATAGAAGAGAAGCATTTTCGGTACATAGAAATTACTTTGTAGGGATTTTCTTTTTTATACGATCAATAATACTGTCAATATTATCAGTCAATATTGACAATATTAAAGATTGCATAAAGTCGATTATAGAACAGATAACGTGACTTAATATTAATAAAAAAAAAATTATACAAATAACAAAGATCAATTCATATATATACCATATATATATATATATATATATATATATATATATATATATATATATATATAAATATATATATATATATATATATATATATATATATATATATATATATATATATGACTTAAAAATTAATGAAAAAAGTATTAAAAATAAAAACAATACTAGTTAAAATGTATAGAAAACTACATAATGTAATATTTAGAAATATCATATTGTACTGCAAAAAAAGCCTATACATTTATAAGCTGCTTCTTGCCAAAAACACATTACACATATATTACAAGCAAAGTATATGTTATCTGTAATTATATATATATATATATATTCTTCTAAAATCCCATTGAGATTTTATAGTCAAAAATTTTCTAATATTCACAGTTGATTTTATGCGTATTTTATACTGTGATAAATATTATATACAGTCTGTCACATTAATATAAACTTAGAAGAAATGTAGGAGGGATGCAGCGAGTTATTGTCTGAAAAAAAATTTTTTTTTTGTGTAATGGAAGACGAATTAAAATGAATCTTAAAATAAAACATGATTTCAATTCAGATTTAAGATAACGTTGTCGAATGAACTAAAAAAAGTAAATAAAAAAAATGTATACTTTGCCAGTAATACGTACAGAATGTTCGTATAAAAATTACTAATAAGTGATCGCTAAATCATCATGTATTACAAAGATGCATATTAAAATGGGAATTACATGGGAATTTAAAAACTATATTAAAGAAGTAAATTAACTACATAACCGTTAATCACAATATAACATATTTAAATAAACTTATTTTTATATATATAAAAAATAAAACAGGACAGGGGTGGTTTTCTTAAAAGTATTGGTTTATGAAAAAAAAAACCTAACGCCTATTCAACAAATAAAACTATTAATTTATCATATTTCGATAGTGATTTTTTTTAATATATAAAAAATATGATTGATGGTGATGATGATACACAAATATAATTTGTAAATGATTAATGATAATGATAATAATAATAATTAATTATAAACAACCAGATAGCGCAAATTTTGAATATTTCAGAGATCATATATGTTATTTTATTTCAAACACTCCATTATATATTTGTTATATATTATATTAAGGAAATAGAACATTTACTATGAATAGTTGAAAATATAAAAAAATAGATTGAAGTAGATGTATCTAAAAAAATTTCACTTCAATCTCTATTTTCATATTATTAGTTTTTTTTAGTTACTAATTTTATTAAATTTACTTGAAAATATGAATTAATCTTAATTCTCTTATTGTATATATTTACAAAATTAGTGAATTTAGTTAAAAAAATTTCTTTTTCACTTTAAATTAATATATATATTTTTTATTCATTTTCGTAATTTAAGGCAGTTTTTTACTAATGGGGGAAAATAGTCAATATGTATATATATATATATAACATATGTTAAGTTAGAAATTTCCATAAACCCACATTTTTGTAAAAAAAAAAACAAACATAAATGGATATTAATTATACTTAACTAACAAGTGAACTTTAAAAAACACACTTTTAGAAATTTATAAACTAAAAATATATGTATATAAGTAATATATATGAAAAAATACATCACAATTATACTAAATTGTGTGCCATGGCTCAGATAAAATAACGATTTAAAGCGATATGTTCAAATTTGTAATCAGTGTACGCAAATTAATGTATGTATAAATATATAAGTGAACTTATTATCAACAACATTAGTACTTAAATATATTTCAAAATAATGAACAGAACTGATTAAAAAAAAACTGTAAATCATAATCGATACAAATCGTTTCTTATTTAACACTTTCGTTGACGATACTTCTTTATATTTCATGTTAAACGCGTGTTTAATTGGACTGTTTAAAAAAATATCACAATAATAATATTTCATGTCAACAATAATGTAAGAGTTAAATAAGTAAGCAATTTATTTATAGTTATAAAAATGAAAGTAGTAGTTTTTTATATCAATATTTCAATTTGCAGTATTTGTGACACAAGCATAAATAATACATAAAAAGTGCGAGACATTATAAGAAATTTAATAAGAATCAAACACCTATAAATTATATAAACATACGACAAAATAATCATTATTAAAAAAAATGTTTCAATTAAGATATTTGTAATTTACTCCACAACTTTTTATTATTACTGCGAAATAACTTGATTAGATTAATAAAAAGCAAACTACAAAAGATTCATAAAGGAATAAAATTTTTAAAATACATATAAAAAAAGATTTTTTTCTTTGAAATAATGATATTTTCAAAATTGATCCACAAAGAACCTACTTAAGGTACATTATAAACTACATAATGTAAATAAATAGTAAATGATATACATCCAATAAGTATTTAACTACGAAATTTATATCAAATGAAGCGTTAACTATTGATTATATATATATATATATATATATATATATATATATATATATGTATATATATATATATATATATGTATATATATATATATATATATATATAAAATAAAACAAATAATAGCAGTTCAATGAACCCTGCTGTCCGAATATCAAGGAAAAAATAATTCATAAAAAATTATAAATTTATTTTATATAACAGTGACCAGTGCATCAAGTCATAATAAAAATGGTCACCAACTTATATTGATACAATAACAACGATATAAATGAAAAAGAATCACATTAATAAACACTTACTAATTAAAAATAATAAAAAAAACTTCAAAATATGCAGATTATACGAAATCATACTAAATATATTAATATGTATTAAAAATAAAACAATCATAAAAAATTAAATATTTTAATTCTTGTTCCCAATGAACATAACTCGTAATTTTTATGCCATCGAAATGAATTTACGCATAAAATATATCCTTTGAGGACTAAAAAAAAAAACATTAATCCACTACGACTAAGTCCAATTTTTTATTATGATTATTAAAATGAAATAACTAAATAAGTTATATAAACACAAATATTGGGATAAGCTTTCACGAATTATTTACTTATATAAAATTTACTAAATTTTATGTAGATTAAAGCAAACTATACAATAATAATTATGAACCGAATATTCGGAAGTTTTTTTCTTCAGATAAATGTACAACTTATGAATTACGCTTAAACGCTAATAACTAAAGTAATTACTATTATATTTTTACATTTAAGAGTACAACAAATCCAAATACGAACAATATGTATATTTTGTTTATAAACATTATACATTATACGAATTCTGTACAATGCAAGCTTAAACAGTCTGATTGATCATAACAGTCACTGCGCATCAATTCAAACGTGAAAGCTAATTATGGACTTCGGTTGAATATATTTTTTTCTATACACGACAAATTTAGCTAATTTACATAAAAAATTTCACATATCCAAGAAAAACGATGAAATCATTATTTGGACCTACTGGAACAAGTATATGAAGCCATCTATTAAGTGCGATACGAATAAAAATCTTTAAAGAACATTTATTTTTCTCAATCAGTCTGAAAATATTTTGGTGTTTCCATTTGCTGTTCTTTTACGTCAAGATATCAAGTATTGGAATACATTCCTATTTTTTCGCAAAAAATATGTTGCAACAGTAGAATTATACGTTCTACTATTCAAAACACTGTATTGTATGAAACGTAACAAATCACTTTTTATTTTTTCTTACTCCGGCTCCAGTACCGCCACGTGTAGGTGCAGAACCTTTTGGTGCATCTTTGTTTTCCCTGCTAGGTTTTGTTTGTTTTCCAACAGGTTTCGCCTGTTGTCTGGGAGCTGCTGACGTAGAAGTTTGGTTCGGAGGTACGTTCGTTTGAGGTTCTTTGGGTATACTCTCCTGCTTAGTAACAGACTGTTGAACTGGAACAACAGGTGTACTAGATTGAGCTGCCGCTGCTTGAGGTTGCTTGGGAGGAAGATTTGCACGGGCTGCCGCTGCATAATTGAATACAGGAGGTGCTGAAGACGGGGTAGTCACCTGAAATTAAGAAACACAGGAGTATGAATATAATAGAACTTTTGAAATGTCATGAATAGCAATAGTATAAAAAAGCAATTTATAATAAATAAAAGTAAATAAAATCCACCTTTTCTGCTTCAACTACAGTTGTTGTCGAAACAGTAGGTTGAGCTGAAGATTCAGGTGATGCTTTTGGCTTAACCTCGACTGTATCTTTTGGTTTAAGTTCAACTTTTTCTTTAGTGATGTTAGATGTATTTTTTGTTTGATTTGTTTTAGACGAGTTATCGCTTTTTTTAGTTGTTGATTCAGATTTACTTTCTTGAGATTTTGTATGCGTTAGATTTTTATGTACGTTGGTCGATGTATTTTTAGTCTTAGAGTCTTGGCCTGATTTGTTATGAGTTTTGGACGTTTCTCCTTTAACTTTCGATTCAGTTTTCTTAGTACTTTCACTTTTAGTTGGTGGTTTTGTTGATTCAGATTTTTCTGTTTTTGGAAGTTCCGAACCAGCACTAACAACGACAACAGTCTCGCTTTTAATATTTTTAGATTCAACATCATCTTTTTCCTGATCTTGTCTAATAGTGGTAGCATCTAAAGGTAAGTTACATAATTCTTCAAGAGTTTCTCCTGTTGATGATTTTGAGGATTCTGTTGGAGCATCTGAAGTTTGGCTAATTGACAACTCGCTCATAGACGATTCTACAGATTTTGGTGTATTTGTTGATAACATTGATACACTAGGTTGAGCATCTTGATCTGAAATTTAATAAAATTTAAAATGTAGATATTAGGATAAGAGAAAGATGAATCTTGTCTAAAACAAATAATAAGCTTTAATGTTGTTTTTTTTTTTGTTAGTTAAAGATTGGCAAGTCATTATTTTATTGATAATTTCCAATTAAATCTATGGACGATTTAAAATATTTGAATATAAATCAAACAAAATTATGGACGTTCAGATTACAACAAATATGTTATTTAAATAACGGAAAATAATAAATACCCGAAGTTCCAGGAACGACTAACGGAGTTGGTAGAAATGAAGGTACAAATTCTGCTGCAAGAGGATTCAATGTTGATTTTGAGACTTGTTCTTCTAAACTAACTTGCCTAGAAATATACATGTATAATAAATAAAAAATATTGTTTCAAAACACAAAATAATAAATATTTATAAACTTACGAAGCTCTCATTTGAGCTTCTCGCTCATCTGCTAGCATTGCCTCTATACACTCTTCCATCAAAGCTTCTTCTTCTAATTGTTGCATCACCTAATAAATATATTCCATAGCATAAAATATTCTGGAAAATCTATACTATATAATTTTAAATTACCTGTTTATCAAATTCTTCCTCATTCTCCATCCACATATATTCTGAAAAATCTTGCGGTACAGCAGGACCAGCAGCCTGAGCTGGTGGAGAAGCACCAGGCGCATAGAATCCAGCCGGTTGCATAAAACCTTAAATTAAAAACAAAAATCATTTAAATTTTTAATAAACCACAATAATATATTGAATAAATAGAAAAACAAGCGTTTAAATATTTTAAAACAGTATTGCACAATATTGAATAAGGTGATTGACATTATTGCATCACATCAATTGTTATTGCAATATATAACAAGTAAGAAGTGTTCATGTTTTAATCTAAATTCTTTTTTTTTTTTTTTTTTTGAAAATCATTAATGCAGTAACACCATTGAATGTAATAATAATAAATATATCTGAATATAGAAGTTAACATAAAGTAAATAAAATAATAGTTATATTAAACCAATCTTATCTTTTACAAACTTACCGGCAGGATGTACATGATGAGGAAGAATGTAAGCTGCTCCATTTCCAGGAGGATTACCGTCGATCATTACGCCATTTCCCTGAAACGAAAAATATTTTTTAAATATATTTTACAAAATAAATAAAATATTAAATCAATATCAACTAACCTGCCACTGAGGGTTTATTTCAATCCCATTCACTGGAGGTCCATGGTAATAAGGAGCATTGCCAGGAGGTGTCGTTGGAATCTTCATTTTTTCTTATTGTTTTTTTTTTATTACAGTATATGAAATAAAATTATCACAAAGCTTAAAAGTTCTTAAATTAATGTTTGAGCACAACAATAGAATAATCTTTTTTCACAAAACACAAATAGTTCACACAAACAAATATATATATGTAGTCGATAAATTGTTTCAGATTTAAAAATGAGATTTTGATTATCTTGCAAAACTGCAATAAGAAAAAAATAATTATAATGACATAGAAATGATAACATCATAAGGTAAATTATGGAAATCACAAATTATACTTACAGAAAAAAAATAAAACTAAAAAAAAGAGGTCTTCCTTTCTTCAATTCCAATACTATGCTTTAAGAGTGGAATTTAATATCATTAAAGGAAACTTTGTTCATTTCTCTATATAATTTAATGAAAAACAAATTTAGCCATCCTGAAAAACAAAACAAATATTTATGAATATTGATAATAAAATTTATATATTATTAAAATTTTTGTAACTCAAACTACATATCAGGAATATATATATATATATATATATATATATATATATATATATGTGTGTGTGTGTGTGTGTGTGTTTTATAATCGATTAATCAATTGTAGATTTTGAGGTAGTAACACTTTATTAATAATGCAAAAATTTCATACTATGTATATTGAAATGCTCGACCTTCTGATGAATATGCGACATATGCATTTTGTAATTATTGAGCATATATATATATATATATATATATATATATATATATATATATATATATATATATATATATATATATATTTATTAAAGAAACTTGCAGCAATGTTTGCAGCATATTTAATATTTAAATATCAAATTTCGTTAGGTAATATGAGACATGTTAGATCAATGATATAAATTGAATTCAACAACGGAATTAACACAATATACTATTATTTAAGAAGATAGTTTTAATAGTTAATAGTAATTAATGAAAACTTGAATTACTTCTCTATAAAATCACTATATAAACTGGCGATTCTCAACGTAAGCAAGAATTTGCGAGAGCCCAGAAAATATTACCGTGAAATATTTTTTTGTAATATATTAGATTTTAATTATTTAATCACATTATTACATACAACGTTGTTTTCTTTCAATAAAAGAGAAAGGAGTCGCAAATGAAAATATTTCTTTTTTACAGGTTACGAGTAAAAAAGGTCAAGAAATAATTTGTATTATAAAACTTAAAAATATTGTAGAAGGTTTTTAATGAATACTTTTTCTTCTTTAAAGGATGGAATAGGCAGTTATTTTCTATTGAATATATAACTATCAAAAATTTTGCACCACAAGATTAATTTAGTAGATTTTTGAAAATTAATCTATGTTAATATAAAATGGTATATGGTCATAACGCTTCAACAGAGTAAACTACACATATTAAGAAAATAACAATTTAAGAAGGAAACCAAGAGTGGAAATTAAGCCTAAGTACAATTTAAGATAGTATTTTATGCGCACAACGTATACTATGAAGATATTTTAATACCAATTTTAAGTTGGAATATTTATTGTTATATATAAATTATTGTTGTACAAAACAAATGTATATCATTGCTTTATTAGTAGTCTAGATATCATGAATAGTTATAATGCAAGATAAATGAAAATTTGCATAATTAGAAAAATTTAATTTGTTTTATTAATTAAAATCCAAGTATATATAAAGTGATGAACTAAAGAAGAAATTATAAGTTTTTATTAAGTTTTTTTAACCACTAAATGAAACTTTTTTAAAGAAAAAAAAAATTATAGCAAATAGATTCGGAAACAAATTATGATAAAATTTAATACAGAATTACACATGTTATTCATATAAAAAGAGAATTATAAATATAGAAAAGTATACGTCAAATTATGTTTCTTATTGCAGATGTACAAAAATATATTTACGACGAAAACGTTATTGTAAATCAAAGCGAATAATTATGATAGAAAATGTTGTAAATCGTGCTTACACAATATATTTGAAAAGACGAAAAGTCATCGACAAGAGAATAAAAAAATATTTACATCAAGGTTTGAAGATATGCACATATAAAATTTTTACCCTGGCAATGGAAGTACATCGATATATATATATATATATATATATATATATATATATATATATATATATATATATATATATATATATAATTCTAATCGACGATTTGTGTTTTTGACGAACGTTCATATTGGAACATATGTTACTAATGCAAAACGCGTTTGTAATCACAAAAATTCAAATACGCGTAACCTTTCGAAAAATACTTTGTCAAACAAGAAAATATTCAAATTAAATTTTATAAACAGTATTTAAAATTATACATGAATTTTTATAATTCAAAATTTAGAGTTATATTATAAGACCGACGATTACAATAATTTAGTTACATTATAACACGGATAATTCTAATATTTTGTAATCTTTATTTTTATTTGCTTCTAAACGTTTTATTATTACTATTAGATCAACTGTTTTGCATAGAGATAAATAACGAATAGTAAATTATATAACTATTAAATAGCGTTCTATCATATTTAAGAGGTTGAGCACTTTTCAAATAATATCTCAAAGAAAAATATAGAACGGGAAGCTGTCAACGCAAACCTAAGAAAAATATAAACGTTCCAAATGACGTCCCGCGGAGAAAACGGTCCGGGACGGGCAATTTGAACGGTGATGTAATAACGGTTACGAATTAAGCTTTAGAGCCAATTTTAAATCGCAATATATAGATTAATTACGTGCAAACGATTCACATTTGACAGATCGACTAGGAAACGGCGGCAAATATATATACCATATATATATATATATATATATATATATATATATATATATATATATACACATAAACATTGTTGACACAACGGATAGAACCGGAAGTACAATACTGCGGACATAACAATCGAAGAGTTTTAAAAAATCTAGTGCGCATCGCGGTCACGGATGCGGAGCGTCGGTGACAAGCGAACGCGTAGCAACGTTCATATTTGTTATTTCGTACGACGGCCGTTTGACCGTTAACGACGAATGCGAAAAAACGATTTACCCGTATTGCGTTTGACGGTTACGTTTTCGTTCTATATAAATATTTATTCGAGTCGAATATAAGAATATTACGAAACGAGAAAAGCGAAACGCGGTACGTCGGCGGAGACGACGAAACGCGCTCGCATATGCGTATGCGTATGCGTCTACGTAAACACGTGCTCTTATTAAGTGTCGCGCGTGCACTTCGACAAAGACCGGGGCCACGTTTAGAGGTCAAGTTGGCGTCGGGCGCTGCGCCCTCGTCGTCGACGCGACGCACGTGTACGTGTCGCGCGCGATTCGGCGCCACACACCTTACTAGGTTATGTGAGCGTCGAGGCGAAGAGGGGCGCGAGACGAGGGGCGACGCCGCTCCGGGGGGCGCAGGCTCACCGGGCGGGCGTTCGCCGGTTCCCGCGGATAGAATCGGGCCGCGTCCGCAACGACGTCGATCGGCGCCGCGTCCGAGGAGCGCGGCACTCGTGGCAAATGGCCGACACCCGGCGGAGCCACACGGCACTCTGTCTTGGCCCGGATCGCGTTTTGCGCAACCATACGTTCCAACTAAAATACGCAAATTTACGACCTTCGCATCGTAACAAATATTTTTATAAAGTTTTTAATACTAAAATTGGTTAGAATTTGTTTAAATACTGTTTTATACTGAAAACTATTTTTTTGTACATAACGACTCAAATATAATATAATAAATAATGTAATGTAATATGATAAATTACAAATCTATTTTTTATTTATAAAAAGTATGCGCTAAATATATTAAAAATAAAAATAATCATTTACAGTTAAACTTTTTAATATAGTTCGGGTCAAATAATCACTTTTAGTTAATATAATAATAAATTTTAATTCATCATTATAGTTTGTCAAATCGAAAATAACAAAAATAGTCGATTTTTTGTGCACATTTCGATATATGTATTTTACGACGTCGATAAACGAGTTTTTCGGGTTATAAAATAAAAGAAAAACAAAAAATCATCATTGAACGAGGAGAACGGAGGAAAGGAAGTCTGTCAAAAACAAAACCTAACCGATTACATTCAACATAAATCATCGAATATAATGCGCATATATGCGGGATTTTTCGGGCAATTGATTCCTGTTTTTTTTTTAACGAAATCGGATACTTTTCCAACGGTATTGCTAAGCGTACATGCAAACCTCGTTGAACGTGACCTCGTTCAGCGTATCTTCAAAAAAAAAGATATTTCCTTTGTGTTCGTCATAAGAAACACCTGCGTCCGTTTTGAGCGCGTTTGTTTGTTTGTTGTGCAGTAGGTCACGGGTTTTTGTCCCACGGGATTTGTCGCTTGCATTTTCAATTTGCCGCGGTTTCTGGCAGAAGAACTTTGGTCCTAGCAGTAAAATAAACGAGCCATTCTCGAGTCGGCAAGTAATATGGAGTCATTGATTTTTTGGAATATGTAAATTCGCACACGAGCCCACCATGTCATTAGAAGTATATACATTTTTATTATATATATAAAGTTTATTAAAATTGAATTGCAAATATTATAAAAGTATACATAATAATGATCAAAAGTAACATAAATTAACAATTTATCTAACGATTATGCTATTACATATTTACGTTATATATATATATATATATATATATATATATATATATATATATATATATATATATATATATATATATATATATATATATATGATGACATCAGAGTGAGAGCGTGAGTCGTTCGGCGCGCGGCGGTGCTAGCATTATATATATATATATATATATATATATATATATATATGATAGCATTTTAAAAATTGAAACCTTTTTTTTTGATTCTATGTTAAGTCTATTACCTCAATATTGTTTTCTAAAGAAAAAAAGTTTCATTTATCAATATAGTTCAAGTTGTTGAAATAGATGTGTATTATTTATATAAATAATAATTATAAATGAATATTGTGATCAAGGAACGAATTAAAATATTTATTATTTGAAAAATTCAGTCATTCAGTTACTAATTAATTTTACTGAAAAAAAAATTTTTTTTTAATAATAAATTTAGATAAATAGATTCAATGTATATGTGCGTATATATATATATATATATATATATATATATATATATATACATATATATAAATGTGTAATATAATTTATACAAAGAGTTCGCTAACACATTTAGGGAGTGTCCTGCAGGAGTGCTTATGCAGTCCGCAATGCGTCCAAAACCGGGTAAAACGGCACAAATTGTCCGCAATCTGCGCAAAAGGCGAAACCGGCAACAAAATGAAACCTTCAGCCGTCGAAACACTATCATTTTCGGCGATTTTCCACGAACGCTTTTCCGGTAGCCGATCTATATAGTATTTTCACCGGACGGTATTCGGTGCTATCGTAAATTACGCATTATAAATACTACGATATAAAGCCGACGATGAAAGTATTCCTTTCACCCGTCGACTTGTATTGTTTCCAATGTTTCCTAATAAATTTCGGCGTTGTTGCGCTTCGGAATGCCGCGGCGGTCAACTGAGGGTCCGCGGTCTCGACGCGACCCTTAAAACAATCGAACAGAATTACCGCTAAAGATGAGGAATTCTATTATTTTGAAATATCCGATACTTCAGTTCTTTACATATATATAATAATTATTATACTATATTTTGAACGGCAGAATTGAGTTAATATTCAATATATAAAAAATATTATTTTTTGGAGGAGAAGAGAGTTGAATTTATTTATCTATAATACTTACATATTTAGAACGTTTTAGTTGATAGATATAAATCATAGAAATACATATATTTTGAGTAGTTCTTAACGATATTATATTTGATGATGTAATATATTGACATTGATGTATAATCGAATAAATTTTATATGCGTTAATAAAATTAATATAAATATCCTTAATGTATTTGGAAATTTGTAATGGATCTTTTATTGATTAAGCAACTTGATATTAAAAAAAGACGATCGGAAGGAAAACGATATATTTGAACAGAATTTATTTTGAGAAAATACGAATTGAAATGTGCTAAATATTTAATTATATGAAAAGCGAATTTTCACAATAATAATAATAATAATCGCGATTTAAAATATGTGCATGTTTAAATATAACATCGTGTATGAAATTTAATAAACGTATCTGTTTGTAAATAATATTGCAATTTAAATAACGATATTATATTACGGATGAATAATATAAAGAAAATTTATTTTCAGCACGCTTTCAGAATTTTCAAACGAATTTTTCGGACGATTTTTCCGCTGTAAATTCGACGTTATACCAAAAATTGCACATATATTCTTTATATTATGATTATTGTTCACATTATATATTGTTTCATATTAACTAAATTTTGACGCATTTGTATTGTGTGTGATCTTTTCGCTATTATATTATGTATAAAATATTTTTTTCTTAAAATAGTATAAATTTCGTCATTTTTAATACGGTATGACTTACCGAACTAAGATTTTAATATTTATTTTAATGTATCCTTTCAACTGTAATATGTGATACGAAGTAAAAAATCCGTATTCATGACAGAATCTCAAGAGATTACCTTAATTTTTCTTCATATTTTTTTCCTTATCTCTCGAATATTTCTGTCGGAAGAAAAACTCAATTTTTTTCATCGCTGCTTTGCGAAGTGTAAAAGTGTGATGCAGTATATATGATTTAGTAAAATGTATAATGTATTCTATAAATAATGTTCATATTAAATATATTTTTTTTATTACAAGCTTTTATCAAAATAAGATCTAAATTAAAAAAAAAATGAGTAAATTTTGAAGGTTTAGAATGCTGTAATTAGTTATGGTTTTTGATAAATGTAATTATTTTATAATTATAAATACATAATATAAAGATTTATCAGGAGATGATTGTCATTTATTATTTTTAAATATGATAGATTCAACTTTACACCATTTCATTATATTATATATCGCTATTTAAATTATCATATATTTTTCTAGTAAACAATTTTTTAGTAAACAATTAACGTTATACTTTATAATTTTAAATTTTATGGACGTTTAACGTATATATATATATATATATATATATATATATATATATATATATATATATATATATATATATATCAATATATTGAATCGCATTTATATCATTCGATTTCTAATCGATTTTCATATATGATATGATATATTTGAAGAATGTAAACAAAATGTTTTTCCACGGTCGGTCGAATCGTTGATATTTCAGACGCGGCTCGGATTATTTTCACATGACTTTTGACGTCGTGTCATTTGTCAAATATTCAAGGTTTCATGTGACATCGTATCCGAGACGAAAAGCTTTTCATTCACGAATGACTTACAACGTTATCCTCATTAATACATATGACGTATAAAGTAAGAACGGAACCGAAAGGACGACCGCTTACATGTCGGGGTGTGCATTTTAATACAAAATTCATACAAAACGCAAAATTCACCCGAGCAGATTTTCAACGATATTATTTATTAAAATATTTATTTATGCGAGCCACATAGAGACTTTGCAGTCAGATTCGGCATTCGTAAGGACGGCGTATGCTCGTAACTTCAGCACGAATAAAATTTTGATGTACTACACATTTTTGCTAAGCGATGATCTTCACTATCTTATATACATACTATTATAATCAAAAAGTAAGGTGAAATTGTCATTTAAAACTCCCGGACATCAAGAAGGCAAGTTAATTGCATTTTTTTTCTAAATTGGTAAGACTGCATATAACATTTGCCAAATGTTTGTTTGTCAAAAGATTTAATTATCTCCGAGTTACAAATGTTTTTATAATTATCGGTTTCTTCGTCGCGATAGTGCACCATGTCATACTGCATTGGTTTGTCGCGATTTTTTTTGCCAAAAAAACGACTCATATCGTTTCGCAACCATCGTATTCTCCTGATTTGGCTCCGTGCGACTTCTGGCTATTTAGCAAACTCGAAATGCCAATGCGGAGACGCCGTTTTGGCATGATTGAGGAGATAGAAACCGAATCGAATAAGAAGGCTATACCCGAAAAAGACTATTCCGACTGTATCGAGGACTGGAAAAAGCCTTGGCAAAAGTGCATTTTATCGGACGGGGATTACTTTGAAGGGGATGAAATTGATTAGGAAAAATAAATAAAGAATTTACATTTTATAAACAAATTCACAATAATTTTTTATCACAGTGTTACGATTTTTTTTAATTTAGAAAAAAATGCTTAGTCTAAATTATCATTCTTTAAATTTTCGAGATTACTAAAAAATATGCGAGCACATATTAGTGTATATATAAAAAAAAATTCTTAACCGGCCCGAATTTTTAACATAAAACACAATTTCCTCGACGGTGAACCGGCAGTAATTTTTTTTATGGAGTACGAAGTCTAATTTGAGCGAAGGACTTTTACTCGGACTCCTAGAAGGGGGTAAGAAAAATGAAAAACGCATAGAAAATAATTTTCCACTCTCCCTATCTCTCTCTCTCTCTCTCTCGAATCGTATCTGAATCTGAAATTCGTCGAAAATTTCACACCTGTAAAAATAGAAAAAAATAAAATAAAAATGGAACCCTTTTAAAATTATATAAAAAATAAAAATAGAAATAGTAATATATATATATATATATATATATATATATATATATATATATATATATATAAAGAAATTGTTTGAATAACGCACTCAACCGCGCAACTCTTCACGATAACGAGCACTCTGAAAACTGTCGTTTTAAACTTTAACTTCTGAGTCGCGAAGCGTCTGACGAAATGAGCGATTTTTGCAACGTCGCGTTTGTGATTTTTTTTATCCGGGATTTTCTTGGGATTTTCACAGCGAGATCGCTGTTTTTCCAATTTCCTTTCAGCGGCTTCGTAGCGATTTTCAGTTCGAAATAATGCTGAAAACTATCGCAATATTGACTACACATACCTTGTTCTCATTTTCTCCGTATTGTTTTATAAAATATATTTTTATTATCTACATATATATATTTAATTTTAATTCTAATGTATATAAAAAATAAATATATTAATTTTATTACATATTTTAATATGTAATAAAATTAATATTTTAAATATTTTTTATTTTTTTTTAAATATTTTTATATATTGAAAATTAAATGATATAAATATCGGTGCAGTAAAAGAAATATGAGATATAAATCAACGAAGGGTAGTTTATTGTGAATAAGTTTTTACACTGAATAAAAAATAGCGTATATCGTAGATTTATTTATATTAAAAATAGATAAAATTTTGTATAAAAACAAATTGATATTATTTAATGAAATAATCTGAAATTTATTTAGAATATTTATAAATTGTATATATGGTAGAATGTTATATGATTAATTATATATATATATATATATATATATATATATATATATATACATATATATATAGGAAGAATAAATAAAAAAAAATATTAATATCGTTCTTAGTCTATAGGAAAAAGGGATATATAATGTAGACGTGTGTCAATAGAATAGGACATGACCTCTGAAAAAAAAGGGTTTCAAAATTACGACTGTACATCATCAACATTTGAGAACAATAAACGATAATGAAAAACATGTTCAGAGATAGTTTCGGAAAAATAAACGACACAAATTTCGACGTGCGATAGCGACTCGTATAAAAATGAATGTTCGCAAAGGTTTTTTTTATGATAGTAATAAAATAGGAAAATTTATCGATACGATAAATCGAGATATCGAATCGTCGCAATGTTTCAAAAGGTTCATTACTTTGTCTCGGTTAAGGGTTGAAAAAAAAAACGGGCGAAAAGCTCTCGAATCGGTGGTCAAAATCGGTTTTATTTTATTTTATTTTATTTCACCCCTGGATCTGCATTGGAAATCGAGAGTCAAAATTTATGCGAAGCGTCGTCGATTTTTATATGAATTTTTGCTGTTTGATTTCTCAATATTTATCTTTTTTATTTTGACGTAGATCATATATTGAAATAATTATTTTCATTATTATAAAAAATTTTTTTTTGAAGATCTAATATAGAGCTGGTGAATCGTTTTTAAAACAAACAAATCTATAGAAAAACGTCGTTTATGATTGTTAATATTTTGATTTAGTTTAACGAAGTATAACAAATTATATATATATATATATATATATATATATATATATATATATATATATATATATATGGAGGTTTCATGATAATGTACTTAAAAAGTGTGTGATATTTTACTATGAAAGTTATCATATAGGAAAACTTTAAGTTTTACAAAGTTTTCTTCGACAAAAGCTTCAAAAAGTTTGTTTTTGAATGTAAAACACTCGTATACAGATGTGCACGTACTCTTGCACACGTTTTTCAGAAAGCATTATATCGTTATTAAAAATATAATAATTGTATTAAAAAAGAAAACAATCTTACGAATTATTCATATTGTTTGAAGTACAATATAAAAAATTTGAAAACCTTTGATATATTATATATTTTTTATAAGTGAAAATTTAACGATTTTTATAATAAAAGTTGCTCGATAAACAGGTACTATTTAAATTTTATGGTCCGATTCGGCTCTGCATAGAATATATTATTAATAATGTTGAGGCAACGTCGAAATGAAATATTTGATAATCGTTATCATAATCAGTATTAAGCTCAATTAAGTGTTATAATTTTTCATAAAATGCTATAAATTGTTGTATTGATTCATCTTGATTGTAAAATGAAATTTTCACCATAAATTCAATTTTAGATGTATAAACGTTGACGTTTACTTTTATCTATAATATAATAGGTGTATAAATTGTCGATTTAAATTGATTTCTTTTTGATAAAACATCATAGAGATAACGTTTTAAGAGCTAATAAAAACGTATAAAGGATGGTTTGGAAAGTTTAAAATTATTTAAAATATTTTTTCTAAATATATACCATATATATATATATATATATATATATATATATATATATATATATATATATATATATATACAGATCGTTATTAAATTATTTCCCATTTTATATGGCATATTTAAATTTAATATGTAAAATCTTGGTAGGTTCAAAGGATGGGCGTAGAGCTGACGACTCGACTTTGTAAAATAATAAATAAATTTGTACTATAAAATTTGAAATATAAATATATTTGTTCTTAATTTAAATAATTTCATTTAGTTTCTCGCTGTTTTGTTATCAGATATATAAATAAATTATGATCAATGTTATTTTAAATTAAATTATTATACGTAAATTTGTGATAGATCGGTGGTAATGCAAATGTTTGCTTGTTTATTCGTAATTAGCAAATTTAATTGTCGCTCTATCGTTAATACAATGGTATGATACGTTGAGTTTTTTTTAAATAAATATAAATGTTTGAAGGTTGTTTTAGAGCTGATGACTCGTTATAAATTTTGAAAAGTTCACATATTTTATTTTCATTTTTTTTAATTATATTAAATAGTTTATTTTTTTCGTTTTAATCAGAATTTTTCAGAATGTAATTTAAGAAATCCCCTTGAGATATGTTAAATTTTAAAAAAGTTTTTGCTTTTAAACTTTTTTCATTGTTATATATATATATATATATCTAAAAAATTTTTTTTTTGAAAATTTAGAAAAAAAGTTGAACCAACACAACAGCTAATTTAACATTGGTGTTTTCATATTTTCTTTATATTACATTATATAAAATATAAATAATCATATCCGGTGGCGTATTTGAACTTTCAACATTCGAAACGTCAGACAGACAAATCAATAATAATAATTAGACAATCAATTTATAATCATTGGACATCGTATTTATTTCAATCATTAATTACAATATTATTACTATATTTTTATATAATTAAAACGGAATATCGCCTCAAAAATATATGTCTCTACTTTATGCACGCCACTGATCATACGAATATATATTTTTAATACTCAATATCGTGCCGAATTATTTAAATGAACAAAACAAAAACAAAAACAACTACTAATTATAATGTTTTGTTTTCATGTATTTATGAAATATGATTCATAATAATTGATTAAAATAATAAAAATATATATAGCAATTATACACTTGAATAATAATAATAATATGTGCTGGAATTTCACGTGCGTTAACCCAATTAATGCCGCGGACGCAATCATAATATTCAAAGTTTATTTTTAATTATGCATTTATAATGTTATATATATATATATATATATATATATTTATATAATTATATACATTATAATATAATCGGGCGATTCGTAAAAGCGCTCAATAAAGTCGTAAATTCTTTCGTGCTGAAAAAAAAGCTCCAACATATTTTTGAAAGTATTTTATGGTGATGAAATTTTTTTTACACGCTCGCATATGCATTACGAAAATGGGTTATTTTTAAATAAAATAAAATAAATGATGTGTGTGTGTGTCTGTGTTATATTGTATTTTTATTATCAATATCCTTAATGATATTACAAATAAATCTTTTTATACATTATATATATATTTAAATATATTAATATTTGAGTATATTGTATTAATTTTAGAGTCGGCAGCTTTGTGATTAACCTTCTGATATATTATTTATTTTTGATAGATATATTGCATTGCATTATATATTAATGTTTTATTTAATATTATAATAATATATAACGACAATGATGGTTCAAACTCTCGCGTTCTTAACAGGATAATGAAGGTTAGTGAACATAATTCGGTCATTGAAATGTATGTAATCGCATGTAAAATATAATAATTAAGCAAATAAATAACGTTAATTATTTTAATTTGTTCAGTTCAGGGGATTGAGATGAAAAATTGGATTGCGACCGCCGTTTTTTGCGAAGAGAATTCTCTTTTTCGGTTATAATTATAAACAACGCGTGTGCTGAAAATAATTTTTCAAACAATTTGTGAACGTAAAAAATTAATCTGCAGTCGTAATCCCGAGTGTAAAAATAAATTATTAAATTTAATCCTTGCAAATATGACGCGATTTAAACGTTATAAAAATGCGTCTGAAAATTTTGCAAAATAAAAATCGTCATCGCATCAAATAATATTTAAAAATTCACGAGTCTTTAATTTATATTATGAATCGATATTATGATTATAAAGATATGTGAATTTTATAAAATAATAAAAAAATATATTTAGATTATATTATATATAAGTTATATGGATTTGTGTAAAAAAAGGTAAATATAAAATAATATCACATATGTCTATATATAATGAATGTATGGCGGACATTGGATTGATGAAAAATTGAAAAGGGATGATGTGAATAAAATGGAGCACTTTTCACACGTGAAAATTGAAAGAAAATACGACACTAAGCTCGCAAGCTTTTCATATCGTCAATATTCAATTGTAAAGCTCAGAAAAGTCACGGAAGAAATGCGACGCGCCTAAATATTTAAATATACAAATATTTATAAAAAATATTTTTGCGTGTATTAGGTAAAAAATATTAATGAAAAAATAATTGGGTGTCAAAAAAAAATGACAAGCCTTTCATGGATGAATTATTAATTAAGTACTGATAAAATATTTTTTGTTACATATTGTATATCAGTACAATTTTATGTGCACTAAATATATATATATATATATATATATATATATATATATATATATATATATATAGATATATATATATATATATATATATATATATATATATATATATAATTATATATATATAATTTTATCTAGATAAATATATTTATGAATTATAATTAAAAAAGTATTTTAGGCACATCGTAAGTTTTGTCTAATAATTCCGAAGGTGATTACAGAAATTCTGTTTTTCAGCAAAATTACTATCGTATAAAAATGTTGAAAACGTTCAATGAAAAGCGATTAATACAATTTTCGCGAATGTAAAATAGAAATGGGGTTATTTTAAAATATAAATTTCGTCTCGTTTCAGTGAAATAATATGCCAAAATAAATTTCAGCAACTCTTTTTTTTTAGCGCAGTAATAAAAAAAATACGATTTTCTAGTGAAAATGTACGAATTCATCAAAAAATATGAGCAATTAAGCGGAGTTGCAATTAAAGTCTATATATTAATTAATCAAGATTAATATTCAAAAAGAGGTGAAAAATATGTATTAAATTAAATTAATATTCACGATTCAATTATTTAGATATAAATTTTATGCAATTATACCGCATCGAATATGTAATATTTAAACTTCAATGTTATCAGTGTTAACTGTAATAATATATTATTAAAATACGTATAGAGATTTTTAGATCGTTTCATTAGTAAATATTATAAAGTTGGAGTCGAAAATGGAGTTGAAACTGCGCTACATTTTATTTTATTTAGTGACAACATATGTATATATAATTTTAAGTGTAACGTTGGACGTTCTTTTTACGCACGATCTTTAAACTTTACATTTCGCCGCGTTTCATACATTTTTTATGATGAACTAAAAAAAAAAGAAAGACGTTTTAAGACCGAAAAGAAACGATCGAAATTAATGTGACGCTTCGGGAATGAATTCAAGGTTTTCAGTGACAGAATAGAAATTGACGGAATTTTTATTATATATATATATATATATATATATATATATATATTATAAATTGAAAAAAGTTTGAGATGCACTGAAGTGATGATTTAACTTTGTGTTATTATTTTTTTAATGAGATTGAAATCGAATCGTTAATTATGTTCGGTCATTATATATAATGCCCGATCATTATGATAACGATGATCTTTAATGAAACGTAATCGCGTACGGATTTTTATATGGACTGTGGTTCATACATATCATATTAGTAGCACATGGTATCCGGAAGGGTGCGGACGTACCCTCGGCAAGTTGACGAATATTTTTAAGGGTTTATCTTCTTTTTTTTTGTGCTAATGAATATTTATATAGTTGTTGAGTCCGCGTTGATATCGATGAATAGTTACGCGTGCATAAACAGTTTTGGTGTTTCGTACCCTTTGTTATAATGTACGGTGTGGTGGCGCAAAAGGGTGGCACGAGAGCAACCGGTGGTCCCAAGAAAATTGACAAAGTCAACGAAGAAAAGGTCTTATTTTGTATTTTTTATATAGAAATATAATGAAAAATAAATTTTTATGATGTAAAAATAGTTAATAAACTGTTTTAGATTAAAAAAAGATGTTAAATATATTATATATATATATATATATATATATATATATATTTGTGTGTGTGTAAATATATATTGCATTATATACAATAAATAAGATTTGAATCTGAGACTTGTTGCATAGATTTGACGGTATTAATCAGTGTTTCTGAATCTTTTATTTTTATTTAAAATTAAATATTCATATAGGTATGGTATAATATATTTTATTTTTTAATTTCGAATGGATTTAAAAAAAATGTTCATGTTTAATATTTAAAAGCTTTAATAATATTTAACAAAATATTTGATAGTTTTACTGTCGATTTATAAAATATTTTATACCATATATAATTTTTGATTTATTGAATTAATCAATCTTCTGAGCAAGCTTTCTAATTATATATTTTTTATTAAGTGTATTAAAAAACATATTTTAAAATTTTGACATCATTTTTATATATTGAATATCGATGAATTTTTAATATTTTTTTATCCGTAGGAATATTTTATAGTCTGTTTAGAATTATTGACATAATAAAAGACTTATAAAATAATATTTTAATTATAACATCGATCGATCGAATTAAGAATACGTCGGTGGTGTAGTATTAAAAAAACGTCAGTTTGTTCACTGTAACGGTTTAACGCCAAAACGATGACACGTTATACATTATCACGATATTAGTTCGCGTTCCGAGGCGGTGGTTATTTTGTGCAAAAGCAGTTTTTCCGCATCGGAAATTTAATTATATCGACTCTGTTAAAATAAACAGAATTAATTGGTCGAGTTTGAAAATTTGAAAACTTTTCAAAAAAACGTCGATAGAATTTTGTGCTGCAAAATGCGACTCTTTGTGCTCTATTTCTATAGTTTCTTGACAAATTCTATTATTAAAGTATTACATTTAATTATATATAAAAATACAGTAAAATCATTGATTCATTAAAAGTGTAAATTATATTATATCTGATTACGAAAGAGTGAATATATTTATAATTATTAACATTTTTGTCTTATCTTATCATTTTATCGTTAATAGCAAATTTTTATTTAATTTAGTGAAACGTGATAATTTATTAATTTTAATATTAATATTAAAAATATTTTTTTTTATAATTCAAATATAAAATAAAGTTCATCTATTTTATTAATATGTATTGTAAAAAAATGAAATAAAATAAATCATATAATATATAAGATTTTCAGTTTACATTATTAATGGAAAATATCGGTTTAATTTAGATAAAAGCGCTTCGAATAAACCAAAAGACAATTTTAATAATGAATCCGTCGTCTTTTTTGTACTCTAAGGTTTTATAATTCATTTTAATTAATTATACTTTTTGTGCGTCACACACGCACGCACTAACACACATTCTTATACACCGAGTTAATTGTGTTTTTGTACTTAAAATAAATAATTTTATGTAGTAAATAAAACATATACAGTGTTGATTTAGTATAGAAATATTGTAATATATTTGTTTAATGAAAATGTTTGAGAAACGCTGTCGCCGATAAGCGTTATCTAAATGGAGTGTGTTTTGAATGTTAAAATTTGTTAAATTTGATTCTGTATAATTCGAATAACGTACATATTTTGAATATCGAATGAATCTCTCTAATAGTTTAGAATTTAGAAGGGATGAAAATCGGGGGTTGAAAAGTTTTACAAGGGGTACTTTTAGTGACAATGTTATCTTTGTAGTATTAACTTTGTACAAAGTGACCGAACCCTGAAAGGAACAGGTGTTTTAAAAATTTTTTTAATTAATTAACCATCGAACGAATTATGATTATTATTATTATTTTTTATTTCATGGAAATCAGATAATGATGGACAATTTGACGTTTAGATTATTTATTATTACTTTTTTTTTTATTATGATCGTTTAAATCGTTTTTGATAGATTTTCATTCAAATTTTTTAATGTAAAATCCGTTTTGAAACTGAAAATGTTTATTATTTTAAATAAGATCTTTGATAGTATTTAAAATTTAATTTAATATTAAATCGTTAAAATTTTACGTAAAATATTTTTGAATATTATTTAATATGTTTTATTAGTAATTTATTTATAACGAAAATTTATATTTTTTGCATAAATTGTATTAATTAATATATTTATTATATAATGATTATACAAAATTGTACAAGTTTGTATTATTAAACATTTTAATTTAAATTTAAAAACAAAATAGTTTTTTGTAAAAATAAAAACAATGGAATTAATTTTTGATTCTTTTTTCAATAGTTATAAAAGTGATAAAATATGTAATATATAGAATTTTATTTTTTTGAATTGACATTAATTTATTATACATTTTTTTATCATACATATAATAATATGAAATTTTTATTTAATATACAAATTGCGTTCGTTTATAAGTAATGATTTTTGTTGCCTTTTTTTTCATTGTTTATACGTACTATTTTCAGATGAAGTAAACGAGCGCGGGTTCTTTGTTTTTCGAAAAAAATAAAACCAGCGCCTACGACAAATAGTCGGTCGTCAACGGAAATGATTTCATTCTGAATTCCGCGCTCGCGTGCCGCATATTTTTATACTAAAAAAAGAAAGAGAAAAAGTGAGAAAAAGAAAAAAAAATAAACAAAGACGGAAAATGCGGATTTTTTCCGCAAGGGATGAAATCCCAAACTTTCGCATGCATGCAACGGCTTTTACAGGCCAAGTTCAAAGTTGAAGAAAAGCTATCGAGTAGAGAAAATAATATATAAAACAAAAATCTAAAATGTCAACGAAAAAAATGAAGAAATCCATTCCTAAATCTCGGTCCGAAAAAAATCCTTTATATATATATATATATATATATATATATATATATATATATATATATATATATATATACAGAGGTGAGAAAAAAAAACATACGCATCCGCAAGAAAGATGGGTATGTAAATTTCATAAGGTGACCCAATTTAATGAAATGACATTTTCTTCTGCGGATTTTTTTTTACATATGTATGTATATATGTATGCATATATATATTCAACTTGTATATAATTTTGGCTATGAATCGAGTAAATGTTAAATTAGCACTATTTTTTCCGATTCGACGAATGCCGAGTCATTATCGCTATTACTATTATTATTAATAATTTGACATTTAATAATGTGAATAGTTTAATGCGGTGATTTTGAATCGAAAATGGAAAAAATATACCGATTGAATATTAATCTTAAATTATTATAAATAAATATATTAAAATTATAATTAATAAATATTTTTTTTCAGAAAGAAAAAAAATGACAATTTGTAAAAAATCTGATGTTAAATAGTATGTAGCAAAACTTTAAATATTAATATTGTCCAAATCTGGCTTAATTAGCCAAATTTGGACATTTAGCTAAATATGGCTTTTTAAAAAATCTTCCGGTTGCTAAGTATTTTTTTTAATATGAATTGATAATTTTATCATTCGCAGGGTTGAGAATAAAAATTTTAATATTGCGATATAAAATAAAATAATTGAACCATAACAAATATTCTCGGCTTTTGCGGCATTTTATTGCGCTCTTCAAAGACGTCGTAAAAATAAACCGCAGCGTCGGAAAAATCTCATAACTTTCGATTGTCTCCGTTCGAAAAGTTGCAGTCGCTGAAAAGTTTCGGCCGGAAAAGCGGGCGTCCATTAAAAGCGCGGTTTATCTCAAAAAAAAAAAAGAAAAGAAAAACCGAGGTAAAAGCTCGACGTCGTCGTAAAAATTTAGCGCTTTTATAAGGTTTTGTTTTGTTTTTCACTTGCAAATGCAATCGAACATTAAAAAGCGCTTAAGGCGATTACTTGCGCTCGATCGAGTGAAAGTTTTCCTAAACTAGATTGCACATACACACACACACACACACACACACACACACACACACACACACACAAGTAAATTTAATTTATTACATAAAGATTCATTATTCAATATGACTTTTTATATCGAATTCATTTATAGTATTGATAGATAGTTGATTTAAACTATATAAAGTTAAGTGTAAAAATAATTTGGTGGATTAAATATATAAATAAACAAAAATATTTTATTTATTCTGTTTCTTTTGCACAGCGATGGTTAAACTAAGATCTGCAAACCAAATGCGGTTCGTTCAAATATTATGTCAGACACACTACAGATTTTAAAGTAACAATATTACAATATTTATTTGTATATATAAAACATAACGAGTAAAAGTATTTAATCCAGATATATACAACTTTTTTTTGATTTTTTTTGACGACTCATTGAACTTTCTATTTATATATTAGTTTACTTCTGAAAACAAAAAAAAACATATTTATATATGGACGAACAAATAAAGCTTTGGAGGTCACATTTGGTCTATTGTAGAATTTAAAACAGAATTATTTGTTTATTTTTGATTTAGCCCATTTTAGCACATAAATATATATTAAAATATATATTAAAAACAGTGCACTCATACATATGCATATATACAATCACACACACACACACACATGCGTATTCATAAGGATTATGCGACACGCATATATAAAATGGCGGTAAACGCCCGAATGTACTAAGGTATTAAATGCGGAGTACGTGCTTCACATTTTATGCCCATTGCACGAGACATTATCAGCGTGATTTACGCTATACGATTTTTATATCCGTGGCTATTTGTTTGCGGTCTACGAAATTATATCGTTTGGCTATTTGAACAGAAAACAAAAGAAACATGGCGAATTCTGTTATATTTCTCCGTGTGCAGATGGCGTTGTTGATTTACAGCGCGTTCGAAACGTCTAGTTTATATAGTCTGGTTTTTTCAGATTATTATGAAACAAAGTTAATAATATTTTAATTATTTATTATTGTTTTTAAGGTTTTATGGATATGCGGGTTTAATGTTTCATTTTTTCACACTTGTATAGTTTGAGAAATTATATTATATATGAATTTTATATCGGGATAACGGGAACCTCAAACTCTTCCCTAATAATCGTTAGCTGAACCGTTGTCGATTAATCATACTTGAAAACATTATATTCAGTTTGCAAATGGCGTTTGTGGAAATATGGAAAATTATCATGCTTTAAAAGCAGTCATTAAACATATAATATATGTATATTATTTATATATATTTAATTTTATCATAGAAGTGTACGAATTCGTATTTTGTTCAAATATTGCATTAATTTAATTAGTTTTAAAATGTGTAATATATAATTATATATTTTCAAACAGTTTTATTTTATTTTTAGGAAGTTTCCCAACGATTAAAACACAATGAAACGATCATTCAAAGACTGGTTAATTTTGTTAGGCGTAGATTCATTCCTCCGAAAGGTAAGATTAATGTTTTTTATTTTTTTTATATATTTATTATATCATCAAATAATTATTACCATTTTTAATATTTTATATAAAAAATAAAACGAAAAATATTTTTAAATATCAAATAAGGATGCAAACCAATTTTAAAATAGTATAAAGTTTTAACAATAGATGTCACTACAAATATTTTCAAAGAAAAGTGGAAAAATCAGATTTTTAAAAAGAAAATTGTATATATCATAACATACATTTTGTTAATATTTTATTCGGATTTAAATTATTTTTAATAATTATAAATTTTATAACTCATATATAAAATTAGTTAATAAAATAAATAAATTGCAAAAAATCTTATAATATTAAAATGAAAATTAAATTACATAAAGATTTTGAATTTATATACACGAAGAATTTACAAGTTTTTCTACTGGAAATTCGTCTACTTTTTTGCAACACTTTTCCGTTGAGCACAGGAAAAACGTTACAAAATCACACAAATTTCCACCAAGTATGTTTACTAACAGAAATAAACATTTAATTTATTTCTATTACACGTGAAAATCTTATATATATATATATATATATATATATATATATACGTATAATAAACCATGTTTATTTTTCAAAAGCTCATTATTTAATACACTATTTCTTAAAATCTCCAGAGGTTTTCCATTCATATTTCGTCAATATTAAAATATTAAAACTATATATACATCACTCATATAATTTTCAACGAAATTTATCGCGCAGATTATAACAGTTACGATCGAATTTATCACATTTTACGGTAAATTGTTTTTTTTTTACACCACGTACCGCTTCATAATAAAGTGAAATAAAATATGTCGGTCGGTTCGTATGATACATAATATAATAATATTACATATATAATATAAAAAGTACACGTGAACGACGTTAATAAAATAAGTCTTGTGAAAATTTCAAAAACTAGGAAAATTTGTGTGTGTGTGTGTGTGTATTAAGTTTATATATATATATATTTTTTGTCATCCTTCTACGTGTTACTTATTGGGTTGTGGCCGTGCGTAACGGCAGTTACCAACAGTTCGGTAACAGCCATTTTACGGCCCGTTAGCCAACGGTCGTTAATCACTGGCCTGTTGGGACATGGGCATGGACAACTTGACTTATATATTTATCCATGCATGTGTATATATCTTCTAACACTATTATATATATATATATATATATATATATATATATATATATATATATATATATACAGCAAAGTTCCCTACTTTCGTATATATGATATGCTACTGTAATCAAAAAGTAAGGTAAAATTGTCATTTAAAACTCCCGGGTATTAGATTGGTAGGACTGAGTATAATATTTGCCAAGCATTTGTTTGTCAAAAGCTTTAATTATCTCCGATGTACACGTGTTTTTACAATTATTGGTTTTCTTTATCGCGATAATGTATCATGTTATACTGCATAGGTTTGTCGCGATTTCTTTTGCCAAAAACTCGACTCATATCGTTTCGCAACCACCGTATTCGCCCGATTTGGCTCTGGGCGACTTATGGCTATTCGGCAAACTCAAAATGCCAATGCGAAGACGCCGTTTTGGCATGATTGAGGAGATAATAACCAAATCGAATAAGAAGGCTATACCGGAAAACTATTTCGAGGACTGGAAAATGCTTTGGAAAAAGTGCATTTTATCGGGGATGAAATTGATTTGGCAAAATAAATAAAGAATTTACATTTTATAAACCAATTCACCTTACTTTTTGTTCACAGCTTTATATATAATATAATAAATTAACGTTATGATAATTCGTCATAATTGATGTATTTTTAAATGGAAAATGTTTTTGATTGAAAAATAGAATTGGATTTCAGGCTGAAAAACTCGTTGCATTTTCAGATGATTAACGTTGAAGATGTGTTCTGTTCATGTGTTGTTTCTATCAATTCTAGAGTTTTTAATTAGGTCAAGTGGTACTTTTTTTAAATTGTTTTTGATTTTTAATAATTTAAAAGTTATAGTTATAATAATTCAAAATATATCATTGATTCAATCAGTATGAAAATAATATTTTAATTCGTATGAAAATATACATTTTTATCTAATATAATAAAATTGTCAAAAAAATTTTTTTTCATCATATTTTAAATTAAAATATATTCAAATTAAGTCTAATAATAAATAATCATTAATAGATAAAGATAAAAAATATTATATTTATTACTATACGCTAATTAAATATTTATAAGATTCATTAATAAAGCACAATATAGTTTTAATATTATACTAAAGAAATTGAAATATTTAATCAATATATATATAAAATGTTTTGTGTAAAAATATTTTTATACATAAAATATAATTGTAATCATTATCAATACTAAATACATCAAATAATAAGATTAGACATTTGATTTATTATGCTTGATTTTTACATATCTAATATATTAAATATATCTAGTAAACTGAAAAAAAATATTTTAAAATTTCTATAGGAATTCAGTTTGTAAGTCATTAATCATAAAGTTAACTTGGATCATATATTATATATAATTATTATTTTTGTTATTACTAAAATATATATATATATATATATATATATATATATATATATATATATATATATATATATATATATATATATATATATATGTGATATTGTTGATTTTATTATTTGAGTTGTAAATTTTTAATTTGAGTAGCACCTGTATGTATGTACGTTTTGAAATTGTGTAAATATTTTCATATGTGTGAATTATAAACGTGTCTAAACTTTCAGATACAAAGTTTCGATTACGTGACCGTTAATTTTCGCAAACGTTGCACGTATAAACTTTAAAATTTTGTTCATTATATATATAAAAATATATATATTACATACACACACTGTATATTTATAATGCTGAAATTAGTTCGATGGTCGCTATTTATTTTTAACGCAAAAAATATTTTTTTTGTCGACGATCGTACGCGGTGTGCACCGGTGAAAAGTATTAAATTATTTTAATTAGAATTAATAATAAAGAAAATCAAACATGAGTGATATATATATATATATATATATATATATATATATATATATATATATATATATATATATATATATATATACATATGCGTTACTACTGAATAAAAAAAATATTATTATTATATATGTATTTCGTAATTAATGTATTACATTTTTATATCATTTGGTTTTATCGTTTTTAAATATTTAAAGAATAATTTTAAGGATTTACAGGACATGGATTCCTTAAAAAATTGTATGCTGTTTTGGTTTGCAAATGCCTAATATAATCAACTATTCCGTAGAATAAATTTAACGTGCTTGCAAAAGCTCGGCAAGAAAATAAAAAGAATTGAGTATAATATATATATATATATATATATATATATATATATATATAAATGAAAGAAAAGTAAACAGAAAAAGAAACGAGAAATCGGCGTAAAAAAAGTGTAACAGAAAAAAAGAGACACACACTTTCTATTTATAGGAAAAAAAATCGGCTAATTTCCATTGCGAGGAAAAGCGCTTTTCTTTAGTCGCAGTCGGCAAAAAAAATATTTTTCACCGACTCCGTACTTTTTTCCTTCTTCCGCTGTCGTATTCTATATATTATGATTCGCGAGGTCGTGCTGCGTTTACTTTTATTTATTTATTTTTGTTGTCCTTATTTTTTCTGTCTCGATATTTATTCCTTATGCGCGTCCTGAGAGAATAGATTTAAATTGAATAAAATTCAGCAGGACGCGAATCGCGCTTATGTTTATCTGCATTATATATATATATATATATATATATATATATATATATATATCCTATTTTTAAAGTGCGACTTTTGCACGGGTCAGAGGTGTTAACATTTGGACAGCGAGCCGCAATCGGTTCGCTGTTTATCTCGTTCGAGAGCAATGAAAAGGAATAATTCGATCGACAACAAATGACGCGGAAAATGCGCAAACCATTCACAGTATTATAATTTATGATTTTGTTTGTTTCAAAACAAAAAAAATATTTCCAAAAAACTATATATTTTATAAACAAAAAACAATAATTTAAAAATATAAATTATGAGAAAAATCATATTTTTTTGATATTTATTAGAATATTGCGAAAAAAATATTTTATATTAAAATATAAATAATATTGAAAATTGTTTGTAAAAGTCAATTTATTTTATTAACAAGCTAATAAGTGTGTTAAAATTTTATTATTGTAGATATAAAAAAATATATGTATATAAAAATATGTGTAATAGAGTAAGCGATAATAGAAGTTAAAAAAATAAATTATTATGCGATAAATAGTTGTTGCGAAGAATATTTTTTTATTTTGTAAAAGCTATGCGAAAAAAATATAATTCGCACAAAAAGTAGATTGATGCGAACAATAAAACTTTTGGGGTACGAGAAGGGGCAAGTGCGGCGGAGGGGGTGAAAATAAGGATTTTATGCAAAGCAGCTCATTCATGCGGAAAGATTGATTTTTTAAATTTAATCCCGGGCGAAAAAATAAATAAGTTCGGGTTTAAATGATAATATGTACAAGACGATTAAAGTGACAACTTAATATGGTAAATGCATATAATTATACAGAATACAAAAAAATAACGTTGAAGATTGATCGATATATATTTTGTGTCCGAGATTTTAAAGTTTTTCTTTTCTATTATATATAAAATGGCATTGGAGATGAATTTAATTTCTATATTATATATTTATTTTAATTTAATTATTTCGTGTGCATTAAAATTAGAAATCATATTACAGAAATTCAACTCGCGATCTACTATCAATAATCAAGTAAGTAAACGTGCGCGTTATCACAACTTATCACAAAAGTATTATAAATAATATATTTTCACATCATTAAACAGCGTTAGATAAATTTAGAGTAAATAAAGCCTAATTTTTCTTTTGCTTAAGTGGAGACATTTTGAGCGAAAAAGGCGGATGAATTTAGATACTTTATAATTTTATCTTTTTGATTTTGTTCATTTTATATATCAAATTTGATGCAGGTGTTATAGTTATTTTCACTTGAAAAAGGTCACAAAAGATGACATCACGTGTTTATGACGTGAAAATCTGCAGATATTTCATATTTTTTTATTTATTCTTGTGAATGATAAAAATATTATATAAATATATGTTTTAATATATATATATATATATATATATATATATATATATATATATATATATATATATATATGTGTGTGTGTGTGTGTTTTAATATATATATATCTATATATATATATTATATATATATATATATATATATATATATATATATATATTTATATATATATATATAATATATATATATATATTTACACATTAATTTGAATTAAAAATTAAATACCATTTTTTACCGTGTTTGAAAATATCTATAAAATATATAATATATACATATGGCAATTCATAAATATTTTTTTTATTAATTAACATATATAATAAATCGCGTTTATTATTTTATTTTGCTTGTATCGTTTGGCTTCCTATCCGTGAATTCGGTAGAATTTAATTTTCAGACACTTTTTTCGTTTATGTTAGTTACTTTTTTTTTTGAAATTCAATACGAACATTCAACATGTTTACGCGTTTATTAATAATATATACAATTGTAATGGATTATTTTTTCCACTTTTCACAATTTATTGTGAAAATTGTGATTTTTCATCGGAAAAACTTTTTACATTTCACGCATTCGCCCTATTAAATATAGATGCGTTAACATTATAAAACATTACGAGTGAAAAAAAAATATACATATTTAATTGAGCGCATATATATATATATATATATATATATATATATATATATATGATAAGATTATTGTATTGGCATAGGAGAGTTAAATCCGCGGTTTGCGGTCCAACAATTATTTAATATAAAATATGATATATTTATTCAGGTCCATTTAAAGCAGTAACGTTACTGATTTACGTATTAAATTTATTTTTTATTATCAAATTTAATATCAAAAAAAAACAAGAATAATAAGAGCATTCACATCGGATTGTTCAATGCGAAAGTTGAAGTGATGGCAAGCCATTGTTGTATTAAAACACGAAACTTCCATTAAACACAATATTCGCGAACAACTCGAGAAACTGATAGCCGAGTCGATAATGGCAAAATTTTCACGCGCGTGATAAAAACTCGAATGTCCACTCGAAAGAGACGCGTTGAAAATGTGAATAATAAAAAAAAGTGTTCAAAGTTTGAATCCAGATAAGAACGTTGAACTGAATACGATTTTATAAATCATAATAGAAAACGATTTACATACATTCAAAATATTTTTCATTTTACATTTATAATTTAATTTATATTAAAAAAATATTAAAAATTATTTAATATTATATATATATATATATATATCGATTATAATAAGCAATAATTTTGAATATGTTTTTTTAACTTTCAATACAATATAAATATAATTATATTTATTTAATCGAGCTATTATTAACTCGTGGAAGTTTAGTAAGATTATCTGTTTCACTTCGTGCACAAACACAGTTAGAAGTTGAACCGTTTTATCTTTATCTTTAACCGTACGTTTAACTAAATATATTATATAATATATGTATAGTTATTTTTTGTATGTAACAATGTTATGAATTAACTCGAAATTGTATGCGATTATTAACGCGAAACGTATTCTGTTATTTATAATCGTATAAATATAAAATTTTATTCGTATTCATATAGATTATTCGAAATTATTATAATTATTTTAACTAATTTGACCTTATTTCAAGTCGAAATTTAAATCAGCAGTTTTTAAAAAACCAGTGCCTATGGATTCGTAATAGATCTGTGTTTGTTCAATGGTATTTTTTAATATTATATATATATATATATATATATATATATATATATATAAATTTATATATATTGTGTGTGAGTTCGTGCGTTTGTTTATATAGAGATTGAACCGATATCGAACCGGGTTTTTATTGTTATTAGAATGTTATGGAAACGAAATATTCTAGGGGTTTTTCGAATAGGCGAAAACATTCATAAACTATATACAGTCTTGAGCAAATATTTGCGTCCGCATTAAGAATAACTTTCGGTTTTATTGCGAAATCCGATTTTGGCGATACGATTTTATACGGAAATAGTAACCGGATGAAGTCGTATTCGTAATATTGCGCTATATATATATATATATATATATATATATATATATATATATATTTAATATATATATATATATATATATATATATATAATATATATATATATATATAAATATATGAAAACTTCGATTTCGGTCAATATTTTTAATGCTCTTCGATTATTTCGATAAAAATATATCGTATCGTATTTTTATTTTTCTGTAATAATTACTTATTTTCTTTCTTAAAAAATTTAGATAAATAATCTGATCTGATAAATAATGTGAAAATGATTAATGATCAATTCAATTCATATATATGTTATTCGTTTATAAACTTAATCAGAATTTTGTATATAATTTTCTTGTAAGAAAAACTCATTATAAAAAGATATTGTGTTTTCGTAAAAGCTGTAGCGCTTTAATTTCAGCAACTTTATGACATCAGCGGTCGCTTCTCTAAGCTGTTGTCTGAAATATTCGCTTTTCACAATGAATAGAAGTCTTTTTATACTATATTCTTGACTATACACGGAGAAAGAAGACCACGAAGATTAGTTTTAGTTATAAATTTCATTTGTACTTTTCGAATTACACCCGATATTCTCAAAATGTTGCGGTGAAGTATTCATACACAGTTGTTTTTTTTTCATACATACCTAAAATATTATCACTATTCAAGTTGATATAAATAATTGGATGATTATTATATATTTGAAAAAAAAATTGCAATATTTAAATAATTTGACGAAATGAATTTTTATTAATGTAGATGTAGTCTTTAGAAATTTGTGGTCTTCAAAAACACATGCATCCCATCTTTTGTTCGTGAATGTGTATGGAAAACTTGAGTTGCTCCCGGAAAACTTTTCTAAACGAAACGCCCGAATGAAAGTTTTCGCATGCGAGCTTTCCTATATACAAATGAGCTTATTTATATTATATATATATATATATACAGAATTGTTTTTTTTTATATAAACAACTTCTGTTAGTCTGGACGCTTCATTAGACGGGGCGGTCTTCTTCGTTTACGAAACTTTTAATTGTTTTTCTCTGTTGTGTTGTTTGAAAATAGACATTTTATGTCGTAATATATGGTGATTGACTGGTGAACTTTTTATTTTTTTTTTCTTTAAAAAAAATTAGGTTTACATTTTTCATATTAATACATTTTTAAATTGGATTTTTTGTAATAAGTTATGAAACTAGCGTATTATTCGGCGATTTTTTAAATATTGAAAAAAAAATGATTGGAAGATCATATTTTTATTTTTTAATAATATTTTATATGAATTTTAGATTATTAATGAATAATATTTTGATTGAGAGTATTTATATTAATCTATAATTTAGTTAAATTATGGTAAATGTTAAAAAAAAAAAAATAAGAATCATTAGTTTAGAAGTAAATTATTTTATATATCTATGTAATTAGGGTTTATTTTCAAATTATTTTGTTTTATTTTGTATAAATATAAAAATAAATATATACGTATAAGCGTCGTCTTTAAGTCCTTAAGTATGGTTTAGTAAAAGTGCATTTGCATAAAACGAGTCTTTAGCTCAGCGCATAGAAGTTTCCACATTTAGACGGCATTTTTCCTAATGGCCGACACTAAAACTTTTTAATTAATTCCAATTTTCTTTTTCTCTGTCGAGATTTGCTCTTTCACTTTTAACATGAGCAGCTGTTTCTATAATATATTTTTTTTTGTTGCCTACCTACGAATAACAAAATACGACTTGCAAAATTAAATTATGAATGCAATATTTAACATTTGCGAAACATAATGTCGATAATATATTTTTTGATTAATATATTTCTGGTTAAACTCTGGACAAAACAAAAGCACGCGAAAGCTCTACAGGTCGGTTTAAGCTGGAGTCAGACTGCGGCCTTATCCAGAAGCTTTCAAAGGGGGAAAAAGTAATAATAATCTCCCTCACTTGACTCGATGGAGCTTTTGCTCGTAAGGGACGATGTGTATATACGTTAAAGCTTCCGTTTTTCAACGGAATAAAAAAAACGAAGATTCTCAAAGTGTGGCGCGCGCGAATCCTATTCTAGTGATGGGAGATTAATGTCGAAATTTGTGGATTTAAGTGAGTGATCAAATTTATTTCATACAATATGTAATGTGACCGATTTTTAACCTTTTACGGTTCAATATAAATAATATTATTTGACAAATAAATATTTATTTATTAAGTTATATAATTTAAATCAATTTATTTATATTATTAATATATTATTTAATACACAATTTATCTAATTGTATTAATATTTATATAAATAAAATAAAAACTGATAGATATTTTCGATTACAATATTAATTTATGAGAAATAAATAATATTTTACTTCAAATAATAATACATTTATTTTTTAGAATGAATATTTAAAAATGATAAATCTTGCATTAATACCTTGAAAACGGATTATATATATATATATATATATATATATATATATATATATATATATATTAAAACGAATATGTGAAATTGAAATCGGAAAATTTAAACGAAATATAATGATAACGAGTGTTTGATTAGTAAAATTATTCATATGGGAATAAGAAATATTACAAAACGTTTAAGCGGTTAAACGTTTTACTGACCTTCAGCATTTATATATATATATATATATATATATATATATATATATTAATTATATTTAAATCTCATTTCAGTAGAAATAATAGTTGTATGATATATAAATTAAATCTAATTTGATTATTCTGATGCCCATGACAGGTTAATTCTCAATAAATTTCACTCATTATATAGCAAGTTATGGATTTGAATTTAGAATCAAATTTTACTATATTATTTTATCACATATATTATGAAAACTGATGAATATATTTTTTTGAAATTAAAAATATTCTTTAATTATTAAAAAAATATTGCACATTTGTTTGAACTGCACAATTGGTAACGTACATTTTTATATATTTATTAAAGATACATGTTTAAATATTTTTAAATTATATCAATATTTCAACAGTAAATGTTTGATACATAAAATTATGTGCAATATTTAATAAATCTGTTTTGATAATCGAAAACGATACTTAGACGTCAAAGATCCTATGTGCTATTTGTTTATATAAATGAAATTTAATAATTAAAAAAATATACAACAGAAGCGAGCGTAAATTGGACGAGCGACAATCAATCAGAATCCTTCTAGTCTTACACAAGTAGAACCATATTCGAATTCGCGATCGTGCAATTTATTTATATAACGATATTTATAATTAATACGGGAAAAATCATTCTTTCAAATATCCGTAATAAATTTTAATTTTTTTTCCATGCAATCAAAACAACGACATCTCGTGTTTATTTTAAAGCGTCGATTTCAATTGTTTACGTTGCACGACGTTCATTTTCCGACTCGAGGACCGGTTTTAAAACGCGTACCGTTTTACGACGCGCGATAAAATAAACATTTAACGACATGATGTGTTTTTCGACGGTCGTTCCATTGTGAATTGTACGATGATGCCGAATTTGACAAGCGCTGCAAAACAACGAGACGAATGATGGCATCATTACACAAAACATATATGAAAAATCTTCGGCCCGCAGACATAATCCGGTCTTAATTTGTTTCTATTAAAATGATTAAATATATTTTATGTAGAAACGGCATTTTATATAAAGAAAATTAATTGAATTCATAGATGCAAATATGGCTATGTTTTATTTTTGTGAAACGTGAAATAATTAAATTTTCATTCAAAAATTTACTCCGCAATATTTTCTTCATAAAAGTTGAGAATCATATTCGAAAACACTCGTTCGCTAAAGTTCATTTAGCTGCAACTATCTAATAATTATTATAATTAAATACTTTTCAGTACATATAAATTATAAGTATAATACTTTAAAGTGAGTAGAAAAGTCAGATTGAAAATGTATATCATAAAGTTTCTTAGACTATAACTGTTTTAATTTTCAGATTTATGTAAAAAATATAATTTAAAATATTAATTTTACTATAATTATTTATCTATCATAATTAAAAAAATATTTTTTTCATTTTCTATATTATTATTATTTTTCTTCTAAATTGACACTAATGTATTAAATTTTCTATATAAATATAAAAAAATAGTATGTTTTACCGAGACATTAAACATTCATATTACGTTTTAAATGATTATATATGATTTTGATTTATTTAGACTCAAATTTAAACTATTTATATGATTTTATTTACAAAAAAAAATAATTTAAATTGAAAAAGAAATAATTTAAATTGATTTAAGATGCGCTTCATAACGATAATGCAAGCGGAACAAGTCATCAAACCGAAAATAAACGAGTGTGAAAGAGATGAAAAGAAATAAATATATATTTATACATAGAAACGCTGCACAGTTTGAGAAGCGCGCGCATTTACGTGTAAAAGGCGAGCCTAAATATAGAGAGGCTCAGTAGCCGACGAGCTGCCGGGCGGACATCACTATCGCGGAAAACTCAATTCGGAAAAACCAACTTCGAAACAGGGTTCGAACGCGGAAAATTCGCGCAACTCCCCTCTCCCCTTTATTTTCGAGGATTCAAACCTTAATCGAATAAAAAAATATATGCATATATATATATATATATATATATATATATATATATATATATATACATTAAAAAAATATATTACAAAAATAGAAGACGATTTTTTTAACAAAGAAAAAAAATTGATAAAAAATACAATAGCCTCCCCCCTATTTTTTGGAATTATTTATGAATAATTTTCTTATTATTTTCGTCGTCGACTTCTGTATAACGACTTCTTCCGATTTCTATATCATCGACGGAACGCACTCTTCGGGGTGGTCTGTATATTAAAAAAATATAAATAAATATAATATATATATATATATATATATATATATATATATATATATATATATTCGTATATTTTTATGATTTTATGATGTTTAGTGGTGTCTAAATTTGTATTATTTTTCGATTCGTTATATTTGAAGCGTACGATCGATGTTGTTTATTTATTTATTTATTTCATTTATAGTTTATTATCGTTTTATTTATCATATTTAAATGCATGCTTGTGTGTTGATTACACTCTATTTGAATGCCGTTTACATATATATTTATATTTTAATATTTCTTTTTTTTTGTAATTATCAGAGATTATTATCTGAATATAATGCTTTCATCGATAATAAAAAATATATTGAATAATAAACAACAATTTTCATTATTTTTTTTAATATATAGATATTGAGATTTAATATATCAGGGAATAAAAATATTATATTATTATAATATTGGTATAAAAATATTTTATTATTATTAATATATATAAAATTTTAATGAATATTTTATATGTAAATAAATAATATGTTTTATTGTCAAAAATTATATTATATTATATATAAATAATATCACGATTTAAAATCGGTAAACCTGTTGAATATAAATGGAAGCGTTATATTTAAATAATAATAAAATATTTAAACTCTGATTATATATTATATAAATAAATAAAATATAATATATAATATTTTTCATATATTTTTGTAAAACATATGTTTTAATTAAAATAATGTACAACAGAATCGATTCGTTATTTTTCCACGTATTAAGCGAATCGTACATTTTTCGTGGAAAAATCCATTATAAGGGGTGAAACAATAATAATAATTATAACAATAGGATATAAAAAAGCGTTTTCATTATCGACGCAAAATAAGCAAATAAAATAATTTAAAAATACGAGCGGCACAACCACAGAATATCAATCATGAAAGGTAAGTCAGATTTCACTGATCGTTTGTACATTAATAATTTATTTTTAAATATGTTTATTTGTCTATTTATTTATGCGCGCAATTGCACATTTTTGTATTCGTTTTATTTTATATGAAAATTTACACGTCGAGCTTTATTTATTTATTATTTTTTTTGTTCTTCTCGAATGTCACAATTTTTATGATAAATGATTGAAATCGTATAAAATTCAAATTTATCTAAATTTATACCGACTACATGCGTTACCTGTTGAATAAAACATTTTAACCCACAATATTTTACACACACACACACACACATATATATATATATATATATATATATATATACATTATATTTATATTATATATATACTATATTTATATTTCAGTATAAATAAATGTATTAATTTAATCATATTATCATATATTTTTCTTTCAAATTTATCAAAAAAATAGCTGAATTTTCAATAAATGATAAAATATTATATATAATACTATTTAATAAATTATATGGTATCTATACTATTTCTATATATAATAGCAAATGAGATGTTGAATAAAAAAAGGTTGCAAAACACTGATTTCAATTAAATGACGAAAACATACTTCAGTTTATTGTGTGTATGTAATACTCAATCTTTATAACTGGATTTATTTTTAGAGAAAACGTACGATTATTTATTTTCACTCTTTCACTCGGTGATAAATATTTTTTTTTTACTAAGATGTACTATAATATATATTTATTATTATATTACATCATATATTGGGTTTACTAGAAAATTTTAGTCTATTTTTAATAGAAAATTTTCATTAAATTTTATTTAAATAATTTAATACTATAATGTATAAAAATTTGATGGAGTAAATCTTGGTAAATATGGTGGATCGAAAATAGGTTGTTCTGTAAAATCTAATTATTGTAACTTTATATTATAGCAAAATATTAATAAATTTTTATCACCAACTTTGTGAAAAAAATAGAAATTTTCCAAATGAAGTCACTAACTGAATATTAATAATTATCTAGAATTTATTATCATTTCTTTATATTTATTCAACATTGCTCAATTTTATCAATGATTATAATTAATCTCCGTTAAATTATCATTATATCTATATTATTGCTTAATAATAATATTTTTTTTTTCAATTATTTATACTTGACATTATTTAATATTTAGTTCATGAATATAAACGATATTTTAATTTGAAATAACTAGAAAAAAATCTTATAAAATTTTATGAATTAATTGTGGTATTTTATGACTTACCAAAATTAGATATAACTTTTTTTTTGATACATCTAATGTTCGTCTCTAATTTAAAGGTCTATACTATACATATATTTATAATAAAATGAAAACGAATTATCACGTTCGAGATATGAAATTTTGTCGTCGGAATTTTCGAGCGATTTGATTCGTAATTCCAATTCACCATTAATATATATATCGTGCGATATGTGGCTGAAAAAAAAATCAATATTTAAGGGTAGAAACGATGCTATTTCAGATAGTAGCTGAAATACCTGAATAACTTGGCGATTTTAATCTTTCGACTATTCAATGCTGAATATTATTGACGGAAAACACGAAAAACTCATAATTCATATGTTATATTATTATTAAGGTTTATTTTATTATTAATAATAAAAATATATATTAAACACACATATGCGTCTTTATTAATTCGCATACGCGAAATAAAATAATATTTATTTATTTTTATTTTTTTACGAAAATATTTAATATAAATATATATTTTATTGCGTGCCATTTATGAAAATATTTTACGATAGTTTATATGAGAGATCTTATATTGAGATACGAATTTGTGATTTAGTTATGAAAAAATCTTTATATATATAAATATAATTTTTTTTAAATATTGAAATAAATATTCTGCGTTAGTGACATTTTTTTACCTTAACAAAAATATCATTATTCAATATTATATTTATCGATTCCTTTATCAAATTTATACATAAATATCGGCAATTAGAAAATAAAAAATATACTTGAAAAAATTCTTGACGTTTGAGAAACATTGTTTTTGTAATTATACTTGCTAAAAACTCGGCTGGCATAATTTATCATTAGATAATATATATATATATATATATATATATATATATATATATATATATATATAACTAATAATGAGAATATCTAGATGTCGAGTCACGTATGGTAATTTTAGTTGTGAGTTTTCCGCAGATTTTCCGACATGTGACGTTAAAATTACGTTCTATTTTCTTTTATATACATCCGTACTAAAATGAATTTTTCATTATATATGATTGTTATATATAGTGGAATTTTATTAACTAAATCGAGTTTAGATTTCAGTACAATCGAATAAATTTGACTGGAACGACGGTCCATTTTAGTATCGTTTTTCTGAACGAAGATCCATTTCGTTCGTACATATATATTTTATAGTTGACTTGTTTGACGATAATAAAAAGCAAACGAAATAATTATCGATTATTTGCCCCCCCCTTTTTTAAAGGGTTTAAATAAATAATTGATCGAGGGGTGCGTCGAATAGGAGTCAGTTGACTTACTGTACAATTAATTTTATGACAATTTTTAACGATCGATCTTTTATTTGGCCTTAGTGAAAATGAAAATGTATATTCGATTTTTCCATAAAGTTTTCCTTTTGTTTAAGTGTTTTCGGAAAAAAGCATCTTATCGATCAAAAAGTAAGGTGAATTTGTTTACAAAAATATTTCATCCTTTTCAAAAGTAATCACCGTCCGATAAAACGAACTTTTGCCAAAATTTATTTCTCGATAGAGTCGGAATAGTCTTTTCCCGGTATAGCCTTCAAGGCTTTTTTCGATTCAGTTTTTATCTCCTCAATCCTAACAAAACGGCGTCCCCGAATTGGTCTGTTAAGTTTGCTGAATGGCCACACGGAGCCAAATCGGGCGAATACGGTGGTTACGGATTGATATGACATGGTGCATTATCGTGATGAAGAAAGCAAGAGTTGTAAAAACACGTGTAACTCGGAAATATTTAAACCTTTTGACAAACATACGTTTGGCAAAAATTATAAACAGTCTTACCAACTTAGAAAAAAATTACAATTTACCTGCTTAAAAACTATTTAAAAAGATATAATCAATCATATTTACATAATCAACTTTTGCTTGTGTGTAATGTATTACAAGGAATCCTATTATGTTTTGGCTTTATAATTATTTTTCAAAATTTAAATGTTTCATACTAATATTTAAAAAAAATAACTATGATCAAAGAAATTTTTTTAATCTATCTATTGGCTATTTTTGTTATAAAAGTTTTTTTTAATAAGGCATTTGTTTATTTAAAGATGTAATTTATTTGATGAAAATTATATAATATAAGAAAAAATATTTATTTCATTTTAGTCACATTTCTATTGGAGCGAACGCGTTGCCGTAACTGAATTTTATTATTTGCGAGATAAAAATAGCAGACGAGTATTTCTATATATAATATTATATATATATATATATATATATATATATATATATATATATATATATATATATATATATATATATATATAGGGCCTGCGCAATTTTAAAGTTGCGGTCACGGCGTTAAATATTTTGATATTTCATGGTTTTTCACCAAAAAAAAAAATATATAAAAAAATCGCTTTTTTTAATGTTTTCCTTTTCAATATTTAATAAACACGCCGAACATCTTCGAAAATACTTAATTTACGCAATTCTTATTTAAGGGAAACCGCATCGTAGTAAACAGTTTTTTTTATCTTGTAACTAATTCATTTTTTATTCAGTTATGACGTTCCGAAACAGGGGTGTTTAATTCGCGGTCAGTTAAATTTATGTGGTGAAAAATTATTTTCTTATACTATATAATAGAATCATTTTTTTTTAATTATTATTAGATATGAAAATTTAATGTAATTCAGAAAGTGTGAAAATATCAATAAATTAATATTAAACTAGTCGACCTCGTTTACGAAATTCGTGTATTCGAGAAAATTTTTTTTTAATAATATTTTATTAATTATAATTTTAATCATCATCATCATCTCCTACCGTTTTCCCGCGTAATTGCAGAGTCCGCTACTCTGCTAATTTTTTCTCACTTGGATCGGTCCAGCATCATTTGATGTGGCATTAACGATTTTCTTATCGATATTAATCCTGTCTAAATATCGCATTTTTGGACGACCCCACGTTTGGCTTCCTTCAGGATTTAGACTCACTATTCGTCCTGTCACAGAATTATAATATTAATAAATATCGATATTAAACGGCTTTATCGTTTCAATACCCGATATCTTTAATTTTGTGAATCACTGAATTAAATTACAATATTGCAGGTGTTGAATCTTTTGTATTAATAAAATATAATATGAAATAAATTAATGATGCTCCATTGAACTGGACCTTTCGATAACATGAATAATCCGTTATATTAAAAGTTGAATTTATATATTTATTTTATATATAGTACAATATTATATTTGAACTATATCGATATTTTACATCTTAACATATTTATGGTATCAATTACATTTTCGATTGTATTGTAGAAACTACTGTAGCATTGCCAAAAATTTTAATTTAATGCTACGACGGTTTGAGTAAATTTTTCAGTAGAAAATTTATTATCACACAAAAATATATTATTTTCATGCAATACTATTAAAATAATAGCAAATAATAGTAAATAACAAAAAGAAAACAAATGGCGTTATAGCTCTTTCGAATCTAGACACGCTACTACTATTTCGAATTATTTTTATTTGTCTATCGATATATATATATATATATATATATATATATATATATATATATATATATATATATATATATAATATTGTATGGACAAAGACGAAAATGTGTGTTAACACAGTGTAAATATTTTTTTTAATAAAACATAATTTAATGATTCATAATATTAACCTTTATCCTGTTAGTTATGAGTTAACTTATATACATAATATGTATGCTTATTATATAAAATCCATGTCACTTTTATTTAGATTTACAATTCATAATTTTAAAATCTTAATAAGTATTATATATTTTAATTTAGAATAATTCTTATTTACATTCAAATTTTTAATTAATTTTATATAATAAATCTTCTATTGAAGTTTTCATTATTGTTAACATATCGCCGGTGTATTGATTTACCATATTTAACAACAAAATATAAAAGTTAATAAATTAATTCATTAAGTATATTTTACTATTACTAATAGATACCAAATGTTTTTTTTATATCGATTTTATTAGATATGTGTTATAAAATATTCAATTTTAAATCAGAAAATTTTATATATATATATATATATATATATATATATATATATATAGATTGAATATTTTCCTATTAAATCAATATAGAAAATTACAATGTTATTTAATATTATTAAATTTGTTGTTTAGTCGTGGATTGTTGAGCAAATATGATGATAGCATAAATAATGCATGAGTTTGATTGAAACGGGAGCATATGGAATAATTCTGGAATAATTTGTCGAACCTGAAATGAATTTGTAATGTCCATTACAATCTCATTGTCGTATAAGATGTTTAAGCCTCTTGTTCAATTAATCAATGATCAGTTGACCGATATCAATGAGTGATTTAAATTAATAATTGCCCTAATATATATATATATATATATATATATATATATATATATATATATATATATATATATATTAAATAAATTAATTGAGAATCGTTGGTTTGCATTTTTTTTGTGAAAAGAAAAAAGTATTATCGAATACAACATCGAAGCGTTACCGTACAATTTAGGGTTAATGGAATATTATAAACAAGAAATATGGCAAAGAATGTATAATATTAATGTAAGTTACGACCGCCATGTTTAACGATTTACAGCAAAAATAAAATAAAGGATACGACGAAAGGGAAAGGAGATGAAATATATATATATATATATATATATATATATATATATATATATATATATATATATATATATAAGAACAGAAGGAAATTACGGATGAAAAAAAATCCGGCATGGAAAATTATTGTCTAAAATAATCCAACTTTACGACCATCCCTTATTTATTACAGAAAATTAGCGAGACGCTTTCGAATACAAATAGCGCGTTTTCCGCCGTAAAATTTCACCGAACGGCCATTTGTCGTCGAATATTGTTTGAATTTTTCGCGCGCAAACACAATATCGGAAAAACACATCTCCGCGTAAAATTTATGCGGCTTGCACGGTGCTCCAAATAATAAAAAAAAAAGAAAATTCAAGCTATCCCGAGGGTTGTTTGTGAATTTTAATTGAACAAAAAAAATAATGAAAAACGGACACCGTTTTTTTTCATCGTAATAATAATGGCGTGAAAGAAAAAAATTGTGTTTTTTTTGCTTTTTCAGCCGAACGGCATCGTTTAATAAATTAAATTTTGAAAATTTGCACCCTTTTTAGAGTAAGGATGTTTTAGTTTATTTTTTTATTATAATTAATTGTTCACGTGTATGTGTGTGTATAATACGTTATAAAATATGACGGTATATTAAGGGTTGGTTTAATTAATGCGGCGTCTTTTACTTTATAACGTTGAGTCACTTTAATACTAACTTTGTTCCACATAAAACGCAAGTATATTATTTTTTTTCAAAGCGATTAAATATATGGCGTTAAAGTCTTTATGATTTTGAGTCCATTTTTATTGTTTTTTAAAGTTTTAAGTAAATTTACATTTTCGTGATATCACATTTAATTTATGAAAAATATTAATTTTGTATACAGCAGAAGAGGAAACGCTTAAATATACTACTGTGATCAAAAAGTAACTTGAAATTGTTATAAAATTACCGGATATTAGGAAGGCAGGTAAGACTGTTTTTAATATTTGCCAAACGTCTGTTTATCAAAAAGTTTAATTATCTCCGAGTTACACGTTTTTTACAACTCTCGAATCTTTCATCACGATAATGCAGCGTCATACTGCATTTGTTTGTTTCGACTTTTTTGCCAAAAACTCGACTTATATCGCTCCGCAGCCACCGTATTCGCCTGATTCGTATTCGGCTCCATGTGACTTTTGGCTATTCAGCAAACTTAAAAGGCCAATGCGGAGACACTGTTTATACACGATTAAGGAGATAAAAACCAAATCGAAGAAGGTCTTAAAGGCTATACCGACTGTTTTTATGACCGATGAAATTAATTTGGAAGAATAAATAAAGAATTTACAGTTTATAAACAATTTTACCTTACTTTTTGATCACAGTAAAACGGATATTTAGTAATACATATCTTTATCTGTTTAATCTTCAATAAATCGTAATTTTGCTTACACATTACATACGCACACACATAAATTTATATGTAAAATACAAAAAAACCGCCCAAATTTATGAAATATTTAAGAAAATTAACATTATATATATATATATATATATATATATATATATATATATTTATATAAATATTTTAATGCGTCTATAAAATAATCGTAATCGTTCATATAATATGAGACGATCGCCACAATAGTTTAAGGTCTCGGCGGGGTTATTTTGACCGGTCGTTACCCGGTTAAATTTTCGGTAGTTTGCGTGTAAAACTATTGCACGGGCGCAATAAAGTGCGCCCATACCCCCTTTGCCTCTTTCCTCTCCCCCTTCCCACGATAAACGTAACAATTAGAAAGTTGGCTTAAACACGAAAAGCGTAATTTAGAAAGTGTTAGCACGAGAGACTAGAGGAATCTAACACGTTAACGTTAGTTCACTAGCGCGATCGTAAATCGTACGGCAGTTTTAACCCGTTAGGAGCTATCGAGAGTTTTGACGTTTTGAAATGTTCGAAGTTTGTAAGTTTTAAATTTTATATCATTATAATGTAATACTTTTTTTATAAATATATTATGTATGCATATACAATATAATTTTATATATAATTAAATATAAAAAATATAAAAAATAAAAAAATATTTAACTGTAGTAAAAAATATTTTTTGAGGAATTCTATATCAGATAAGAAATTACATAATGTATGAATGGAAAAAAATTACAAATGGAAAAAATTAAAAAAAAACACAACTTTATTTGATATAATAATTTTAAAAATATTTTCAAAAATTCAAAAAAATATGATGTCTCAAATTCATCATATATTTTATAAATATTTTGAATTCGTCCTAATATAGGACGAATATACATCATTCATCTTGATGTATGACGTCATAGTCAAACCAACCAATTAATTTTCCGAATAGTCGTATGCATAAGCGCATTATGCGATGCCACTGCAGTGAAGGTAATAATAGTAACAAAATATTATACTGCAAATGTCACCTCCCAACATGTTTATAAGCGATAAGCTTATATTATATATACTATATATATATATATATATATATATATATATATATATATATATATATATATAATGATTAATTTTTATATACAATTTTATATTATAATATTTATCGATATTTTTATTCTAAATCAAAGATCGTATACGTCTGATTAAAGCATACATTAATTTTCATTGATGCAGTAAATAAACTACATATAATAATAAAATTTAAAGTTTTTACTTATAATTTTGATTTACAATTCGACTAGTTTTGAATACAATGAAGATTTCGCATTCGAAAACAGCACCGAATAATCGAATAATAAATTTTCAGATTAAAAGGGCGACTTTTGATTCTGATTCAGGTTCAAATTTTGAAAACGATGTTAATTAAAATCGTTCGGATTTCGCCTTTGAATGTAATTCCATACCCGGGATTCAATAAACGTGTATAAATTTCATGTTTTGCGAACGATTTTACTTTGGGTTTTCAGCGGTGATTTTCAGGAATTTTCATATTGAAGATTTACATTTATATATATATATATATATATATATATATATATATATATATATATATAAATATGTTATATATTCTGTTCGGATAGTAGCTGATTTTTTTATAAATGAAAACATTATTAAATTATATAAAAATAACATTAATCAGTACGAAAATATTTGTGAATATTACATATATATTCTAAAATAATTTAAAATTGTATTCAAACTTTATATATGTATATATTTTATACAGTGGGAATTGACATCAATCACCTTTTCACTGGAACACTCTATATATTCATATTTTTACTGTCAAGCTTTCTTTAGAGTGTTCTTTGTTTTATTATATGTATAGGGTTACCATAAACGTTTGTATTTTAAAAAAATATATAAATTTTGTTATAATTGGTTAATACATTCACATAATATAGAATACATTCTAGATTCTAATCATTTTATTATATATATATATATATATATATATGGTATATATATATATATATATATATATATATATATATATATATATTAATTTAAATCATCATTTAAAAAAATGTTAAAAATTTAACCTTTGAAAAAGTCATCGGTTTTTTATTGAAAGTATTCAATTTTATTAAAGCAAAAAATATTGTTTTGAAAAAGGAAACAAATCAAACGTGTCAAAAAAAATTTTACAATCACCCTATACATATATTTTTTGTATCTTTTATATTTTTCAGCTTTTACCCTCATCTCGGGCGTATATCATTCAATCGCCGTTATTTTTATGGCCGATTTTCTTTCCCATTTTTATATGTTTTTTTCTATACAATTTTTTTTCATCTCCCATTTTTATTCTTTTTTTTGCCAAATTTTTCGCATAGCATTTTTCCGCAAAAAAGCAATCTTCTATAAATTGACGAAGCGAAATCCGAAATTACTAATGCGAATAAAATTATATCACATTTTCATACCCTCTCCATTTTTCAATCGAATGAAAATATTATTATTATATTGTGGAACACAGTTTGAGAATCGTTCATATTTATATAAATGCAAGCAAACTTTTAAATTCGTCGTGTCACGGTAGAAAAAAAATTGCACCCCTTTGATTTCAAATTCCGAGTGAGAATTTATAAAATGGCAAACGTCAACCTCTCGGTTCTTTCTCTGACGGATTGATTAATCGGCGACGCGAAAACTCGTATAAAGTCGGTCACTTTTCCGGCTGGCGTCGGAAAATTTGCGAATTTTCCGTGCGATGTTAAGATGCGAAAAGCGCTGATTTTCGACGCGAAACGGCTCATCAATTTTAATGCGTTATCAGAAGCTTTCACCTGACGAACAGATAAGGGATGTTTCATTATTGCGCTACAGCTCTAGTATCTGAATACAGTCAGGCTTCAAAATGTGCGTTCATATTATTAAATTTAATATTTATTTTACCTTTGATATTCAAGTATAAGTGCGGTCTTTTGATGATTTATTAAGGGAGAAGTTGTCAATCAAATTTCAACAACTCGTGTTACACTTTGTTTTATTTAATACAATCTCCGAAAGGAAACCATTGCTAAAAAGTGGCCTTTACGAACAAAAAGGTTCTCTATCTCTGATCTAAATGTATCATCTTGATTCATTGATCAATTCCATTTTTAAAATAATTTTCGCATACTTTTCATTATTTTTTTTTCACCAATATCATTTCGATATACCAAAACTATTACACTATGTAAACATGCGCATTACCACTGATTAATAATATATATGATAAAAATTTAGATTAAAAGATATGTAGTAAAAAAAATTATAATAATAATACACATACGCTTTATATAAATTATAAGCGTTAGAATCAGAGATATTCAATATACGGTTCTTGTAGACTATTTATGGCCCTTTTACGCACTGAACTATGAAAAAAAAATACAATGGAGATATTTTTTAAATTCACGATTTCAATTATTATTATTGCGATTCATTTAAAAAAATATTATTATCACTGATATAAATGATATAAAATTTACTAAAAATAGTCAAGTAGATGATTTGACGCTTATTCGTATTATATACGATTTAATGTAAAAAAAAAATAAAATGTACGCACATTTCTGATGCCTAGTGTAATTTCTACGTTTATTACCGACAATATGTTTCTTGGTGCGTCGTCGAAAACGGCATTTACTTTGTGAACAGATAGTATCGCGTTAATTTTGCACTATTCGACTTGTAACTTCTACACAATGACGCCGCTAATTAACTTAACTTTGAATTGTATTGTAAAGTAAACTTAACAAGATATATATATATATATAATTTAAAAGTAAGGTGAAATTGTCATTTAAAACTTTAGAGCATTAGGAAGGTTGGTAATTTTTTTTTCTAGGTTGATAAGACTGTCATGACATATTATATGACACACCGTGTCATATCAAATTAGTTTTTCGCGATTTTTTTGACAAAAACTCGACTCATATCGTTTTGCAACCACCGTATTCGCCTCATTTGTTTCCGTGCGACTTCTGGCTATACAGCAATCTCAAAAGGTCAATACGGGGACGCCGTTTTGACACGATTGAGGAAATTAAAACCGAATAAAAGAAGGTCTTGAAGGCTATACCGGTAAAAGACCATTCCGACTGTTTCAAGGACTGGAAAAAGCAAAAGTGCGTTTTATCCGATGAGGATTTCTTTGAAGGTGATGAAATTGATTTAGAAGAATAAATAAGGAATTTACATTTTATAAACAAATTCATCTTAATTTGTGATCACAGTAGTATTTTAATTGATCGTTAAAAATATGTATAATGATATTTTTTATTCTTATCAAAACTTCATATATTTGTATAATGGATTCCAGTTGAAAATGTCTGGTTTTAATAATATATTTAGCATATTCTATTTTAATATTTTCATATAATCGTGAAAGATTATATGAAAACGCCGGGCAATTTATTACATTTAATCACGAAGCTGCGTTTCTGGGAAATAACAATTAATAAACGTGTATATTTAAAGCAGTCAGATATCTATCTTTGCACCGTCACAACTCAAGAGACAACACGGCAAACATGAAGAAAACACGGTTCTGAATATAATAAATCACGTTGTACATGTGTTATAATTATTTCTTCATCCATTACCCTGATGTGTTAGACGTTGTCTACTTCTTCTTCTTCTTCATCTTCATGGTGATGAATATAAACGAAGGTAACAACGACAGTCGACTATAGACATGTAATATCCGTTAGCTACTGAAATGAATATGAATACGGCTTTAACCCTGTCGTGACCGGTGATCATTATTTTTATTTTATAATTATAAAATGCACCATATTTACGTAAACAGTTTTTTTGAAAATTTTCAAATATAAATAGCGTTGATATTTTAGGCAAACATAATATATATTTTTCTTATTATTTTTTTTAGCCATCATATTTTCCTTCCACATCTTTCTTATTTAATTTCAACTTTCTAATGAATTTTTATGTAAATATGATTTTTTAAGAAAACAATATTACGATTCATGATATGTCTATTTATTTTAAATTAATGTCAGATGTCAATTATCATCACAGTTATAATATATGTTAAGGATATCGGTCAAAAAGACCGTAATTTAAATAAAAGATAAGAATGACGATCAAATAGAACTACATATATATCGAATGGTGACATTTTATATATAGAAAACTGAGAAATTTTAAACACAAAAAAAAAAAAATAGTAAGATTTCAATTTCAGATACGCCGTTCTTAATTTACAATCCGAAATCACCGAACCGATTCGACATCGGATTCAATTCGAACACGAACCACTTTCGCAATTCACCGTTTCGACGCTGGATAGAGTTCGAGTTTGGCGAATTAAAAAAAAATCGCCTCAATAAATCGCCCGCTTTATTGAATGGCGAAAAGTCACCGCGGCTCCGGTCGTTTCCAATGTAGAAATAGCCGGTCGTCGAAGGGTTAAAAACCGCCGACTTAATGCATCCATCAATCATTGGGAACGAGTGAGGCTGTCGGTTTTGATACTGAACGGTTAAATGCTCCTTGGCAACTGTGCAACATTTATGTTCCGCCGATCGTGAATTGATGTATTGTGACGTAAGTTTCGTATTTATATATATATATATATATATATATATATATATATATATATATAAAGAAAAAAATAAAAATTTTGGATCATATGAATTTTTTCAAAATATAGTAAAAAGCTGAACATACATATTAATTTTCAATTTCTATAATTATTATAAAAATCATTTCAAACTATAGCATATTATGTTAAAAAAGAAACACAATCCTATAATTATTTTTGTAACACAAAATCATCAGTAATCCGTTTTTTTCATATTAAATTAATCATTTATGAATTAATACAGGTATAGAGTGTTTATTTTTTAATTATCTATCATACTGATGTATTACAATTGTAAATTAAAAATATGAAATTAACCAACCAATGAATTATATCAACTATGGTTGCTGTGAGTTTCACTCACAATGGGAGCTCAAAGGGTTAGCAAAATGAATTAATATATTAAAATATCACTTCTAATATTCGAAAATACAAATTCTTTCATATCTTTTTTTTAAATTTCAGTGCATTATTTATATTTTATTTTAGAAAAATCACAAAAAAATAATACTCGGATTCATACAACTTTCACCTTTGGGAATGAAATGATATATTTTCTTTCAGTTTATTTCGCTGGCAATTCAAAATTCGAATCGTTTCTGTTTTTTTTAAAAACCGGCTTCGTAAATTCTATAATTTATCTAGTCGGCTTTATTTCTACAAAAGTGATGAATCATTTTTCATATTCAACCCCCGGTATTAAGGGATGAAACTATGAATTGCATACGTGAATACAACGAATTCTTTCACTTTTATTAATTTTATATCCTTTCAAGTTGTACTCGACGTTGGATTAATATATAAATATTAGAAAAAAATTTTTTATACATTTTGGATCATTTCAAGGTCTATAATTTGAGTTCAGCTCATCTTATAATATTCAAATTAATACTACAATATTCTTTATATATCTCTAATATTTAATTAATAATTTTATATGATCAAATCGTCAGATCTATATTCAATATATTTATCATTAATAACAATTTATATCTACTATATAATCGAATTTAAACTAAAAATAAATTTAACTTAGTAATTGAATATGCATATTAGATATATTAAGCATATTTATATCATAGAAAAAATAATTATTCTATATAAAAAAATGATGTTTTTTTATATAGTAATAGTTAGTAATATAAATGTTCATTTATAAAATCATATATTTAAAAGTCATATAAAAATTATTGATATTTCGTGTGTTTTCGAATAATGAATATAAAACTGTATTCTGTCGAATGATTTATGACCTCAACTTTCATAATATGCTATGTAATATTGAATCGGAATCATTTACATGTGTTCGTATTATGCACGAATTTCATGAATTAGATCGACTTGTAAACATTAGAAAATGTAATACATTTATGTATATATTATTATTTTTTGTTCAATATTTATACTTGATTTTATCCATATATATATATATATATATATATATATATATATATATATATATATATATATATATATATATATATATATATATAATCCGAATGACACCGCAGTTCAAAATTTTTAATAATATAATACATTATATGTATAAATACGTTAGTTAAATTCGTAAATAATAATGTCAATATAATGTAGTATTATATCACGAAAACGTTTAATATTATTAACACGACGTTATTTTTGCATGACATTATAATTATTTTTAACAATTTATAATTAATTATAAACATATAAATATTTATGTTGTGTGTCATGAAAATAATGAACGAGCGTTTTCGCCAATATTTATTTTTGATTGATTATAAAAAAATATATTTTTATCGTATATGATAATATTAAAAAAAATGTTGAAATTCTCTGATATAAACTGTCGTTTGATATTTAGCAAAATATAATCTGAGAAAATCGAATGATAAACACGAGTTCATATTCTAAATATTATCATTTTATTTAAAATTCTATATATATATATATTATAATTTATACTTAGAATCGAGTAAATTTTTTGAATATATTTCTAAAAGTCATAATGAATATATATATATATATATATATATATATATATATATATATATATATATATATATATATATTATATTTGAAACTAAATCTCGCAAACCCAAAACGTTACTAAAATAATTTACGATATCATATATATTGTATGATGTATAAAATACAAGGGTAGACATTTGACTCAAATTGTATTCCTTAATTAATCTCAGTTCATAGTATGTCCTTAGATGGCCATCAAGTTTAGTCCAATTTACCGCGGTTGGCTTACGCGATATGCGATATAATCCGATCCTGAAAATCAAGGTTGTAACAATGGAGTCGAAATCCGAAAAAAAGGGAGTCAAAAATCGAAGAATTAAATTATACTAAAATTAAATTATACTTTATTGTATTTCGTAAGATGATTAAAGAGAGAAAAAAATTTTTTTTTTTAAATTGTGACACTGTTTAACTCTTTAACTGTCGTAGATTTTTTTATTGTACGTATAAAATCATTGTGATAAGCGAGAATATATTCTTATAACGCATAATCTAAAGTTCTGATGATGATTAAGATTATTCAAAGAATTTTTAATTTTTTTTCATTGAATTAAATATCACAAACATATATTATTGTGTATTGAATTTTTGATGAACTTCTTGAATAGTTTTGATCATAGTACAATTCTTTAATTTGTATAAATAGAATTGAAAATATATAATAATTCAACATAAAAAATATTGTTTTTATACTGATAAAATTACAGAATTTTTTATTATTATAAATATATTTCTAGTTCACTTAATATATTTTCTTTATATAACATAGCACATTTAACTCTTTTTATATTTATAATTTTATTTTACTAAAAATCGAAAAATAAATCAAAATTTTGTCGAACAACAACAACTTTATTCATTTACATGTATTTAGTTTTAAATATTAATCATTAATATACACACACATATATATATATATATATATATATATATATATATATTTATATATATTAATGATTAAATATTTTGTGTGACGCGAAATTGTCGGCGGCAGCGAACGTGTTAAACCCGATGTCGAACTCAAAACGACACGAACAAACCTCGCTCAAAGCTTTAAATTACGTCGAAGAGGTCGAAAATTTTCCGTGCGGTGGAAAATTATTGCGCGTAAGGCCAATTGTTCGAGAGAGAGTTATTCGCCGCAAAATTTTCCAGAGGCCATTTGCCAAAGGGCACGTGTGAAAATGTCGAGTCGACTCAATGAAAATTCACGCCCTGGCTCGGCTTAAAATTGGTTATTCGTCTTTCACAAAAGGAAAACTTCATTAATTCGCAAATACTCAGGGCGTTGTTTAGTTATTTAGCTTTAGCGATAAGCTGAAAATTTTCAGATATATATATATATATATATATATATATATATATATATATATATATATATATCTGAAACACGCGATTTTCCGGTATTTATTTGTAAAATATCGAAAATTGTGACTTTATTAATAGAAACGGTTAGATGTTTAATTATTGCTCGGTGACGAAATATGTGCACTAGTTTAAATTTTGGAATGCTTCCACATTAAAAATTTATAGCTATTAATTAAAGAAAAAATATGATTATTATTTATTGTCATCCCTAACATTTTGATTTTCTAAAATATATAAATATGAAATTATTATAAGATATGAATATATATAGTAGTAATTTATAACTAATGTATTACGATATATTGAGTTTTTTTTTGTATAACAATAATTTGTATTCTATTAGAAAATTTCATAGAAATACAATATATAGTAAATTTATGTTATAATAATTATTTCATATAAAGTTGTTTAAAATTATGTTCCATGAAGGAAATAATTATTTTAATAATAATCCTTATTTTTTTTGATAATATATAACAGGGGTTGCCAAACTGCGGTTCGCGAGCCGCATACGGCTCTTCAAATGATTATTTGTAGCTCTCGGTAAATGTATCCAAGTTCACTTTTAATTTTTAAGTTTTAAGAATTATCGAAAGAAATAAAATAAATGTGTTTAATTTTTAATTTGTAAATTCAATACACATATTTTGTATTTTAATTTATATGTTTTCAATAAATATAATTTAGGAAAAAAAATGTAATACCTTTTTAATACATATTTAATTGTGGTTAGCGAAAAATTTCAAATTTTTAAAAATGGCTCGGACTCTCAATGAGTCAGACCACCTCTGATATATAAAAATTAACACATCACATGCGGGTCGAAGTTTTGTAAATATTTAGAAATCATCTTTTGTATTACGTGTATTAAAAATTAAACAAATACTATATAATTAATTGATTTACGTATATAAAATAACGTTTCGAATTTAACTCAATTACTAAATAAAACGCACACGTTTTTCCTTGGACGATTTAGTCCGACATGTCGGAAACGTTACCTGAACCGCCACAAGATAAATGTCGGAGATCTTCTCTCGTGGGCGAATTCCGAACAAATGCCACCCCCCCCCCCAAATATAAGGATATTAATCACGGATGTCTTAAAGGATATATCGCTCTTTTTTTCCGTAGAACAAATGTGACCCATTTTGGCCTTTTGGTCCTTGAAACCTTCGACACTTCTCTCAATCGTGCCATAATCACCTTCGAAGTAGGAAATAAAAGGGACGGCGATCATAATAAATATGTTTTTTTTTTGCCATAGTAAAGTTAACGATATCGATTTATTTCAATATATTTTTATATTAAATATACTAATTTAACCTCATATCAGTGTTTTAATTTAATTTTATTAAAAAAATATATAATTTATGATGGATATTTAAGGTGGTTTATGAAGCGTCCTGTATGCAAACGAATATACTATGGAACTTGTAACGTTCGTTCCGAATTTTACGATTTCCCTCTAAAATCGAGATTTGTCCGGTTAAACCGGTGACGATTTTGTGGGCGGAATTGGTAATTGTCGGAATACGTGTAGCGGACAAACTGAATTAATTGCGCGAACGCGGTTTGCATTGCCACTGCACCGACGTTCGTTGAATAAATCATTCCGAACAGGTTTTCACATAGAAATTTTCCCATATAAAATATTAAATGTGTAAATTATAATTTTATTTTTAAATTTTTATCATTTAAAAAATATATACCATATATATAAATTAGCGAAAGCAATTAACCGATAAATTAACCCTTTCATTGCCAAAACATGTAACTTATAATCAAAAGTTTCGGTCGTTTTCGTTCGTTTTATGAACACTTTCAATTTGTTCAATTTTATGATTTTATTTATTACTTATTGAATGTGTTTTTATTTATGTATATATAACTGTATATAAAAAGGATGAGACATCAATAAAAGAAATTGTGACTGCAAATTATATGCTAACATTACATGTAGGAATATCAATATTTTATATTATTATTATTAATTTATATATTCTTCATATATTAGAAATAATATGCAATTAAAAAATATATCTATTAAACACATAATATATTTACATATTTTTACAATGCACGAATTCATATATTGGGTTGATCTTATTGATATATATATATATATATATATATATATATATATATATATATATATATATATATATATATATATACCATATATATATTTATTTATTATGTGATATTAACAATTGGATTTTTTTTCATATCATATTTTTTATTTTGATGATATAAAATAGCGGAAAATCGTAACGGAAATTTTCTTTTACAGAATCGATCATTATTTTGCGAATGTTTTCCAGATGAAAAATAACGATAAATATGTATATATATATATATATATATATATATATATATATATATATATATATATATATATATATATAATTGACAGCTTTTGGCGAAAAATGTCAAAATTATTATAGATAACCGTATTTCGATATATAAATATTTGAAGCTCAGGGAAGCATTAAGAAATATGTATTCACATTTTATATACAAGAATATAAGAGATTGTGCGATATAAGTGATATAATATATAACATTGTACTAATTGAATTTTTATCATGTTTTACAATATATAATTTTTATTAATATATAAGAGAAAAAAGTAATGAAAAGATTTATATCGCCGGAGAAAAATTAAAAATGGAAGTGATATCACGAAATTCAAATCTAAAATTTTCATACTAAAATAATAACGGTAATAACTGGGTTATCACATATATTCTATCAATAAATTTTATATTATTAGTAATACATATTTCTAATTTTATCTTTGAAATAAAAATAATATTTGTATATGAATGTATTATAGCGGATTTATTATACCATATATGTGTATTATATTATTTTCACTTAATAAATTATTTATTTTTATACTCGTTGATGCATTAAAAATTTCATAAAATTTATAAAAAATATCTAGTGTTATCATGATATTGGTGATTTCACGAATTTCACTAAAAGTAATATATCAAAATAGGTGATAACGAAAAAATGTTAAATCAATGATTTTGCGATATTATCAATAATATCATTATATCTCTTTTATGAAATTAATGATATTATCATGTTTATAATTTTGCAATATTGATAATATCACGATTATAATAATATTTTTAGAATCCTATTTTGAGAATTAAAATATAAAAATAATCATATTTTCATTATTATATAATTATTTTTTTTTAGTACTAAATATCGATTAAATTGCACTTTTTCGATAAAACAGTTTTATGCACATACACCCTTTGTTCGTATTCGAATGTTCGCCAAGGACGCCTACAAGGGGGATGAGCTTGACATTTAAAGTGGAACGTTCAATTTCCAACGCTGTCAAATCGTTCTCGAATAAATTGACACACGAACAAAAACTTTCCGATGCCGAAGGGAACAACTTCCAAAAAAAACTTTTTTAATATGCTCCGATACACAATTTCGCGCGAAACGCTATGCTATCACACATTAGCTTCGTTCGTCATAAATTTTGATTGATACCGTTTCGGAAAATTGATTCGCGATTTTTCCCAACACTTCTTCCCTCCTCTCCCCTCTCTCCATTTTCTTTCATCAACTTTTCCGTTGAATCAAATTATGTTATGTTTGTATCATAATTATCGAGGTTTCATGCTATATATATATACGTTAAATAATTTATATTAAAAATTAATATTTAATATTGTAACATTGTGATCAAATAGTATGGTGAATTTGTTTATAAAACGAAAATTATTTATTTATTCTTCGAAATCAATTTCATATCCTTCAAAGTAATCCCGTTTGCCGAATAGCCAGTAGTCGCATGAAGCCAAATCAGACGAATATGGTGGTTGCGGAACGATATGAGTCGAGTTTTTGTCAAAAAGTCGCTTAGAATCAATGCAGTATGACATGGTGCATTATCGTGATGAAGGAACCGAGAGTTGTAAAAACATGTGTAATTCGGAGATAATTAAACCTTTTGACAAACAAACGCTTGGCAAATGTTATAAACAGTTCTACCAAGTTGGAAAATATATTTACAATTTACTTAACTTCCTAATGCCCGCGAGTTTTAAATGACAATTTCATCTTACTTTTTGATCACAGTAGTACAACATAATAAAATAATATAGTTTCGTGTCATATTATATAATCGATCAAATTGTTTTCATTCGTGTATTTTATTTCAATAGAGCGTTATAAAATAATAATAATAATAATATTAAAAAAAACGTACTGCTTCAATGTAATTTGGGGTCAATTGTGACCGTGTTGAATTTTAACCCTAAACTTCCATCGATTCGATCGAGGTTCGCTTTTGTTTGAGCTATGAAACTTTTGTTCAAGAATGACCGACCGTTCATTATTATTTGTCAATTATTAACAAATTACCGCATGAAACGCGATTGTGGAAAAGCGGAAGAAAGCAAAGAGTTGGGGGAAGGGGATGTCGGGGTACGAGTTTATTATTAAATTAAATATTATTCTCCATAATCGATATTGGAAATTCTCATATATTGTAATGAAATAAATAACTAATATTTAACACTTATTTTTCATATATAAATTTTCTATATAATATTAAAAAAATATATACACACACGTGTATATATAAATACATTTATGTTTATGTCTATATACAAAATTAAAAAAGGTTCTGATTGGTTTTCACATATCCAATCAAAATACTTGGACACACGTTTTCTCATTATCCTTTTCTTTTATACAAATTCAACCCTTTTTCTATTATATATACCATATACCATATATATACATATATACACGAATAAATAACAGACTTTTATATAATATAATAGAACTGAATAAATATTAATTCATTATTATTTTTAGATCAAAATTGAACATATGATGAAAATTAAACAGGATGATTTTCATCAGAAATAACAAACTTTTTATTAAAATTCAAACGTTAAATTGATTTTTCTTAACGTACAATGCTGATAATTAAGTTTATATTAGTATTTAGAACACGTTTCAAATTTTGCTATTAGTTATTTTTACTCTTATTTTGCGGAATTGAAAGCGAAGAATGGAAAATCGTTATATTTCTTAACAATTCGAACACGTAGTAGTATTTAAACGCTAGTTAAACTCTCTTTTTTTACATTTAATATAATATACATATACATTGTGTTTGATTTTTAATTGTTTAAAAATTTTATATAATATATTTCCGATAATCGTTTTCAGAGATGTGGAAAAACAACATATATTTTCCATGATGTCGATTTTCCGTTACGTGTTACATATTTGAGAGCTAATAAATATAATATATATACTATATACCATATATATGAATAAATATATACATAATGTATTATCTATCGTAAAGGGTTTTTCTTTTTCGTCATAAATTTTTCACGCGGCGAATATACATAAAGGAAAATGTCCGCCGTGCTATATGTGAATTGCATGAATATTTGAATCGTATAAATGACAATGTAAAACTGGGGGGGGGAAAGGAAAAGTGTATCGAATATAATATGTAAGTTAAAGTAATATGTATCGATCCGGAAAATTCTCGTTATTCAAAGTGGAAAATCGAATGTCCAGTGCGTATTTCGCTTAGAAACACACACATATATAAATATACACACGTTTATATGTATATATATATATATATATGTTTGTGTGTGTGTATGTGATTTAATATTTCATTATATGTGGAAAATCGACATGTAAAAGACATTTTCTTCAGTTTTTCTTTTATATAACATATATATTATATTGTAAGAATAAGCTTTTTTGTTATATAAAAACAAATCAATAGCTTATTTGGATCTGAAGTTTTCTATTCAAATGTCTACTTTATGTTCAACTTTAAATATAAACTTTATTGAAAAAAAAACCTGTAAAATCAGGTCCATTTGATATAATAAAATCCATTAATATTTTCAATAGAATCGAAACGTTTGATCTTGTCTTAAAACGATCCAAACTATTTTTCAATCGTAAAACTTTGAAAATATAATAGTTTTAAACTCGGTAGGTAATATTTGAGGAATTTTAAAGCATTTTTGAAGAAAAGTTTTCTCAACTACTAATTGAAAAAAAAGCGATCGATTTGTTCAATTTCAATAAATGTAAAATTATGTTTTTTTACTATTATTTATAATAAAAAAGTTTTAACATTTTGCTCAAGTATTATTGCTATAGGAATTAATATAAAAATATATATTAAAATAAACGAATGTAATAAAAGTTAATATATATTATTCACATATATACACACACCATGTTTAAAATTCACAAAACGTATAATGTTAAAGTAACTATTAAATTCTAAAAATCAATACATTCTTCACTATTCAAAATATATATATTTATATATAATATAATATAAATTAAAAGGTATTTCAATATATTTTTTATCTATAAATTACATACTAAATCTTATACGAAATTCGTGAGATTGATTCTTGGAAAACTATAAAAAAAATATATAAACATAATTATAATCATCTTATTTTATAGTTCATAGCTAAACTATATCGTTCATATTTGTTTATAATGCAGTTTCTATTTCTTTCGTCTATGTATATCCGGTTACTCCAATTATGTCGTCATGACATTTTGTCAGAAATCTTTCAACAATGTCCAATTTTTGGATGTCATTCTCTATGACATATGCAACCTGTTCTGTCTATTTTAATACAATATAAATTTAATAACGTATAAATATGTTTAATTTTTTTTATTTATTACTTTCTGATATATTCAGAATTGACGAATAATATTTTTAAAAAGATTTCAAATATCGTATATAAAATAATTATCATTGAAAATATTTAAATATATGTAAAAGAAAATCTGTTGAAACGTCAAACGGCGCACCGAGATTGCGGAACGTAAAGTGAAAAGTTTCGTTTCGATTTTCTCGATTTTCCCGATTTCCTTCTCCGACACGTCGACTCTTTTCCCGTCCGATATTCGGCATCCATCATCCGTCTTCGCGTTTTCGACCCTCTCGGGCTCCATTTTCCACGTCCCTCGGAAAAACGGTTAATCGATATGCGACCCTTGTCTTGTCCACGCCGACCGCACACGTTTCGCGTTGGAAAATTCCCCATTTTTTTATTGCCGGAAAAAAATCTAAATAGAAAAATAAAGTGTGCAGAGGCGGACTCGAGGGCGGTTGCCGGGATCGATCGCGGGTAAAAGGAAGAGGTCCGGATCGAAAAATTGAGAAAAATGTGCGTGCGTGTGTGTGTTGATTGAAAACGTGACGTCGTACAATAGTTTGACGAAGGTTAAAAGCATCCAAGTCAACTATATATGTAAAGACGCGAAAATATTTTCGCCCCATTATTCGACCCCTATGTGATGTAAAATTTTTGAATATATTTATATTGATAAAAAAAATAAATGAATTAACTCCATGCTTAACATTATTTAAACATACATAATAATAATAATATTTTTTTTATTGTATATATAAATAAATTTATATTTATATTTAAAAAAAATGTTCTCGATTTGTATCTTGTGGATATACCATAATTCGTAAAATTGGGGTGGTTTAAGGTGTTTCGAATAACGCTAAACGCCCGCGGGTTATTAAATACCTGTGGCTCGTCGAAGGCACAACAGGTGCTTTCCGCCCTCAAAGGGTTAAATATGTAGCCGGTTTGAAGTGTCCGAATACTGGATATTTAATTTCGTACATCTTTAACTTTCTTCAACATTTTAATGTTTGATAGAACTAATTTAATTATATCTGCGAATCTAAATTTTCATAAATGATTCTAAAATTTTCATTATTTTAATATATGTATATATCAAAAATATTATAACGTGATTCAACGCTTTATAGACACGCAATAATAAAATAAAATATAATATTTTATATTTACAAAAATTTCCAATGCTTATCATATATATAAATATATATTAAATTATAAGTATAAATCAAAATCAGATCAATTTCTATACGAAATTCTCGATAAAAACAAAGGGGAAGTGCGGTTCATTTGGACCGATTTTATATTGATATAATATTTACTTTTATCGCAAGTTATAAAGTTTCTAAAGTTTCTCAATCTAAAATTGGAATAAATTATTAATATAACATTTTTAATTTCAGATTCGGACGTCGACGAGCTGACGATGCACCACGGCAACAGATATCGTCCCGAAGAATTGGCCAAATTGGCCAGCATGACCAAATTCTCCAAGAAGGAGATAAAGCTTATTTATCGTGGATTCAAACAGGTAATATATATATATATATATATATATATATATATATATTATAGAAAATAGATAGATAGCAAGACTTTTCCATTTAAGAACACAAAAAGATCGATAAGAAGACAATTAACCTTTTGCACCCTTATCAAAGTGAGGACACTTTGATTTGTCACCCCGCTACCTTAATTAGTGCGGGTTTTATCTGTAAAAAGTATATAACGTTATAATGAAACATCAGACACCGTTTTATCCGGTCTAAGTTCTATTCAATATCATATCATATAAGTATATTGCCGAATAAATATTTTGTATATTACATCAATATATAAGCGCATTAGCCATTTTGTATCTAATCCTATATTGTTTGGGTTATTTTTCTAAAGGATTGCGTCCATCGATTTTTGATTAGACTCTATAATTTTCAATGAAAATGGATTTTGTCCAACGATAAAATGGATTTTAACGCCTGAAACGTGTTTGAAAATGTACGAAAATAAATTTTATTTATATACGGCGTATTCAGGCTTTTTATGTAAATTTGAACCGATTCAAACATTCCCCGTATTTATATGAAATGTACATAAATATTTACACACGTTGCAATCAAACATTGTTTATTTGCGACATGAAAACACAAAACATAATTACGTCATTTAATTTATGTTGATTATTTTCGGATAATATACTGATTTTTCATATATTATCATATTTACTATGTTATGATAATTGTAATAATGTATATGTTTACATATTTATAATTTATGATATGTGTACGAAAACGCAATTTAACATTTCGAATCGACGATACGATTTATATTATTAATAAAAAATAAACAAATAAATAATCGTTTACAGATTGAGAAGCACTGAGAATCTAAATAGTATTCTGATTAATAATGCAACTCTAATTTTGAGATAATGAGAGCGGATTATGCTCGAAGTTAGCGAAGAATAAAATTGGGGTAAAATTGGGATGAGATTTTGTACGTTCTTTTTTTGTGAAAATTAAATATTTCATTTTACGACGATGACCGAATTCAGTCGTCTTAGCTTTTGATCCGAAGCTTTTTTTGTCAAAGACATAAACGATAAACCCGGCGAAAACAATGAATGCATATTTGAAGAAAACGATAATGCCCGTAAATAGAAGTATTTTTACGGCCAAAAAATAATTCAAATAGCAAACGTATAAAATTATAGATATATTTTAATAATAATTTTTGTATATTTATTTTTAAGAGAACACATATAATTATTTTTTTTGGTAGACTTCTCATTTTGAAATCGAAAGTTAATTTAATATTCTATTCTGAAAATTCTAAATAAAATTGATTTTTATAATTTAAAACGTCCATTTTTTTCTTTTCTTCGATATTTATTCTTATTTTATAGTCCACAATTAAAATTCATTATCAAAAATCGTGACTAGCATCCTGAAATATTCTTCAGCATAATAGCGTCAAAATTTTCATTATAATTGAATTTTCTATATTATAATTATTTTTGGTTGAAAAGATTCTTTTATCAACTTTTTTTTCTTGATAAATAATATGAATATTTTTATAAATTTGAAGCAAAATATTTGAAATTAATGAAAGTAATGTAAAAATATAATTAAAAAAAATGTAAAATATATGAAAATTGAAAGATTTTTAAAACATATCTACTTTACATATAAAAAATATTTTTAATATAATTTTAAGATGTGATAAATATTTTCAACCTTCAATTTTTATAATTTCTTAATCTAAATGGATTATTAAATATTTAAAGTGAATCTTTTTTCAGTTAATATATTTTATATTCTTTATTCATTATAAATGACAGCAATATTTTATCGTTTATATATTTATCATCGAAAAATTATATTATTACGAATCATGAAAACGACTCTCAGATCCACAATGTCGTTAGCGTCACATTCATCAGTATCGGAATAAATAATAAAAATCATAATTATTACGGTCACATAATAGGAACCATTTAAAACAAACCGTCGTTAATTTTTTGCGTTTATTCCGATTAATTCGAGATGAAAAACGACGATAGCGATAATTGAGAAATTTTCGCGGAAAACTCCCGCTTCGGACGGTTTTCCGCCATCCTTTTTTTCCACTGAGCAAAGAAAAACATCGTTACAGAGCGATAAGACTTTTCCGACCACCCCTCCGTCTTTCTCCCGTTTTTCCGCGTTAATTATGCGACTCGATCTCAGACACAAAGGGGTGGAAAACTCGTCGTCGGATATTCTTAAGTCGTAATTAATTACGTCCTCTACGAAAATGATTAAGCTGAACGTAAAATGACGAAATATTAAATTGTGAATTTAAAAGAAAATTAAATAATTTATGAGATTGAATATATATATATATATATATATATATATATATATATATATATATATATATATATATATATATATATATATATATATATATATATAAGTATATTTATAATACATTCAGTTGAAATTCGTTATGAATTCATAGATATTACTTCAAATTATATTTTTCCTATTATAAAATAAAATAAATTGACAAAACTATATATACTAATGTGATTAAAAAGTAAGGTGAAATTGTTATTTAAAACTCCCGGGCATTAAGGAAGGCAGGTAAATTGTACTTTTTTCCTAGATTGGTAGGACTGTCTATAACATTTGCCAAGCGTCTTTTTGTCAAAAGGTTTAATTATCTCCGAGTTACACGTGTTTTTACAACTCTTGGTTCCATTGGTTCAACCGCCACCACCGTATTCGCCTGATTTGGCTCCGTGCGACTTCTGGCTATTCAGCAATCTCAGAAGGCCAATGCGGGGACGCCGTTTTGACACGATTGAGGAGATGAAAACCAAATCGAAGAAGGTCTTGAGCGCTATAATCGTTTCGAGGACTGGAAAAAGCGTTAGCAAAAGTGCGTTTTATCGAACGGGGATTGCTTTGAAGCGGATGAAATCGATTTGGAAGAATAAATAAACAACTTACATTTTATAAACAAATTCACCTTACTTTTTGATCATAGTATATATATATATATATATATATATATATATATATATATTGTATTTAGACTGAAATAGTAGGGTATGTTATTTTAAACAAATTATAACTCAGATGGACAGGTGAAAGGGTTGCATTACACCGCCTGTCAGTATTTTGGTTAATCAAACTAAGAGAAGGGTTAAATAAACATTTATCTTTATATATATATATATATATATATATATATATATATATATATATATATATATATATATATATATATATATATATATATATATATAGAGGTCGGTTCAAAATAGAGTGAATCACTCTTGTAAGATGAATGGCTGGGTAGTTATTATTAAAATTTACATATATTATAAATAATATTTAAATAAAATACTATATTAATGTTTATTAAAATGGACGACACTAATTCGGCATTGGAAAAATATTTGTGTGTATTTTATAAATTTTATTTATATTTAATATCGATGATTGAAAAAAAACTGTGTTTCTCTGATAAATATACATTTGACCTGGAATGTTCAAATTTTATACATTTAAATATATATCTGATCCGGAATGTTTAAATTTAACCCTTTCCTGACTACTGATGTCATATGGAATCATGTTTTGTTTTGTACGGATGGCTAAAGATAATTAAATAATATATTCAGTAGATTATTCTCGTTTTAAAGTGATTTTTATAATTGAAGTCTTGTTATTTTGTAATTTATTTTGTTATATCGTAGTTTTGAAATAATTATTATATGTTTATTACGAATATTTATATATAAATCAGAGATCAGAGAAAAATGTAAAAATGTAAAATGTAAACTTGATCACACTGTATATGATTTAAATTGAATGACGTTTCATATATTATTATTTTTTAATATTCATTATAATTAATCTATAATAGTCAACAAGTAAACACTGTCATGGTAGAAAAAAGAACAAAGGGTCAGTATCAAAATTCTAATACAAATTTAGTAAATTGTCTCGCACGTGATCGAACGTCGCCATGTTGGCTGCTAATGGCCAATAAACGTGGCCGTTAAGACCTAATTATTAATTAAAACCAAAATTTAACCAACCCCCCCGCCACCGCCCCACAGGCGATTCGTTCACCGCTTTAACCCTTTCCAAAGTCGCCGGGGCATTAAGGCGAGATTAAAGTTATTATTTTCCCTTCGAGAATAAATTAATAATTATTTCACTACCCTTTTCGCCCTTTTACAGACGCGAAGGATGAGGGTTGTGGACTAATGCGGGGTTGAAATATGCGAGCGTGCATATTTGATAAAATCAATTATCGCCGAGAAGCCTTCGAAATTCGTCCGTTTTCAGTTTGTTTTCCTCGTTTGGCCGTTTCGAAAGTCGCGAGTTTTTCCGACGCCTTTTTGCATTTTCCGAAAGATGAAAATACGCGCGCACATAAATATTATACTATAATTAGCTTTGCATATTCATTTTCTTTTGGTTTTACTTGAAATATATCATTATTTTATATATTTATATAAAAAAAAATATTTGAAAATTTTTTATTTTGCATAATAAAAAAAATATTATTACAAAACATTTACAAATGATTTTATTAGCATTGAGAATTTAAGCATATTTTTCGATTATCTGTATATTAAATTTAGAAGATAAACAAATGTTTAATAAAATAAGGCATGAATATATATTATCTCTTTATCAAAAAAATATAACAATTTGAATTCAGAAATCGATATATTTTTTTTAAATAATTTTAATCATACAAAGATTCAATGAAAAATAAATAATATTTTTTTCAATAATATGATCGTTTAAAATATTAGTTTACTAATTAAAATAAGAAAAATATTTGATATTAAACGATTATAAATTTGAATAAATACAAGCTTAAAATTATCTTATAGATAACGCTGCTATTATTAGCAGCGCTAACGAAAAAAAAAACAATTTTCAGACGAGTGAATTCGTTAGTGAGTGCTGTTAACGCTGCCAATTAGCGCAGCGTCAAATCGTTATTATTTCGTCTACAATTAAAACTTTTGCTATTAAAATAAAAGTATTATAAACGACAATATAATTATGAACTAAAAAAAAGTTTAACACTTTGACCACTGCACTATCGCGGTTATTAAACGCCGTTTTAATAACCGAGCGTTCGTTACGAGTAATTCTAATTACCGCTTTCAGTCACATATTAAGTATTACGGCTCTACAACGAAATCCGGTGTACGTTTCGCCGCTTATTGTTCCGGCTCGAATACGAGACGATAAAACTTCCGGTTATAATATTTTCGCGTTTACGATTCATGTTAAACGCGCGACGTTTCCCTCGCGAATAATTATTAAGCTTTGATTGCTATATGAGTGGATTTAATTAACCGAGCAAATTTGACTATTTCTATTTATTATATTAAAAAAAATCTTATATATTATTAAATATAATTTTTTTTTATTATATATATATATATTATTAAAAAAATATTCGATTATTAAAAAAATCATAAATTTAATAAACATGTATGAATGTAATGTTTAATATTTGATCGAAATAATATTTTTTTATATTTATTCTAGAATATAGAATGAAAATTCGCACACGTTCACGGCTTAAAACATTATTTTACGGCGACAGGTGTTAAAGAGATACCTGAATTTTTCAGCTGAAACCCTCTGTTAACCCTCAAAACAATTTTGTACACTTCTAAAGTGCCGTGAAAACTTGAGACCATTTACAAAAAGGTTCATAAAATGCAAGAAACTCGGCACTGTTTTACACTTTTTATACTAACTTACGGAGAAGAAAAAAAAATATATATATAGTTATATAAATAAAATAATTAAAAAAATATATGATGTAATAAATAATGCTCGTTAAAATTAATTCATAAAAATATTAAAATAAACAAGATTTTTAATTATTTATTAACAGGAATTATAATAAAGTTATATGAAAGAGTATGTTAATGTATCGAATTCATATTGTTAAATATTGAAAAATAATTATTGAAGTAACGTTTTTTGTTATGAATTAAATTGAGAAAAAAAATCGCTGAAAAAAATTGGCAAATATCGGTTTGTTTGCTTTTGGTGCGTTTTTTTAACACGTCGGCCGCCCCGAGGCAATGCCTAGTGGTGCGTTTTTTTTATTTATTTTCACACTTCACAAAACGAACGATGCAATTTACAAAAATATCCGATAAAATCTTCGGGTATTTGTTTGATTATTTATTTATTTTTATAATACTCATTTCAACTTTTATATGTTAAAATTTATTGCATTAAATTACCGATGATTCTAATCGCTGAAAATTAAAAAATAAGAGTAAAATATACAAATTAATATGATAAATAATAAATTAAATGTCTAATATTAATTTTATCGTTAAATTTCTAATTTTTTTTATTTAATCATCAATTTTATATTTCATTCAAAAATAAAAAAATAGTATATTAAAAAATAATAATTATTTTTTACTTATTGATTAAAACGGTGATTTATTTTATGCACTTATTTTTCAACAACATTAATTAATACCAGATCATTAGGGGTTCCAACCTTTGGTCATTATCTTAATTATTAGTAATTAACAGCTAATTATCCAATTACTGATAGCAATGAATTGAAAATATAAAGCTTAATTAGAGAACTGCTATCGACATTATAATGTGATATATAAATAAAAGTATTTATTTTGCGATGTAAAACAATTACGAATTATTTTATTTTTTTCACCTTTAATCAATTTTATATTACCAAAAATGAAATAATTTTAATATGTGATGATGTCAAAAGGAAAAAAATAAAATAAAAATATATTTATAGAAGAAATGAGAAAAAATCGACTTCAAAAAAATAAAGTTTGAAGTCTTTACAATATTGCAATATGTTGCGGAAAAAATGTGTCGAATTTGTTTCGCTTTTCCGCCGCGATTTTCTTTTTCTTTTTCCACTTTTTTTTGTTGCGCTGTCTAAACAATATGACAAACATTTTCTCCGGCTGCGAGGTGATATTTTTCGCAAGTTTTTCCAAAAGGTTTTTCGTTCTCGGTCACGCGATTGCTAGAAGAAACGGTCGCGGAAAAATCGGAAAATCCTCTTTCCCGCGCGTTTGAGTTTTTGGACAAACGAAATTTATGTCTCTAATAATAATTTATTTTTTTTGCGAGCGCGTCATTCGAACATATTTCGTGAATTATTGCTTTGAACAATATTAATTTTGAGGATCGATCCTTCGATTTTCCCGTTTTTCCTTTATGGAAATTTTTTAATATGTCGAAAAATAATGGTATCGACGTTCTATTTCCATAGAAAATTTATGTATTACAAATATTTCATGATCAAATTTTAAATTGTTTTTATTCACAATTCTATCAGCAATATGAATTATTAACAAGTAACCAGTGGCGTTACGGCTATTTTAGTATTAAACTTATCTTTATATCTTTTTGTAGTGAAATTTACTTTTAAAAACAATTATATATATAAATATATATATATATATATATATATATATATATATATATATATATATATATATATATATATATATATATATATATATATATATTACAAAAGTATTATATTTTTATTTGTTATATTATTTTTTTAGTTTTGACATCAAATCTAATTATTTATTATTTATATGAAAAATTTTATCTCAAAAATATTATTTTATATTACTTATAAAGAAATAGATGTAAATACGAATTTTTAAAAATTATGCCACATTTGAATATATTTTACTTATAAAATTTTCATTATTAATGACTTTTCAATGACGATTCATTTTCGTCAATTTAGATATAAATTTTCTTCATATATTAAATAATATTACATTTTATATTAATAGCAATAAAGTCGTAAATAATTAATGGAAGCCATAACAAATATCCTTTAATAATATATAAATTTGCAAATTTCGCAGAATTAAATCGATTCGAAATTATATTAATATTTGTTGCAACCGCTTAGAAATTTGAAGCGTATTATATTACCGAACCGAATTAATTCATAAAGTTGATTAATTGATTTATTCGGGGGTAGAGGCGAGGAGGGGGCGAGGCGGAGGGAGGAGAAGAAGGCATCGATTCTTACCCAATCCACTTTTATTAAAATATTAGGGGGGCAATAATTTGTTTTGTTAAATTGCGAATTTCCCGTCGAATGCAATTAATGTATAAATTTTACGCAAAATTTATGAGAGGATCCCGTTAAAAAGTCTGTAAAAACTTTTAAATGTTTGGACTTTTTGAAATATTTTAATTTGCAACGAATTTGTCGAAAGTCAAGAGAAACGTTTTAATTTATGTATGCAACGGGCGATTTGTATAATTTACTCAATATATAAATTTGTAAAAAAAATATGTTTAGCGACGAGTTTTAATATTATAATTTATAAACTCAACCTCACTGCACGCCACTGCTTTTTTATCCAATTGTTATACAAAAACTAGTAGTACTAATTGTTAGAAGTTTGCTATATTATATTTACTATATGAAAAGTTTTGAGATTTTGTTATAGTTTAAATACAAAGGGCTGAAAAAAAATTTTTTCAACTTGAAATATATGGTAAAACATTTTTTTAAATTTTCTCAATTATAATAAATTAAAATAATTTATGATAAAATATAAATTTTGGTTATATATATATATATATATATATATATATATATATATATATATATATATATATATATATATATATATATATATATATATATATATATATATGTATATATATTTATTTATATATATATATATATATATATATATATATATATATATATATGTATATATATTTATTTATATATATATATATATATATATATATATATATATATGTATATATATTTATATATATATATATATATATATATATATATATATATATATATATATATATATATATATATATAGTCTTAATTAACTCTTATCTTAGACATGATAATTCGTATTGTATTAATAAAATATCAATATTCACCACGATCCGCATTAAGTTAAGCTTTTAAAGCGATTAATGGATTATATTGTGGTAATTGTATTTGTCGGATTTCCCCCCCCCCTGGCCCGTGTAATTTTATTTGTATCCATTCTAATGTAATTATTAAATAACTGTTTGTATTGAAATAATTTTATAATGAAAATATTTATTGATTGAAAAAAATATATATATAAAATAAAATTATATAAGAATGCATATAAATAAATAAATATATATATATATATATATATACACACACACACACACACATATATATATATATATATATATATATATATATACTGTATTATTTATATTTAAAATTACCACGATTTTCCGCAAAATATTTTTCCATATATAAGGATAGTAGTAGACTTTCTTTCTGTTGAATATCGCGGATATCTTCTTTTTCTCGCTTTTCGGTGGAAAATTTCCGCTCGAACGAACATAACTATTTTCCGAGTGCGTTTTTCGTATGCGTGAAAATTTTCCTACGAATTTTCCTTTATGTCGACTGAGGTATTTTATGATTATGTACATCTTCTCTTTTAACGTATATATATATATATATATATATATATATATATATATATATATATATATATATATATATATATATATATATATGTATAGTAGTAGGATGAATAGTTGTAAAATTGATTTTTATTCCTTATTTCAATTTGGAAATTTATTAGCTTTATACTTATGAATTGGATTTTCACTGTACACTAATTTTATTTTTTAAAATAAAAATATGTTTTTTTTTAATTTTATAAATACTTATATATTACAAGATTGATTTCATTATCACTTTTGTACGTTTTATTATCCTAAATTAATTTGTACGATTTTTTTTCTATACGTTTGCTTAGAAACATCAATATTAAGAAATTTTATATACACTATATATATTTTTTTCATATATATGTTTAAATATTGCTCATATGTTTAGAGATTATAAATATATATTAAAGTTGTCAATTAAGAAAAGTTACAACAATAATAAGGAATGTAATTTTTAATCGATTAAAAAATATTTTTATTTTTATAAAACATAAACAAATTACAAAATAATCTTAAAAATACTTCGCACAAACACAGTTCAACAAAATTTCTGCATTCACCTCTATTTCGGTCGCAACTTTATTTTTCCGCATTTTCTTCACATTCAGGGAATAATGAGGCATGTTTTCCGCGAAAAACATGAAACGCATTGTTTGTATGTATATATATATATATATATATGTGTGTGTGTGTGTGTGTATGTACGTATTTTCTTTTTTCGTGTTTCTTTTATTTTTCGGGAAAATTTTCTAAAGTGCGCTATATTCTGACTCTCATCATGAAAACAGCGAAAGAGACGTCTGAAAAAGTCGACTTCCTGGCTTGTTTCAAGAGCTCTTTCACGTAATTTAACGCTGAAATTAAGGTTCATTCATTTCTTTATTCTGCTGAAACGATACAATATGCTATTAACGATTACAACATTTCTTTTTGAACGCATGAAACTAAATCTTAAATTTTTCTTAAGAATTAAAATAATTTTATATTAAAAAAAATTAAACAAGTATAAATTCTATAATAGATGAGGCAATTTTGAAATATGATCTTTTAAAAAAATATATAAATTAAAAATGTTTATTTATTGCAATATATAATGGTCAAATAAAAATTGTTTTTCTGATAGTCTATCTAACATAAAAAAATATATACAATTTTTATTTTTTTTATCATTAAAAAATTGTAAAATAAATAATTTTTAAGTGATTATTTATCGTTAATGAAGAGAGACACTTAATGAAAAATTCAATACGAAAATAAACGTAAAAAAAAGTTAACAAGGGCAGATTGAAATAAAAATGTCGAAAACAAAACAAACAAAAAAAACATCCTTCTCCCTACGCGTCAATTCGTTTCCGGAAACGGAAAACGGTCTTTTCTAAAAAAAAAAATATAAATAAATAAATAAAAACAACAACAACCGCCCGTAAAAAATTCTCGCGGGAAATTAACGTAAATAATAACAATAATAATAATAATACACGTTATTATTTTATCCCGATTCGACGTCGAAAACGATTACCGTGCGGTTTTCGAAGGGTTTTCCGGAAAATTGTAAAGGGCTCGACGTTTCGACGTCGCAAAACGAGGCATCGCAACGCAAAACCTTCGGGTCGACATTACAACGCGACATATTCAATTAAAGCGTGCGGTTTTAACGGCAATTTATGTCGCATACGTTAAAATTATTAAGCCGACGGCGGAAAGGGTCGAAAAATTTCCGAAAACGCTAAGGAAAAGACCTTCGTTATATAATAGAATATAAAGTAAATCATTTATTACAATATTATTGTGGCTATGTAAAAGATTATTGCTCTTTCATAGATTGTTTTTGGATTTAAATTTTATATATGTTGAAAAATATTATTTCAATATTTAATAAGATTTGTATTACAAATTATACTTTTCAATTTAATATAAATAATCAATCTGACAATATTTAATACTAATCAATATTTTATTTCAACAGAATAATGCATTTTTTAATTAAACAAATTTTAACTTAAAATGTTGCGAGAAAAATTATATTTTTATTAATAATGTACTAAATTTTATTTTAGTATATATAGTATTTTTTTAATATTAATGTTCTAATAAATACAGTTCACTCATATATTATTTCATCAATCAAATTTTAATATATAAAGTAGCAAAACCTTTCCTTTATATTCCATTATATATTTTATCATCTTTAAATATATATATATATATATATATATATATTAATTTAATGTTTAAAAATTATTAATAATTATTCTAGACGTTATTTAAAAACATTACTACTATAAATTATAAAAATCATAATCGCTATATATCAATCTAGCGTTAAAGTAATTTCTAAAAATCATTGAAAAAAAATACCAAAAATCTTATATAATCTATATATTACATTAAAAATGTACTTCAATATATACAGATAAAATATATAGAAATCAAACGTAAAGTCCGTTAACTTTTTGACTCCACTTCACATTTTTGCACGTATCGTCCAGAGTAATATTTCTGAATATAATAAACACAATATATATATATATATATATATATATATATATATATATATATATTTATGTGTGTGTATTAAATAAATAATTTATAATTGATGTGCGCCGTGCTTGTAATGATTTACGAGTGATATCATTTGTGCGTGTTCTTCGTATTAATCCATATATTTGCTCAAAGAAACAAAACAAACATCTGGTATAAATATCATTGTTTGCTTGAATCATTCATCATATATAGATATATATATATATATATATATATATATATATATATATGTATATATATATATATATATATATATATATATGTATATATATATGTATATATATATATATATATATATATATATATATGTATATATATATATATATATATATATATATGTATATATATATATATATATATATATGTATATAGTATGAATATATTTTTTAATATTAATTGTTATAATCTATGTTAAACTTGAGTGTATATTATACAATTTCATTGGTATTCATTTATTATTCTTTTCATTTTATTTATAATTTTCAAAAATATGAAAAATTATAATATATTTAGTTTAAAAAAAATAAATCCAATATGTATATATAAATATATATAAATTAATAATATTGTAATCTGCAGGCGCTAGTTTTTATTTGTTAAAATAATGTTATTAATTCCTAATGGAATTTTATTCCTAGAAATAACACACACACACACTTATATATATATATATATATATATATATATATATATATATATATATATATATAAACAAATAAGTAACTAATAAAATACTCACGAGGTTTGGATTACATTACCAAGCAATTTATTATGAAAATAATCTCATTTATATTACAACATACAAAAAAATTATATATATATATATATATATATATATATATATATATATATTTCCAGAATTATCATCCCCTTGGTAAAAAAAAATATTAAAAGAAAATCTTCAACGTTTCTGTTTATTATTATTATTATTGTATAATATATTTTCACTATCCGCTGAAATGAATTAATTTATATACAGGTCATATTTATAGCGCGAATATAATGTAATATTATCCGATGCGAAAATACGTTGTAATAAATTAATTTCTCTCGGATGTGTGTCCGTGTGCGCGCGTAACGCTCGATATTTATTTTAAATTATTAAAATCGTAATTCAAAAATGCACTAACGTGCAGACGGCAGGTGTCCCTATTAATAACGGCAACATTATATATATATATATATATATATATATATATATATATATATATATATATATATATATATATATATATATATATATATATATATATATGTAATATATATATAGGATGGCATTTAAAAAAATAATTAAATAAATATTTTTAATAATATAATAACTAACTGAAATCAAAAATTATTATTAATATCTATATTAAAATGTATCCGTTATTTTATTATAATTTAATATTAAAAAATTATAATATAATATTTTTGATAACAAAATAGATAGTTAAATTATACAAAAAGATTTTTTTTCACTTACCTAAAATATTGTTTTAATTAATATTATCATTATTAAAAATATATGAAATTTTAAAATATATATATATATATATATATATATATATATATATATATATATATATATACCGTTGAATATAGAAGATTAAATATAGAACTTGATGGTAACGCACACATTCATTTTTTGTTGATATTTGAATAATTATATATTTTTTATATTCTTTAAATTATTTCAATTTAATTAGTAGTAAAATTTTAAAATTTTTAATCAAAATTTATATGTTTGTAATATAATAGTAATGTTTTTATGTTTCACATATCTTTAATATATATTTAAAATATATTAAAATAACAAGAAAAAAAATAATACGTTACATTTTTTACGACGCCGTATAACTAATGAGCGTTAAGCATTAACGAATCGTCGTAAATTCGCAAAAATTCACTTAAACCGAGCATTAAACGACACGCGCATAAATCTCTCGATTTTCAGCGACTCGCATCGGTTTTTCCGGAGTTTTCCGGGGCACGCACACCATTTTTTCACATCAACGCGCCGACGAAAGTGTTTTATTTCCTTTAATTTTTTTTCCACCGCTTTACTTTCCTCTCTTCCACCCCCGGCTGAAGGTTTTACCTCGCGTTTCACCCTGTTTAGTCATCCCTCATCCCTTAGACTTTAACAAAGCTACCGTTCGAAGCGATTTATTGTCGGAAAAAATGCCTGCGAAAAGGCAAGGGTTGCGGCGTGTGAAACGATGTGTAAAATTTTTACAAATCGAAAAAAAATTTTTTTCATCCCCCCCTCCCCGAATATAATAATAGTAATTTAATTCGGAAAAATTAATCGAGCGATTTTTATGTGCGAAAATTTGTCACATAATATTGGAACAAAAGTACTACATTATTCAAGCGTTAAATACAATTTTTAAAATGAAAAAAAAATATATATATATATAAATTAATAAATAAATTGTCATAAAACTGTTCACGATTTTTAAGACATTTTTAGTCATCTATTATTATATGCTAAATCATCACGTATTTATTTAAATCGATATATTTCATAAATAATTTTATTTCAATTATTAAAATAAATAAAAAATTAATGTGTTTCATAAAAATTGAATTATTTATTCATATATAAATTGCATACATCTAAAAATGTAACGATCTTGAATTAATATCTATGATCTTCATTTGAAAGTAAATTAAGTACGTTACCACTAAATTATCTTTATTATTATTAAAATCTTTAATATTTTTCTTGAATTCTTGTGAAAAAAAACATGATAAAAAATTGATTTGAAGATTAATTTTGTATCAATCACTCAAAATTATCATTAATACTATTAGACATAATTTTGATAATAAACATATATTAATTATATATCGTAATATTTTTTTATAGGCAACAATTTAGAACATGGTTTCTTTGTATTTCAAACATTTCATATGCATTTGAATACTTTAATTGCAACATAAAAGTGGTTTTAAATCTTTTTTTCATATTTCTGAAACGTCAATGTGTCCACTTTTCTTTGAATCATATTGTATTTTATTATACTTCAAAGTCACGTTTTCAAAATGAAAAGCCTCAAACGTGACAATTCATATTTCGTCTATTTTTATTTTATTTTAATTTATATTTAATCGAAAAAGTTTGAGATGCGCCGCTTTAATCGGAATTATTAATGAACGCTTAGCGTGCAGGAAAAACCATAATATTATAATTCCAACGACGGCCATCGAAGCTGAAATTATAAAATTAATTTATATAATGTGCAACGATTGAAGAAAAAAAAATTGGGAGTATAATTTTTTTCAGCCTATTCAGGTATAATTTATTTTATGTAATTAAATTAGAGCAACAATGGGATTTATGATTTAATTTCCCGAGGGCGCAAAATTTTTGCCGACGGTGTTTTAGTGCAAAAATCGATCATTTTAAATTTGTGCTTATTGTATTATAATATATATATATATATATAATTTATAATATTTTTTATAATTTTAATCTTTCAGGAATGTCCTTCAGGAATGGTCGACGAGGATAGTTTCAAGCATATTTTTTCCCAGTTCTTCCCGCAAGGAGGTAATTAAAAATATTATAAAAATAAAATCTGATTTCATAATACTTATTTTAAGAGTAAATATTAAAGCGATTTAATTTATATCAATTGCTTCAATTGACCGCAAATGTTTTAACATTATATTTTATTAATATTTTACGATTATATAAAAAAGTTAATATTTGGCTATTATAGTCATATGCAGTATCAATGAACTACCATAAATATTGCGAATGTTTTCATAATAAATTCCAATTTACTCATATTAAAAATATTATTTAATATAACACTGCACGAATTCTATACATTGGGTCGACTCTAATGTTATTTATGTGTTTTTGTGCGTATATTATATTATTTTTTTATTGATCAAAATTTAGTATATATCGATATCAAACAATAATAAAATTATATCAATAACACTAAATGACCGATTATTTTGAAAAAAATAATAATAACTAGAATCAAAATATAATATTAACACGCAATCGATCGTTTTCATATCAATTGTATCGCAACATTTCAATAACGGTCATTACACTGGTACGAATCGCAAGTGAACGTACATAGGGCACAAGTGTAATTTCGTACAAAAATATGTACGATAAATAAGCAAAGTATTGAATCAATAAATTTAAAAATTAAAAAATCGATACAACATCGCAATATATCCGTGTTGTGACTACATTCACGTTGCTTAGCTGCAGTATACGAATAGTGAATCGATCGCGATGTAATAATTGATGTTAATATTTCGCCTATTTTCTATTATTAAATATAATATTTTCAAGAATTTTAAAAATATATAACATATAGAAATCGATATTAAAATCTATAAATTACAAGAAATGAGTAAATAATACGAATGAATTGGAAATTTATCATATATTTGAATTGTAAATCATATAATTTAACTTATGGGACGAAATGTTTGTTGCTATTCTGTTTGATGAATTTAAATCATTTTGGCCATAAGCGAGTTGATAATCACCATAATATATATCATAAACACATACGTATATTTTACATATGTCTGATCGAATTCATTATTTTATCGATCCATTTCACCCTTCCACACATTCTTTTATAAATTCATATATATGTAGCATTAACTTTTTTTTCTTTAAAAGACCGAACTTTTTAAATCGTAATCACAGATCATTTATATCGTTCCAATTTTTTTTTCAGCAAATATTATTCGTATTTTTTTCCATTATTAATATACGAAATAAATTTTCAGATGCCACAAACTACGCACATTACGTCTTCAACACGATGAAGCAGAAGCAGAGTGGAAAAATAAGCTTCGAGGTAAGAGATTTTTCATGATTAATATTACCCTTTTTTTTCATTATATACATTTTGAGAAATTTTGTATTTATACGATATCGCGGACAATAATCGTCGGTTGAAAAGTCTACGGAAATTTTCAACCGACGTATTCAAAGAGATTAAAATATTAACAATTTTTGTACGGATGTTACATGTCGATAATAATTTCGTTATCATTAATACGTAGTCGGCTATTTTTGATCAACAGATTCAAATCAAAATGAATTATTGTTACGATAAAAAAGTACTAATTATGGGAAAAAATCTACAAATAATACAAAATCGTTCTTGAAAAAAAAATTCCTAAATATACTACTGTGATCAAAAAGTAGGGAAAAATTATAATTTCAAACTTAGGTAGAAAAATTGTAATTTTTTTTCTAGGTTGGTAGGACTGTTCATAACATTTACCAAGCGTTTGCTTGTCAAAAGGTTTAATTATCTCCGAGTTACACATGTTTTAACAACTCTCGGCTCCTTCATCACGATAATGCACCATGTCATACTGCAATGATTCTAAGCGACTTTTTTGACAAAATTCATATCGTTCCGCAACCACCGTATTCGCCTGATTTGGCTTCGTACGACTTCTGGCTATATGAAGAGTTAAAAAGCGAATCGAAGAAGATCTTGAACACTATTTCGAAGACCGGAAAAAGCGTTGGCAAAAGTGCGTTTTATCGTAAGAGGATTACTTTGAAGGGGATGAAATTGATTTGAAAGAATAAATAAAGAATTTACATTTTGTAAACAAATTCACCTTACTTTTTGATCACAGTGTTATAATAATATCGACGCAATCAATCAAGCATTGAACTCGACATAAACAGTTTACATTGTATATAGATAAACAGAAGTCAGTGATTTTTCGTGCCTGGAACCATCGCCTGTGCACCGTTTTACTTATATACATTAGAAAAATGTTCCAATTTTGAAATGAAAACTCGGCAAAAACGCCGTTCACGGCCATAAATAACGAAACGTTTTTCGTTGCAATTTTCACAGAATTTTCCTGTGTTTTTTTCTTTTTTGGCCGACGACTACTAGCAAGAAATTTCACTAACGGATTATTACGGCTGCAAAACGTGAACCGCTTTGGCCTTTTTAAACAGGCTAAAAATTGGCCTACGGATATAAATTTAATGCCAATTCCTGCATTCAAATTCGGCATGAACGCTCCGATGTGAAAAGGTCAGCATTATTACAAAAATTCTATTTGATTCTATGAATTTCTAACCGATATTTTATGATATTGTAGGACAATTTATTTGATATACTGTATTTCAATGATCATATTATATCAATATTTTCAATCAATTTATTTTTTTTAATATAGTACTAATAATTTTATAATGAATTATTATTTCATAATGAAGTCTTAGAAAAATTTTGTCACAAGGCATTGGATTCCATTTAATCTAATATAATAGAATATTCTACAAATCTTTTACTATTACCTGTTAATAATTATATTGATTAATTATGACGTTATAATTTTAGACTAAATATATTAGTAAAATAACATAATAAATTATATTAAAAGATTTTTTATATTAGATAAGACTTAGAACTGAGATTCTCAATCGTTATCTTTTAAAATAATATTGATAATGACTAAATATTTTCAATTACCCTATATATAATATGAATGTACATTTTACTTATACAATTTATTATAACATGATAATAAATGCACCAATACACAAACGAAATCACAATAATATATATATATATATATATATATATATATATATATATATATATATATATAAGAAAAAACATTTTGATTACCGGAGATTAGGGCGCGTCTTTTTCCGTGTCTTTTTCATCCAGAGTTTTTCCGCCCCTTATTTTTTTTATTATTGTTTTCATTTAATACGCGACGTTAGTCTGAACGAGGAAAATGGGTTTTACAAAGAGCCAACCGAATAAATCCACCATTCATCCCCCAAACCCCGAAAAAATCCAACTCTGAACCGCCTCGTCCCCTTTTTTCCGTTCTTCGACGCACGGAAAATATTCATTCGTCCGAACGAATGTTTATATATTTTTTTTCGTCCGGGAAATTGTTTTTCCGATTTCCCATAACGATAAAGGGGCCGTTCCGCGGGAAATGACATTTTATCAAGACGTAACGGAACGATGAAAAGACGGGCCCGCATCAATATTTCATATTCAGACATGTTTATTTATCGCCGTTTCAATCCCGGAAAAACGCAGTTATATTTGATTCGAATACGCCTTGTAAACTTTTTCATACTTTTAACTTTAATTTATAGATATTTTGTGACGTATGAAAGTTTAAAAATTTAAAAAAAATTATACAAAATATAAATAAATGTATGTGATTATTCCCTTATGAAAGGCAATAAATATATAAACACAAATCTTCATATATATATTTTTTCCTAAAAATTTGATACATTTTTTGAATTGAAGTAAAGTTATTATACTTAAAATATTTTATAAAATAATATACATATTTTGCAAACAACTTGATAAATGCATAAAATCGGCTGTCTAATATTGAAAAATCATATTGCATTAAATTTTAGATCTATTTAAAATTTTCATACTTTTCAGATTTTTGATTTTTATTAATTAAACTCAAACAATATAATATACAATAAGTATAATATTTTTTTCAGTGTTTATTAACTATTTTAGTCACATTTTAATAATAAATATATATAATTTAATATAAATTTTGATGTTTTAACATACATATAAAACAATATAAATCAGTGGTACTTAAACTGTTTTCGAATTTAATTTCATTTTACAGAATTAAAAATCACTAACGATTATAAATAATGCAATTTATTGCTTCTCAACCAATTTTTTAAATCAAAATTTATTTTTTTAAAACATTATTATAATAAAAAGCAATATTGTAAAATGTATAAGAATTAAATTGTAACAAAATTTTATTATAAAATTTGAGATTTTCTCAATCCCATAAACAATAGATAAAAGTGGAAGTACAATGGCATCTTTTTTTTTCTCATGCGACATGATAGCTTTCATTCTCACGAACGTGAAAATCGTCGAAATCCAAGCCTAATTCTGTTTATACGCCATATATTGACGGAGAATTTTTATCTGCGCCATTTCAATATGGATGCCGTAATGAAAATTCGCAAAATGTAGTGTCATAAATAGTGAAAAACGTCGTCTCATCGCTTTTTCGAAAACACCTTCCAAATCGAAAGTGTTCAATATTCAAATTGGCCTAACGAGCGTCACGTTAGCATATTATAGGTTTCGAACCCGCGACCTCCGCGTACAAATATATAACACTGTAATCAAAAGTAAGGTGAATTTGTTTATAAAATGTAAATTCTTTCAGATCAACTTCATCCCCTTCAAAGTAATCCCCGTCCGATAAAATGCATTTTTGCCAACGCTTTTTTCAACAGTCGGAATAGTCTTTTTCAGATATAGCCTTCAAGACCTTCTTTCAAAACGGCATTCCTCGTATTAACCTTTTAAGTTGAATGGCGAATACGAGGAATGGTCAGAGTCGTACGGAGCCAAATCAGGCGAATACGGTGTAAAAAAAATCGCGAAAAACCAATGCAGTTTAAAATGGTACATTATCGTAATGAAGGAACCGAAAGTTTTAAAAACACTTGTAACTCGGAGATAATTAAACCTTTTGACAAACAGATGCTTGATAAATGTTATATACAGTCCTATTAACCTAGGAACAAAAATACAATTTACCTGCCTTCCTAGTGCCCGGGAATTTTAAATGACAATTTCATCTTACTTTTTAACTACATTAGAATATATTTTAAAGATTATATACTGATCGATTGAATCGATATCATTCTTATTATGATTTATATATGATAATCGTATAAAGCATTAAAAACTTCTGAACCATTCTTCACCTTTTTATTTCGGTCGTTTTTAACCTTTTTTTAAAATGCGATTCACTTTTTCGAATATTGATATCCATTATGATTATGTTAGTTAGTTTTTTTTTTGAAGCATAAAAAGCTATAAATATGGCGATTTTTATGCGGAAATTGCAAAAGCTTCTTAATGACCTCCTTCTCTATGGTTTTTTTTTCATAAGGCTATTGTCGGAAAGTCTTCAACATTTTCCTCCGACATCGTATTGATTAATCGTTCTTTTCCTATGGCCTTGTCGATGAAAAAGAAGAAGAAAGATATTTATGTTTTATGCTTCGTATTTATTATCGATATTTATGATGTTATTATGTTGCGAACCGATGATTTTTAAATATTGACTATTTCATATTAAATTATAATATATATATATATATATATATATATATATATATATTTATTTATTATAATATATATATAATATATATATATATATATATATATATATATATATATATATATCATTTTAATCGATATCGAATTAATTTTAAAGATGAAAGCCTTAAAATGGAAATTTTCTCTGATGATAAAAATATTTTTGCATAATATTATTTTTGAATAATTATCGGATTTAAATATGCAAAATATTGAATTTTTCGCATTAATTAAAATATATTTTTTAAAGAAAATTCAGTATTTTTTCATAAAGTCTCAACAATATTTTGAAATGATTTATGATATGTATAACATTATTTTTTTTATTAATATTTTAAAAATAAAGATTAAAAATATTTATTTTTAACACATATAAAATATTAATGTCCTGCATTATTACAATAATATTTTATTATTCCCTTTTTCGATTGGAAAACAGACATTTGAAACATAATCGGACAATGAATTCATTATTATAAATATTATAATTCTAGAGAGCGTTACACGCCGACAAATTACGCACGGACGGTTTCGATTTATGCATACATAATTCGATTTTCGCGTATCGAGTTTCGAAAAAAAGTATAAATCTTAGTAATCGTATCTCAAAAGTTCGTTTATAAAGGAAAATCGTCCGGGAAAAGCCGATTTACGTAAGTTTTTCCAGGAAAAGTGGAAAATCGGATATGGAAAAGAAAAATATATAAAAATTTTAACCACAATTTTTACTTTTAACTTGGAAAAGAGATTTAGGTAGATAATTTAAAGTTGAATTAGATCGTACTGAATTATTATTATCTTCATCTTATTGATTTTATTAATGTTAAGCATTCTGTACGTAGATACAACATAGATATTCTGCTAAATTTCGACCAAAAATTTATATAATTAGATTATTATATCGATTATCAATCATTTATTATATATACAATAGATTTCGTTATTTTTAATTATTGCTATAAAATAATCGTATTTGTGAAAAAAAAATTATATATATATATATATATATATATATATACATATATATATATATATAATTTAAAAAAATATAATTTGTAGTAGTCATAGAAACGTTGAATTTTCTTATCTATTCATGTTTAAATTCATCTCAACTATTTTTTCTGTGTAAAAATTATCAATTTATTTACAAAAATAAATTATTTTAAATCGAACTTAAAAAATATATTTTGTAATTCTTTTTTAGTCCTGAAATTAATTATCATACATTAAAAATAAACTAATATTGAACAATAATATATTTTAAACATTTTTTTGATTTAATTTAAATTTTCACCGTTCAAAAGAATATGAAAAAAAAAACAAACTTTCACCGAAACTCTTTATTTCGGTGTCACATCATAATTTTCCGCAAAAGAAAATCCACCATAATAAATCTCGTGCACTCGAAAAACAACCGTATTTTTTGTACGAAACGAAAAAAAACCGCCCAAAGTCGAAACTTGGAACAAAAATACGCTTATTGAACATTAAAAAGTTTGACGAGTTTTCCGAGTCCGAAAGAATACGATTTTAAAGTTTTTCTCCTTTTTTTAATTTAACCTCGTGTAGATTTTTTTCATGCGTGCGCGCAAAAAAAAAGAATAAAATTAAGTTTCATTTTAATAAAAGAAAGACGATATGACATTGACTTTTCCTGTAGGAAAAACGAATATTTTAATTGCATTTACATTTCGTAACAGCTTTACAAATTTGAATAACGTAAAAAATAATATTTATATTTTGACTAGATTTTTTTATTATTTCATCTGAAAATAATTTCATCTTTCTTATAATAAAAAAAATAAAAACGAATATCACGAAAAAATATATTGAGTCTGGAAGGACCATCTATAATATTTTTCTTGATATTTTTTTTATATGTCAAACTGTGTAAAAAATATATTTTTTTATTTTTGAAAAACATGTTTTTTCCACTGTTATATTTGATATAAAATTTAATCAAACTACCACAATAAAAATCTAACTTTTTTTATTTTAAAGGCTTTATTATTTTTCTTTATTTTCAATAGCTCGATTGAAAAATAACAGAATTCAATAACTATTATTAATAAATAATGTTGTACTTGAATCCTTTGACTTTGAACGTCAATTTTACGACTTTGTTTACAATACGACGTAAAACCAATAACGATATCGAATATAACAAGGCTTCATTTTTTGTAAAATATACAATTGTTGAGGCCTCAATTATCTGACAGGCAGAAGAAAGAATCTTTCATCTGTCTTTTTGAAAAATAAAAAGATAAAACAATAAAATGGTATAATAATCAACTAAATAAAATTATATTTAAACAACAATTTGAAAATAAAGTTTAATAAAACAATACAAGATGTCTTCTAAAGCGTCCAATTTATAATATAATATATAACATTTGAAAATTATAAAGAATAGAAAAAATTTCGCTATTTAAATTCAAATCAATGTGTTAAAATAAAATATAAATAAGATATAGATAAAAAAATCCTTATATTTGACGCTGACAAAAAGAATCCAAAAAAACAGATTGTGTAAGAAATAATGCAATATAAAGAAAAAAAATATATTTCGCAATACACAATTCACTTGTTGCTTGTTATCGTTGAAGTCTACGACGAAAAAGGTTAAACATTTTTCAGCAAAAATCGGCGCTGAAAAGCAAAAAAAAGCAAAAAAAATCGCCACTCGTAGCTCAGAGCAAAAAAGATCCAATGCATCTGCGTGTTTTCCGTCGAACGGAATCGGGCCCTTTTCTATCCCTCGCCCTCTTCTTTATTTTTCTCCTTTCCATTTCTGTGTCTTATTTTTTTCTACTTCCCCTTTCTTTCGCAGTCTCGTCTTCTTTACATGGCACGCAGGCGTTTCTTTTTTTCCTCTCGTTCGTCTGTGTTGTCTTTTTTTTTCTTTTTCACTCTCTTTTTTTTGTTCGCTGTCGGTTTTGTTCTGTCGCAATCTGTCTATACGCTTATGCGCCACGTAAATAATGGACGGAAGATTTCTTTTTTTTGTATGTCACCTCTTTTTCAAGAAAGTAAAAAAATGCAATATCCATTTAAATACTTTGAAATATATTTCTATGATATTTTATTGTAAAATATAATGAAAAAGACCTGTATTATGAACGTTTAAAAATAGGTCAAATTGAAATTTTAATAATGAAAATCTAAGCCATATTAGTTTGGTTCTCCACATTAACATTACTAAATGTCAACATGAAACGTGTCACGTTCGAATGTTTGCATGTATACGTGTAACGGACGAATTAATAACGTCACTAATCCTCTGGATGAACGATGCTGAAAATCGTTAAAAACAGCTGAAAGCGCATAAATTTACCGAAGAGCCGCCACGTGAAAAACGACTTTCGACATTGTGTTGTTTGTTTGGTTCTGTTTTGTTTGTTTATTATTTTGTTGTTGTTGTTTTTTTTATTTTCGTTCCGTTTTTGTTTTTGTACGCCGGTTGATGTATGGCGCGGCCATTAATCGTTTGACGTTGACATCGAGCGGCGCTCCATATATTTCAAAATGGCGGTTTTTGGCCACAACGCGCCCTGCAACGGCCAGCATCCAAACACGACGCGACGTTTAATTTTCCTCCCTTTCCCTTTCTACTGAAAACTCACTGTATAAAATCGACATTTCTTCCCCATTTAATAAAAAAAAATATCTATAACACAAATATATAAACACAGTTCTATTATATAAAATTAATATAAACGTTATAATTTTGCAATTGTTTTAATCATTGCAATATTGACATCAGAACATCATTCAATAAATAATGCTTATTCAAATAAAATTGTAAAAAGCAGTTTTACAATAATCGGATATAATAATAGTAATTAACGGATTATAATCCGCTTTTCTCTATCCCTTTTATTATTGTCCGGTCGAAACTTTTCCGGTGCATTTAACATTGCAACGCGTTTTAAAGCGATCGGAAAATAATATCCGTTTTCCGCTGTAACAATGGCGAATATCAAATTTTAATCTGTTGAAATTTTCAATTATTTATTTCTCATTGATATTTTAATTACGAATCCGTTCGACGATACAAAACAGTGACATAAATAAACGATCGACAATTTTCAACGTGTTTGTTTCATTTTTTTTCTACATTATTATCACGTTCAAAATATATTTTCTATTCAATTTTCTGTCGAAAAAATAGTTTGAAAAATTCTGACGAGATATTGCAGAAAAAAAATGTTTTTATTGAAAAAAATTCACACTCGAAAAAAATATAGCCGCTATAAAGCCAAAAAAAAACGGTAAAGATTCGATTAAAAGTCAATCGACTCAGTTAAAAAAAATCAAAATGGCGGCCAAATTCAATTTTTTGCGATGAATAACCGGATTATGTTCGTTTTGGAAATCTAATTATTATTTGACGTTTTTTTATGCGAAATTTTTATTCACAAATTTATATCAAATATTATACATGTTATTGCCAAAGCAAATCATCGTAAAAACAACCTTAAAATATCGATATAAAAATCATTTAATTAAACTAGTTTTAATTTGGACTTTTTATACGTTAAAAATTGAACATAATAAATATTAATTTTGCACTAGAATGCGTTCCGTTAAATAGTTTGAATAGTTTTAGGCGATAATTTGTAATTACATATAGATAATTTAAATGGAACGAAAAAAACTTTCTCGGAAAGCGTGAGAAGCTAATTTTGATCAATTCCATCCTCGCAATCATTTTTCACTCGCTTAATTATGCACTAAAATCAATTAAGTGCGAGACGTCGAATGTAGCGGTCCAACAATTTTCTCGTCTTGTATTCGAAATGACGATCGTGTAAAATAAATAAAATATTATATTAACGATTGTACATGCGGCATAAATGTGGATACCGCTTTAATAACGACGCAATTTAACGACGTTTCGAGTCGTCGATTTTAACGGTGCCTCCAAATGAACTTATTGAACTGTTATATTGTTGATTTTGAATTGAATTGAATATTTGAATATTTAATACAATTAATAAACAATAATTTAATAATATATTTTTATTATATACAACAAATTAATACGCATCATTCATACAATAACGACATTAACGCTTCGGGTGAATATTCGTTTATCGTATATGGTATATAATGAAGAATAACAAACACACACACACACACATACACACAAAATAAAGATTGGCGAGAAAATTGGTCGAATTTTCGATGAATTTTATGAACGAAGAAAACAAAACAACATTATGCATAACGATTTAGGCGAAAATAAGGAGCAGATATGAGAATTCCACTGTTATTAAGTCGGTTTTATCGAACGAGATCTTTATTTGAGAACCGCTTTTCGGTTTGGCGACAAAATCGACATTTTATACGCGTATTAAGTGCATATTAGAATAAAGTGGTTGAATATAAACGATGTCGAATATTCCGTACAATATATAATCAATAAAAAAAGTATCTCTCATTTATATATTTTTCAGTCAAAAGATCTCACAATTAGATTTTTTTAAATGCATTAATATATTTATCTGTTTGGAATCAAATAAAGCGATAAATAATAATTATATTATTATTTATATTAATTGTGTCTTGAAATAAAAACTACATCATGAATCGTTTGACTCCATTAATTAAAGCGAATGAATCGAAACGTCGAAATTTTCTTTTAATTCATTTTCTTTTTCTTTTTTTTTTGTTTCACTCCCTCAGATTTAATTAACATTCCGTGGCATTTCAACGGTCGAATGAATGAAGAAAATAGAATGAAAACGAAAAACGAAATGAAAGCGCCCGTAGGATCTAAGTGGGAAAATAGTAAAATGGAATAATAATAATTAGTTAATTTAAATTTGTAATATATATTACTCAGACTTCTGTGAAGATATATTGGTAACGCGCATATTCACCTATTTATTTACATTTACTTAAATTATAATTATTTTTAAAATGATTTTGTAATACAAAAATGTTCAATATGTTCGAAAAAAAAATAATAATTAAAAATCAACTTCAAAAAAGAAAAATCAGAAAGCGAGTAAAATTCCGTGGAAAGTTATTCGAAACATTCATAGAATATTTGAAACGGGGTTGTTTTCGCCCCATTATCAAAATTAAAACAATGAAAACTTTCTCGTCGAAGGCGTCGAGCGTCGTTATCGTTGCACTGGTTTCATTTTCCATTTTTTTTCTGTTTAGTTTTACTTTAACTTTTAATTAATGAATATTCTGTAACCGGTGTCCGGTTAATTAAGCTTGAACGGTGTCGATTTAACCAATAAGCTATTAACCTGTTCGTTTACAAGATTGCATAAACCTTATCGGATAGAACATTCATTAAGTTAACCGCAATTCTAATGTAATTGCGATGAGCCTTCGTGAATGAAATGGATTAAAACAGTGGTTTTCTAACTGCAATCGCATTAAAAACCTTCGAGATATCGAAGCAAATTGTGTAAATATGTATAGGTATGTTTGAAAAAAAATATATATGTGTGTGTGTGTGTGTGTGTGTTTGCGACTAAAAACTAGCTATTTTTGTTTGTCTATTCGTACGTGATGTCGCCGATTTTATTTTTTGAATGAGATAAAAGCTTGACGATGGAATACATATACAGTGTGTTTCGGTAAAAATGTTACTTAACGATTTTTTTTTTACTGTAATCAGACCATTATGTATTTTTTATGAGCTGTTTTAATATAAAAAATATATAACACGAAAACAAAAAAAAATAATAATTTTTATATAAAAAAAAATATATATATTGTATATGTGAACCTATGATACAAATTTTTGTTCTGAAATACCAACAGAAAATGTTGATTCAAAATTATTAAACATTGAGAATTTATTCGTGGTGAATAATCAAGCATTCGATATTTAAATAACTATTTTATTTAAACTAAGACCTGTGTCAAAACCTTAACTATTTTTCTATAAATAATGATATTTATCATTTTTCTATATGCATATTATATATTGCATTGAAAATAGTGTATATTATAAAATCAATTGTTTCATTTTTTGAAAATATTTTATTCGCGTATCAAAACTGCGCCATCTATACGCATAATTGAACAATAGATATACTTACATATATATAATACAACGCAGTCACAAAACATTGTTTTCTTTAAATCTAACATCACATCCACATAATATATATATATATATATATATATATATATATATATATATATATATATATATATATATATATATATATATATATATATATATATATATATATATATATATATATATATATATATATACATAGTAAATGCAATGTAAATATGGCGAACGTTGCGTTTTATACATCGTTTTATTCGGATTTTATTTGACATATCAGAATCAACGTCGGATTCTTGATTTGAACCTAACACAAAACCGTATATAATATCCCAAGAGAATCAGTTTATTTTTTCTTTATTTTACCTTTCCTACGCGGAAATTCAATACTAGTCTGTTTATTCGATGGCAAATGGAAAGGATTTGAATCGTTTTTCAACCCTTCTATATATCGCTTACCCCATTTTTTCCTCCCTTACATGTGCATATTTGTCTGTATTTACATGTGAATATTTATATATGTATATATTTGTGCACAAGTTATTTATTACTTAGTTTTATTCAGAATATTGTCGAACGTACAGAGTACGTCTGTTATACCACTGGGGTATTTTTTACCCCTGTCGGAATTAAATTCGGTTCCATGTCGATTTTCATGAATTTTATTTTTGCGTGAAAATAAAATTTACACGTACCGTGTATATGGTATATTTCATAAATATTACCGATGAACGAATACGTGCGATGGCTTAGTTTGTAGCTTGTCTCTCTTATAATGTAACTATTCTCAAATTTGAACCTGATAATATTTTATATACGTTTTCAAAATAGTTTTACATATATTATAGAATTTTATAGTATTTTTAATGGACCGCGAATATTGTTTTACTCATCGATGATTTCACAAATCAAAAGCTCGTTCGTTTAAACTTGCCCTTTATCAACGATAAAACTGGAAAAATCCTCCTTCAGTGAGACAAATCGACGCGAAAATCCCGGAAAATACAAAAAACGGAATATATTCGGCGAACGAATGAAAAGTAAAAAAATAAAATAAATAAAAAAACACAAAACCGGCGCATTTTTTTTTTATTATATATAGTGAACTGTAAATTTTACGACGGTCGAGAAAATAAAAACCACCGCACTTAAATAAGAACGTAAAGTTTGTTTTTTTTTACTAAAGAGGCTAAATGTGTTCTTATATAGGAGAGAATAAATGGGGGATGAAAAAAATGTTTCGTTTGTTGTCTCTCCTTAATTGGATTTATAAGGTCGCTTATTAGGACGCATTTGAAAGGATTATAAGCGCCAGACGTCCTTTCTTTGTCGCGATTCAGTCTCAAGTTGCGTCGACAAAATATAAATAAATAAAAAAACAGCGCTTTTGAACCGTTCTGAACGCCCTTCCTTTTTTTTAATGTCTCTAATAAAAATTAATGGAGACTAAAGAAAACACATGAAAATTTGTGCAATAAAATTATATATTATATATATATGTATTTTTAACAAATCATACAAATTTTTAAATTTAATTTATAAAAATAATTTTTAATGAAGATAATTAACGATTATGAAAAAATATATGATGTGACACTCTGGGATCAAAACTTGGTATTCTCCATTAATGTATAATATATGAATATGTGAACGTAATTATTCTAACTTTACCAGAAATTCAGATGTGAAATTCTAATTAGAACCTTGGAAACTTGTTTCGAAATTAATCCTTCTCTACTTGTAATTCTTATGAATAATGTAAACATTAAAAATTTTACAATATATATATATATATATATATATATATATATATATATATAAATCTATATAGAAATGATGACTCGACTCTCATTAAAAAGTGTTAAAATTTACTCACTAATTAACTATACAATAAATTAAACTTGTAAATATAAGTCACTGTAAAACAATAACGACTTTATTATAAACAATATTGCTAATCTAAAATTTTGATTTTCATTCATATTTTTATTCTTAGTCAGAGAATTAAATATAATATTTAATTGAATATTAAATATATATATATATTCAATTTAAAACATTTAATTTATTTTATATTAAAAAAAAGTTACTCTTAAACTTTTTCAACGTAATTATATTTTTTACGACTCGAAATCGTACCAAGTTAAATTAGATCGAAAACTTTGCTTTTAATTATCATAAATATCTCTTTAGACTCGAATGCAAAATAAAAACCGACCGTTTTGATGAAGATTTCATTCTTCTTCAAAAAATAAATAAACTTCGTATTAATTAATCATAACCAAAATTAAGCAGCGATGCCACCCGCGCATCTATGAATAAGTTCACTTTTTTTCTTTATTCAATCGCTTAAATGGTTAGATAATAGATCGACGCATTATTTTTTCATTGTATAATACAACACAGTGACTCTCAGGAAACGAACCCAAGATAATAAATCTAAAAATATCGTCAATGTTATCGCTTTCATTGTGTAGTGACCCGAATTTCGACGTCTAGAATACGCATTATACAAATGTTATCGATTTAATTTCATGATGGTTTTTTGTGTAATACAAATTTATGATACCTATATTCTGTATGTGTGTGTGTGTGTGAATAAAAATATAATGATTATGGATCAAGAAAATTGAACATTTTCATGTTTACAACATATTTTAATAATAATAATAAAAATATTGATTATATAATATAATGGATAGCTAAAATGTAATGCTTAAAAAGTTGATTATTCACCAGGAATATTTTATATAATATAATATTTTTCGTACATAGATAAACTAAAATTTATTTCAAATAGCTTTTGATAAAAGCGAATAAAAAATAGTACTCAAAATTTTACCTGATTTAGATAACCTTTTAAAATAATCTTTTGTACCCTAAACTTGTTGCTCTTTTAACAAACACTATTCAAATAAATAATATCATAAATTATTTACAAAAAATTATCATTATTTACTTATAAATAATAGGCTGTCATTTATCTAAGTTGGATATAGAAAAATATTTTTTTTATAATAAAATTGATATTTTTTTATATTAAAAATTGAAAAAAAAAATCGACAAGAAAAATGGAATAGTTTTTCTTTAGAACGCAAAAAACGATTTCAACGACAATCCATTGATAAAATAGTACAATTTATGTGATACGTTTAGTGAAAATAATGTTTCACTATTTTGTCATCGTTTTTAGGGATAATTTTTTTTCTTATTATATTTTTTGTGTACAAATTCTAACGAAACCATCTGGTGCAAAAATAAATTATTATATTGTTGATTCTACAGAGTGGTTATTTTTTTTGCTAGTTTTGGATTTATGTCAGTATAACTTTGAACACAATAAAAACGTTCGATATTTGGGAACGTTCCAATAGTAACGAACTCATTAGCGTATTATAATATCGATTTTAATACAATAATATATATATATATATATATATATATATATATATATACGGTTATATTTATATATATACATATATAATATTACATATATAAAATATTACAGAAAAATACATTTAAAATAGATTTACTTATAAAAATAACTGAAAAATCAAAACAAAAAATCGTAACATAAAAGTCGATCAGAAATCAAATTTTAATAATTCTAGTTTGAGAAACTTTTATTAACAACATAAACTTAAATGTTTTCTATTAATATATATATATATATATATATATATATATATATATATATATATATATATATATATGTGAAATTCGTCAAAACACGCATAGTTTTAGTAGTACGCAGTTCATAGATGAAAACATCTGTTTCTAACGTCGTATATACACTGTTAAATATTTATATATGACAGCGTTTCTCAAATTTCTTTTGTACAAAAATACATATATGTTTTTAATTATTTCACGAATTTTTAACAAACAAAAATTTTTAAACGTTATAATTTTGTCATAATAAAAAAATGATACTTTATTAATATTGATTTATTCATGAGAAAAATATTCTTATTTATATCGAAAATATATCTGTATTTTAAATGTATAATATATATATATATATATATATATATATATATATATATATATATATATATATATATATATATATATATATATATGGTATGTGCAACTTTAAAAATATAAAAGACGACATAAAATCGCATACAAATCCTTTTGAATTGTGCAGATTTTCCTTTGTGATTTATGAGCATACAAATATATGTCTGTCGATATATTTTTCTTTTTAAAATTATTGAAAAATGCGACTTATTTTCAGAAAACTTTTTATCGATTTATCATATTATTGATTTAATTGAATGTATATATAAATATATATATATATATATATATATATATATATATATATATATATATATATATATATATTTTAAATCAACATTTAAAATACTAAATTAATATAAATATAATTTTAATCTTTATCAACATATATTGAAAAAGGTTAAGACATGAATAAAATATCGTATCGTTATTCGGCATATAGTTCACGCTGAAGTTATTAATGTGATCACATTTACAAGAGGAATCCTCTTAGTTCTCGTACCTCTAAATTTTCAAACAAATTCACCCGTCCTAGCCTCATACTCTAACACTTTGGGGTCGGAGTTGACCCGTAAATCTTGTGCCTGTCGAGCGTTTTCACCGCGCAGGCAAGCCATTTCGTACAACATTATCCAATAAATTACCACCTTTAAGATAAAGAGCCTGTAAAGCCTCATAAGCCGAATAAGAAAAATGTTTTCTTTAATTCAAAATTGTGTCACTTTGCTAAACAAGATATGAAATACGGCCGTCATATAATGTTTTGTAATGCAGAACGACATATCAAATTATTGTATTTTTTTATTATATCATATTTAAAATTTATTTTATTATTCAACTTGTAATAGAATAATATTTTTTTTGAATGATTTTATAAAATAATTTAAATAAAAAAATATATCACTTGAATTGTTGCGTCAACTCTTTAAAAATAAATTAACCGTTGTGCCAATAAAAAATAAAATTCACAGGATTTTTAGGTTAAATTGTAATCTATAAAAGTATATATTTTTTTTAATCTTAATCAGAAAACAAGTTTTAAAATAACTGAGATACTTTTAAACAATTAAAAATGATCTTTATAAATCTTGTACAAAATTTCATATTAATTGATTGAATATCTCTGACTTAATCTATTACATGAAAGATATTAAAATTATAAATAGATCAAATATACAATTTTTTTTTATAATTTTTAATAATTACTACACATTTTCATATGAAATATATACCGTATATACATTAACAAAAATTATCACAAGTGGACCCGAAAACGAATTCGCGCACAGTTTCATTCACATAATACAAAATATCAGACCTTGCTTATAATAAAATACCATAATATAACGATCATTATAAACGAAAAATAAAACGTATTTTTAAAAAATTACAGGAACAATGTCACGAAATCATAAGCTTAAGCGTTCCGTTTTTCATCTTAAAAAGCTCGAAAAGAATTTTCGAAAGCTTTTCACGTTTTAACCGAGATATCTTTATGTGTCTGTCAGAGTTGACGTCTCCAGCATGAGGGACCCTCGTCGAAATGACGTTTATGTCTTACACAAGTCACAAAATGGGCACAGCAATAGTTTTGTACTTTTGCATTCAATAATTTATACCGTAAAATATTGCATAAAAAATTTACAGTTATTCGCTCTCATATTTTTTTTCTATTTACATATGGAAATAAATTTACATTTTTAATTTACGTTTTATTAAAATTCATTATATATATATATATATATATATATATATATATATATATATATATATATATATATATATATATAAAGAACGCTTTCAATCTGATAAAGAAAAAAATAAATTAGTAACCCTTCACAATTGAAGTCAATTTCGAGATTTTCTCGCGCGCTTCTTATACTAAAAGATGTTAATAATTCATTATGGAGTTCGGATATTTTCCATCGTTCTCATAAATAAATCGAAAGAAAATCGCGCATAACTTCTTCATCCACTTTTCCGGATTAGAACTCGGTTTATCTTTTCGAATAATCGTACGATTTTCATTTAGATCAATCAGGGCGTTTCGTATTGAGGTTCGCGCACAGATAATGGTCTTATATTTTTATCATTTTTTTTTAAGTATAAATTATTGAATATCTAATAATCATATAGAACTATTTTATTAAATTTTTGATAAAATTTAAATCTCTTTCAATTTCATAAAAAATGAATGCAATTTGAACTATTCTCAATAATATTTTTTTTATGATTTTCAAAGCATATTTTGTAAAAAAATAATACTCTATTAATTTTAAGTATTTGGTGGAATTTTTATGTTTTTATTGTTGATATTGAATAAACATTTTATAAAGATATCTTTATTTATGCAATTTAAAAAAAGAACTCTAATTTTTATACTTTTCAAAATTTTTCAATCTTTTCAAATTTTTTTCAAAGTTTTGAAAAGATTGAGCATCATAAATTTATCATTATTCAACAATATTTACAGTACTTAATACACATTTTTTCCGAAAAAAATAATTTGTAATATTTAAAAAATATATATATTTATTGTATTAATACAGATTGAACACCCCTAAAAAGTTGATCAAAAAGTTCATTCACAGACCTCTGCATTCTTTATAATAAATAAGATATTCAATTAAACGATTACTTTTCTCACAACAAACTAATATATTATATAATAATAATAGAGAACTCGAAATTTATCGTACGTTTATTCCGTTGCGTTTAATCCCGTCAAGTTCAGATATACAGCAATGTCCGCAATAATCGCACCGCCTTACAGCACCGACGATAACGTACGATTTCGTTATATTACATTATAATAATAATAATAATAATTATTATTATTATTATTATCGTATAACAGTCGAGTCGGCCGTCCAAAACTGTTGCAAGGCATGTTTTTCGTATTTATGGTGCAACAGTTGAGTTAACAGAGTAACATTAAACGGATCGTTTGTTCTGAAATATGCGAAACCGACTGAAATAATCGCATTCATTCGCATGCAACGGTTCTATTTTGCGAAAAATTACGCAAACTGGGTATTTTTTACCCGCGCGACCATCGTACGGTTAAAATGTCATATTAACATGCGAACGATCTGGAGATGAAAGTATATCGCAATATGTTGAATGGGTTTAAATTTTTTATTCAGAAATTTTGAGACAAGATTTATAACTAAATCGAGTCACAAGTTCTATACTCAAAGATTGAAATACTAATTTTTATAACTAAATCGAGTCACAAGTTCTATACTCAAAGATTGAAATACTAATATATTATTATATATAAAACAATGTAATAATATAACACTGTGATCAAAAAGTAAGATGAGTTTGTTTATAAAATGTAAATTCTTTATTTATTCTTCCAAATTAATTTTATTCCCTTCAAAGCAATCCCCGTCCGATAAAACGCACTTTTGCTGACACTTTTATCATTGCTCGAAACAGTCGGAATAGACTTTTACCTGTATAGCATTCAAGACCTTCTTCGATACGGTTTTTACTCCTCAATCGTGTCAAAACGGCGTCCCCGCATTGGCCTTTTAAATTTGCTGAATAGCCAGAAATTGCACAGAGTCAAATCAGGCGAATACGGAGGTTGCGGAACGATATGAGTCAAGTTTTTGACAAAAAAGTCACGAAAAACCAATGCAGTACGATATGGTGCATTATCGTGATGAAGGAACCGAGAGTTGTAAAAACACGAGTAACTCGGAGGTAATTAAACCTTTCGACTAACGGATGCTTGGAAAATATTATAGATAGTTCTACCAATCTAGGAAAAAAAAATACAATTTACCTGCCTCCCTAATGCCCGGAGGTTTTAAATGACAATTTCAGTTTACTTTTTAATCACAGTAGTATATGTGCGAGTTTAACCATTCGACTATTTTAGTTACGTTATCATATTTAAATATAATATAAAATTTTATATTTTCAAACTTTTTTCTCATAAATATTAAAATGATTCATTCAGTCTTCTCAACTTCTAGTTTTGCTAAAATATTATCTAAAGGGAAAAAAGGTTTCGCAAAATCTTTCATCAACCTTTAATATTTAATCACAATTGCCGCAACTTTTTAACACATTATTTAGTTAGTTCAATATAATATTTTGCAAATTAACTTTTGAAAAATAAATCTAAATTTATTAACGTCGTTCATTATATTTTATAATATAATTATTTATATATTATATTTTTACTGGCTCTTCAACTAAATTTTATTTCAATACACACACACACACATATATATATATATATATATATATATATATATATATATATATATATATATATATAGATATATATATATATATATATATATATATATATATATATATATATATTTATATATTTATATATATATATATATATATATATATTTATATATATATATATATATATATATATATATATATATATATTTATCATACAAAAAATACCAATAACCATAGATTATATTTTTATATATTTTCGTTTAATTTTGTTAATCTTTCAATATTTCATTCTCATTATTAACACTATCAAACGTTAACAACATTAAAAAGGTGTACAATCTAAAAAAATATATTCGCATTTTTCCCCATAAATAATCCAATAATGTGGCATTGTTATTACGTTAGCGAAAATTTGCATCATGAAAATTTTAATATTTTCAGCGCCATTTTCTTTTCTTTTTCTTTTTTTCATCGCGCGAAACTTTCAACAATATTAAATTAAGTCGACCGCTAGAAACGTGCAAAAAGGGATAATTTTAAAAGATTTTTACCGAAAAAAATTGGTGGGAGGGGATGGCGAAATAATTAAATATTATAATATATTATATAATATATAAGAAGGACCTCGAAAAATTGTCACAGTGCAGAAAATAATGGCGAAAAACAAATTAATTCGTGCAATTTATTGTAATGGCCGCACAATAAAATATCGTTTGCGGTAAGCGGCTTTAAATACCGAAAGAAAATTACGCTAGAAATATACAGGGGATTGCAAAAATACAGGATGGTTATTGTAATGAACAATGAATTCTAGCAAAAACGAACGCATAAATTAACATAATTATGTTGGACTGTGGTGAAATTAACTATTGTTGTAATTCTATTATATAAAAATATTAATATATAATATTGCTTGATAATAGAATATTATATCATAATTTGAAGACGTCTAGTTTAATTAAAATTATTAATATATATTTTTAATATCATTTTTGCATATTAATCACGTTTTTATTGTATACTACTGTGATCAAAAGTAAGGCGAAATTGTCATTTAAAACTTCCAAGTATTAGAAAGGCAAGTAAATTGTATTTTTTTTTAGTTGGTAGGATTGTCTGTAACATTTTCCAAACGTCTGTTTATTAAAAGATTTAATTATCTCCGAGTTACACGTGTTTTCATATAATACAGCATTGGTTTCTCGCAACTTTTTTCCTAAAAACTCGACTCATATTTTTCCACAACCACCGTATTTGCTTGATTTGGCTCCGTGCGATCTCTAGCTATTCAGAAAACTCAAAAGACGGAAATTAATTTGAAGGGGATGAAATTGATTTGGAAAAATAAATAAAAAATTTACATTTTATAAACAAATTCACTTTACTTTTTAATCACGGTGTTATATAACTTTAGATTGAAACAATTCAAAATCGCATCTAAAAATGTACGTATTCAAATAAAACGATCGAATACTATGAATACAATTGGAGGTCACGCGATCCGAAATTGAACGTAACCATGGTGTGAGACGGATTTATCGCAAACGTAACGGGCACCACATTTTGAACATCGCTGGATAATATGCTAAATGGCGGACATTTAAAACGAATTCAATATAATGTCGACCCTCGTTACGTGATAATAACTTAACAGGTGAAAAGGTCACGCAAATAGACGCCAATGTATGATTATAAAACGGATTAAGTCATCGTTTAATAATAAATATTGATAATATCGATCGAAATTACGATAGTTTTAATTTTCATTGCATTATATATAATATCGAATTTTAACCCGTAAAGACAATAATCTCTCATGGAGGTCACATTAAACAAAAAATGTGTGAAATCACGTAAATGAGAGGTCGAAAATATTTAGATATTTCAATTTGAATGTTATATGAACTTATAAAAAAGATCGTTTATAAGATATATATATATATATATATATATATATATATATATATATATATATATATATATATATCAAAAATATAAAAAAATCACACCACACAAAGTCATAAAAGACCGCACTTGTTAGATCAAAAGGCCATATTATGCCTTAAAGCCGCAAATTAGATATTCTTGACTTAATTGATCCAAATTCATTAATTTACTAAATACTACTAACTGTAACTATAATTATTCACTATTAATCATAATTCTTTTAATTTTTAATATCGAAATAAAATAATTCCGATTTATATATAAAAATAGAAATTAAACTTTATTTTTATTAATCAAACGCATTTTTTTTCATATCAAAATTAGCGAAAAAAAATATGAATGAAAATTTTTGACGATTTTATTTTGAATTGCATCGTATAAAATAAACAACCCTGAATTAATATATATATGTGTGTGTGTGTGTGTGCATAAAAAATGAATTCACAATGAAATAATTCTTTTTTTTTCAATTTATTAATATTAATAAATCTCGAAATTATTTCATTAATAAAAATATTCAAAGTATTGACATTTTAATGACATATTTGTAAAAAACACATCTACAAAATATTTCTTTTTTTTTTTAAATTTAATTTATAGTACATATTTAAAATAATTTTAATAAACGGATAAACGAACATGTGCGTCACCA